>OX359287.1:26292606-26625106 GCA_947179155.2 Hedera helix
ATTTGCAATTAAGTTCCTTGCAGCTTCGGGTCCTTCACTAGTCGCATCGATCATGCTCCTATCGGTAGACATGAGTCCTTCATAAAAATATTGAATAAGGAGGTGCTCGCTGATTTGATGGTGAGGACAACTTGCACATAATTTCTTAAATCGTTCCCAATACTCGTATAGGGATTCTCCATGGTTTTGTCTCACGCCACAAATGTCTTTTATGATATTGGCTGCCCGTGAAGCGGGAAAATATTTTTTCAAGAATAGCCTTTTCATCTCTTCCCATGTGGTGATGCTTCCGGATGGTAGGTAGTAGAGCCAATCCTTAGCCAAATCTTTCAAAGAAAATGGAAAAGCTCTTAGATTGATTTGCTCTTCAGTCACTCCAGAAGGCTTCAGACTTGTGCAGACCATATGGAATTCCTTTATATGTTTGTGAGGATCTTCACCTGTAAGGCCATGAAAATTTGGTAATAAATGTATTAGACCAGATTTTAATTCAAAGGAAGTGTTAGCATCTAAATTTGGAAAAGTTATGCTTAAAGATTGTTGGTTCAAATCTGGGGCAACAAGTCCTTTCAAAGTTCGATTTCTAGCCATGATTTCCATCTTTAACCTGCACAACTCAAATAAAATATGAAAACTAGAAAAAAAAAACTAAAAAAAACAAAATAAATCACTAAATTAAAATCTAATTTATAAAAGCACAAAAATAAATAAAATATTCCCCGGTAACGGCGCCAAAATTTGGTGTGATGTCGCAAACACCCAAAAATAAAATCTTACTTTGGAAAAATATTAATGTAGTAGTGCAAGTAAGAGTCGATCTCACAGAGAATGATTAATTTAATTTTATGTTTTTGTAAATCAAAATTGGGGGGTTTTAATCAAATAAGTAATTTAAATAAAATTAACTAAAATAAATATGCAAGTAATTTAATGAAATAAATGAGAAGAAAAAGCCTTGGTTTAAGTTAACATCTACTATCAAGAATTTACAACTGATCATTGACGTAAGAATAATTCAATTCATATTTTAAATATTCAACGTGGAATAATTACTCCCATTCGAATAATTTTCCTATCTCTCCTTAATTTTAGTTAAGCAGAAACAAGCGATCTAAATAACCCTTACTACTAAATAATCTCAGACAAGCGCTAAAGATTTAAACTAGTAGCAGCATAAAAAAATAGAGAGATTGTTGAACTAAACAACACAATCCAAGCGTCTGCATTTAATTTAAATGAATATTTTTTCTAAGATATAATACTATTTTGATATGCAAAATAAATATTAATCTTAGTTGCTTCGTAAATTAAAGTGACCAAACAATTACAGATTTGATATTTAATTTTGCAGTAGATTTCAACGAATAATAAACTAGTATGCATCCTAACAATCAAACGAATTAATCATAAAATTAAACATAGAAAAATATCCAATACTCAAAATATAAATTGAACAATTAAAATAAATTAGATCTCATAGTGTATAAATCTTGATGACTTTAATCACTTAAACCAAGAAAAATAATTTAGCTACACATAGCCATAAAAAAAATACCAAAGAATAAAAGAGAGAATTTTTCTAATGAAAGTTGTGTGTCAATTGTGTATCTCAAGCCCTCTATTTATATGCTACATAATCCTCTGAACTCTAATAGGAATTACACTTTTCAAATCCTAATAGGATTTAAAATACAAATAATAAAAAAATAAAAATTCTATTTATCTTCCTTTTCCAAATTGCAATTGAATTCCTAAATTATCCTTTAATTTATCTGCTGATGGAACGCCATGCGGAAACAAAAGCCAAATTGCCATCAGCTCTAATTTTCCTACAAAATAAAATATAAATTAATTAAAAATAATATAAAAATACTAAAAATAATAATAATTATCTAAAACACTAAAGATACTTAAAAACTCATAATTAATTAAACATAAAATACCTAATAAATTGATATAAAAACCTACTTATCACTTCACCGTAAATATATCTTGTATATCTTATTTCTCTTAAAGTATAGGCGTCAAATGAACTTACATTGCTATCTGATCCAAACACCGAGTGGTCCAACAACTTCATATTGGGGTGCGTATGGCCATTAAATTGTTTTAGCTCAAGTGGCTAGTAGCTCATGATTAGCCCCTTATGAGTTCCTTTTTCTAATTCCCACATATTCTATTGACTGACTGGGCTATCACAAGAAAAGCTAAAAGTCAAGAAAGCATAGAAGTCAGAAAAGCTAAAAGAACAATATAATGACTGAACGTGGGCAAACAACACCTATGTTAAGTAGAACTTGCAGTTCGCCAAACAAATCCTTTATCTATTTAACATAGTTTGGGTGTCTGTATGCATCTTTCACATTTGGAAGCATTTTTTCCGTTAAATCTTTGGGTACTGAATAAACTGGATTCCTAAATGTAGACCCACACCTGACAGTAGAGGTGTAAACGGATATATTTGGATACGAATATAGTAGTATCCGTAAAACTAATATCATATCTGTATCTAGTGAATTTAAAAATATCCGTATTCAGTATTCAGAATTATATCCGTTTTCGAATAATATTTGTTTCCAAGGAAAAAAGCCTAAGCAAAGAAATCGAGAAACCAAGATTCGAAAAGTCCAACTCAAAGAAATCTCAGATGATAGAGGCAAATGAACGAAGTAGTTTTATACATCAAAGTCTTTTTCATGAAACAAAATCGGATGGTATATCTTTACAGATCTATAGTGAGTACATATAAAAGAAGACCAACAAACCCCAAAATGAAAGGAGGGGCAGTGACAGAAGAAACAGTAGCAGTAGAGAAGGGGATACTCACTCGACTCCTACTAAGGCCACATAACAGCTCATCGCCTCGATCGCGACTCCATCTTGTGTATTTCTGAACTGCTGTTATTTGTTAAGCATAGTAGGGGGATGATTTCATTGAGTTGTAGGATTTTGTTGTCGGGCGGAGGAAGGAGGAAGGAGGAAGAGGGAATCCCATTGGCCAAACAGCTCCCATGTGATTTTAGCTCCCTCCTTTTCTCTCTTCCTTTCTCTGTCTTTGTCTATCTATGTCTATGAATAGGCCTGTGCAAAAAATTCGGTAATTTCGGTTTTTTGGTTTTTCGAACCGGTCCGAACCGGACGGTTCGGTAAAAAATAACTCGGTTCGGTATCGGTACAAAAAAACCGGTATATACCGGTTTTTCGGTACCGGTTTCGGTAAGCAAATTGAACACTTCGGTACATACCGTACCGTACCGGTTAAACCGGTTATTTCATTTCCTATTTGTTTGTTTTATTTATTTCACTTTACTCTTTACGTACTCAACTCTCAAGCCCTCAACGTCGCCAGTCTTCTCACTTCTGTCTTCATCTCTAATCTCTCTCCTTACTTTACTTCTTCTCTGATCTCTGATCTGATTCTGTTTGACCCCGAGTCCCCGTCTCCCCGACCCCGAGTCCCTGACCAGTGACCTCGGCAGTCGGCACCTCGCTGGTTCACTCAGAAGCCTCAGACGGTCAGTCCTCAGTCGCTCGATCGTTCATTCTTCTTTCCTTCGAATCTTCCCACTCCCATCGGCCATCGCTTAGCTCTAATTCTCTCATTTTCTGATCTGAAGGCTTATCATCTCTGAAGCTTAAGGAGTGAAGGTTGGTTGGTTTTCTATTTCCTCGCAGTGATGTCAATAGTTTAGTGTGGATTTTGTTTTTCTTTTATTTGGGTATTTCGGAAATGGCAAGTGTGCATATCATTATATTACCACTACCAGTTTAGTTGTGTGTTTTACTTTTCTCATTGATGCAGAGCAAACATAGATTAGGGTTTCTAGTTTTACAATTTTTTATAACCCTTCATTTGATGGATTGATAAAGCTGTAAAGCATGTACTTGAACACACCTATAATGGTTCTTCATTTGATGGGAATGGGACCTTAGTTTTATTCTTGTAGATTTCAATTATATGAAATGTACTGCTTATTATTTTCTATAATAAACTTGTACTAACAATTATTTTCTTATGTGCAGTTTGATGGAAAATATGGATAATGATATAGCAATAATATCTGATGCAAATACAACACAAGCCTCAACTAATCCAACGCCGGTCTCAACTAATCCAACGCCGGTCTCAAATAATCCAATGCAAGTCTCAAATGTTGGAGGAAACAATAGAGGAGGCCAGATGCAAAATCAAAGTGAAGTTGAAGAGATTGAGCAAATAATCGGTAAGACTCGTGCTACTATATGGGAACATTATATAAGATTTAAACAAAATGATGAGATAAAGGCAAGGTGCAAATATTGTGCCCAAATTTTAAAAGCTGACTCGGGAAAGAATGGGACAAGTGGTTTAAAAAGTCATAATGCGAGATGCAAATTGTACCCTCCTAATATTGAATTAAAGGAAAGAAAACAAACACTATTAAATTTTCCAACATCAACTATTAATGAAGATGGACAAAACATGGAAGGGGAATCAAGCAATAATTTGGTGTTATGGAAATTTGATCAAGAGTTAATTAGGAGGGCAATTTCGTTTATGATAATTGTAGATGAACTTCCTTTTAGTCATGTGGAGAATGTGGGCTTTAAATACTTGATGTCGGTTGCATGTCCAAAATTTAATGTGCCTTCACGTACTACCATAACTAGAGATTCTTTGAAGCGCTTTTTAGAGGAGAAATTGAAATTGAAAGCTTACTTCAAAAATACATCGCAAAGGGTTTCTCTTACTATTGATACATGGACTTCCATACAACGAATTAATTATATGGTGTTGACTGCACATTATGTTGATGAAAAGTGGAATTTGCAAAAGAAAATTATTAACTTTGTCCCAATTACTAGTCATAAAGGGGAAGACATTGGTATGTCGGTTGAAAATTGTTTGAGGGAATGGGGCATTGATAAAATTTTCACAATTACAGTTGATAATGCTAGTTCGAATGATGTTGCAATTTCCTATTTGAAAACTCAATTGAAAGTTTGGGGTCATAGCATTTGTGATAATAAATTTCTCCATATGAGGTGTGTTGCTCATATTATTAATTTGGTTGTATGTGATGGGTTGAAAGATGCGAGTCCTTCGATATCTCGTGTTCGGTCTTTGGTTAGGTGGGTGCGACAATCTCCTTCTAGGATTAAAAAATTCAAAGAATGTGTAGAAATTGAGAAAATTGAAAAATATACTTCTTTGATCTTAGATGTGTCCACTAGGTGGAACTCCACTTATTCTATGTTGAATGTGGCCATAGACTTCGAACGTGCTTTTAATAGGCTTGCAAGCAAAGACCCTTTATTCAAATTGGAAATAGAATCGGGTGATGGGTGGCCTACAATAGAAGATTGGGGAGTTGTGACAAAGTTGGTGGTATTCTTGAAGTATTTCTTTGACATTACGGTGAAGGTTTCGGGTACATCATATGTGACATCAAATACTTTCTTTCATGAATTTCCTTGATCTTGAAGATGCTTTGAATGACTTGTTCAATGAGAGTGACTATGGCATGACAGAAATGGCATTAAGGATGAGAGCAAAATTAGATAAATATTGGGGGAATGTTGAGAAGATGAATAAGTTGTTGTACATTGCGGTTGTTCTAGATCCAAGACATAAATTTGCATTTTTTGAATTTTCTTTCAATTCATTATATGGGAATGGGAGTGAAATGGCAAATAAAATGATAAAATCGGTGCGTGATGCCATGGAAGAATTGTTTAAATGTTATAGTCTCAAATATGCTTCCCAAAGTGCACAATCATCCCAAAGTGCACAACCATCTCAAATTGCACAATCTAATGTGTTTAGTGAAAGTTTTGATGCGCATCGTCGAGAAAGGACAAGGAGGAGAATGATGGAAAAATTTGTGGAACACATTGCGGATGTTCAAGGAGGGGATAATACCGAATTAAATAAGTATTTGAGTGAGCATATTGATCAAACGTCTTCAAATTTTAATATTTTGGGTTGGTGGAAAAATAATTCTCCTAGATTTCCGATTCTTTCTCAAATGGCTAGGGATGTATTAGCGGTTCCTATGTCAACCGTTGCTTCTGAGTCGGCATTTAGTACCGGTGGTCGTGTACTTGACCCATTTAGGAGTTCTTTAACTCCTAGAATGGTACAAGCTCTTATTTGTGCTCAAGATTGGCTTCGTTCAAGCAAACAACCAATGCCCGTAGAGGAGAACTTAGATTCACTTGAAACAATTGAGAAAGGTAATCCTTAATTTTAAACTATTTAACTTTCATCTATAATGTTTATATGTTAATGACTTTTTTTAACTAGTTTAATTTTCTTTTGATCTTAGAATTTGCGGATGTTTTGGATATGGATGGCGGAATTTAATAGTGATATGGCAGTTGGCACAGGTATATATTCGTTATTCTAGTTTTGTTATATTGTTGTCCTTTTATGTAATTCAATGGTTATTGAATTCTGCTCGGTGCTGTTGCCGTGGCTATTATTTTCTGCAGTTGCTGCTATTTTTGGTTGCTGTTAATTATTGGTTCCTGCTATTTTTGGTTGCTGTTGTTTTTTCCTTTTTGGTTCCTGCTTTTGGCTTGTTGTTGGGCTACTCTGATGCTGCTGGGTGACTGCTGCTACTCCTGCTGCTCTTGCTTCTGCTGCTGTTGCTGCTGGGCTGCTGTGCTGTTGCTGCTAGGCTGCTACTGTTGGTGTTGTTGGGCTGGTGCTGTTGGGCTGGTGCTGCTGGTGCTGGTGCTGCTGTTGCTGTCGTGCTATTGCTTTTTCTGTTTTCATTGTTTAAATTTGGACTCGTAGAAACAACAATGACAGATTATTGGTGTTATTGCTTAGTAACAATTGACTTTTCAGTATTTAGCTATATAGAAAGATATGGCATATGGGTGATAATGATTTACTTTTATGTCTTGATAATTTTGTTTCTATTCTAAATTAGTACTCCATATTTATTGTAAAAAGTGTGGGATTCATATACTGGTATCAGTATGGTAATGTGGTGGTGCAATAAAGTAATGATAATAGTATCATGGATCCACATGTTGTAATGCATGAAAATGGCTGAGCCTGATCTGGCATGAGATTCTTTGTTAGGTTAGGTGTTAGTGTCAATGTTTTCTTTATTGGCATTTTGGGATTACAAAAAATCATTTATATGTATATAATACACCACCCAATGAAGACATGAAGTGCCTAATTAAAGATGATACATCATACATATGCCTCTAAAAATCTTTGTTCCTTTATTATAACAAAAAGCATCAGAAACACAAGTCTTGTTCAAAAGAGATGATTCTGCTGCTGTTCCTGCTCTTTCTTTTATGGTTGTTTATTAGTTTCTCTCATATCTTAGAACTTCTTGTAGCAATTTCAAAACCGGTATATTTTATGTAAAAACCGGTACCGGACCGGTACCGAACCGGTTAACCGGTTCGGTAAACCGGTTAAATCGGTACCGGTATATAATTATGGATACTACCGGTATTCGGTTCGGTACGGTACGGGACGGTTTTATACCGATGCACAGGCCTATCTATGAAGAGAGATAATACACTTATGCCCCTGCCGCCACATGAAATTACAACAATGATGATAACTTACTCACTCAATTTCTTGTGCTTTGTTTGGTTGGAAGGATAAGACAGAAAATTTATACTTTCTCCTCTTTTTCTTAAATAAAGTGGATAATCGAATGCGTATTCTTAGTTCAATGGTCCACTTTTAATAATTTAATGGGGCTGGCTGATACATTGGACTTCCCAAAGTTGTAAAGAAACAAAATTAAAAAATGTAGCTTTATCATTTTTATTAAACTAGTAATATAAACTTAGAACCTAATGAGTGAACATTTGTTTTCACTTGTCCACATTCAAAGTTTTGTTAAATTCTTTTCCACCTTTTCTCTTTTTTTTTTTTTTTTTTTTTTTAATTTCCACCAATCAAAGTCTCTCTCTCTCTCTCACTCTCACACGTGTACACACACAAATGGGCGGATGCAGGAATTTTTTTCAGCGGGGGCGAATTTAAACTAATTTTTTTCTTGAAATTAAATAAAGATAACTTGAACTAATCATAATATTAACTAACCATAATAATGTTTACAAATTACAATGCTATCTTCTTAGACCCTATAGCTTGGAAATGTTCAAAAATAACTTCATTATCAAAAGTTTCAAATATATCATTTTCAATGTGAGGAATCAAATAATCACTCGACCATTTGTCGTCCATTTGGTTTCGGAGAGTGGTTTTAATAATATTTATGGCTGGAAATATTCTCTCCACCGTGATAGTAGTAACCGACAAAATCAAAGTCAATTTCAACAACAAATAAACTGGAAGATAAAAATCAGCCTTATTCTTCTTAACCAACTTTTGATCACTAAGCTCATTTATCCAAGTTTACTCTTTCTATACAAGGGTTGTAATTAAAAAATTACACTATCCTTCTAAAACTATGCGGCAGTTGAACCAACTTACTCAATTTGGGACAGAGTATTTTCAAACATATTTTTCACATAAGTATTGTAAGCCTACACATTTTGCTAAATACTCAAACATGTTCTGCTCAAATGTATTAACAATTAAATGGAGTAAAAAACAACTAGAATACTAAAGGTTCCATTTTTTTTTTATAGGTAATGGTACTTATAAAATCAGAATATCCACCTATTGTACTTCAAATATTTAAACCATTGCCAAAATGAGTGACCAACATATTATGACCTCCTAACCTCCTAAATTCGCTAAAAAACGTCAACATTCACATACACACACAAACCCAGTTAAATTATGATCTTTAAGGGTAGTAGATAAAAAAAGGCCTATGCACATTAAACTAAGACTCCAAGTGATGGTTTTTCCCAATTCATAGTATGATTTTTTTTAAATCAATTAATAATGAGACACAATTTCAAAAATGAAACGGTTAATAATAGGAAATTGCTAATATTTTCACACGTAGGGTTCACGTATAAATTAATTATGCCCCTCCACAATAAAATATATGAGTTCTACGTATAAAAATATAAAAAATTATTATAAAAATGTCAGTTTTCATAACAATAATATTCTTTAAAGCCAAATATTTAATATTGACAAGAATGAAATGCATGGTTAATCTTCTTAATTCCTTTCCCTTTATAATAATAAGAGATAATAATATTATAAAATTATAAATATTTCTTGAATTCCAACGTCAAAATTTGAAAATAATAAATTTATAATTTGAAGTATATATAGCCTTTTAATTATTTTCTTCCTCAAAAAGAATTTATTTTTTTAATGCAAGTATAAAGTACATAATATCCTTAAAAATTTAAGCTAAATGCTCAATATCTTTAAGCATAAAATGGAACAAAACATATTAAATTCGTCCCCTAAAAACTTAATTATTAGGTATATTTTTACATGATTTAAGAGAGAGAAAAATAAATTATCATTGTAAGCATATAAATAAATATAGAAAGGTAAAGGAAGACTTGTACTTTTTCAAGATATTATTTCCTTTCCAATTCCAGCTTCTTCTCTCCTCCGCAGGGCGGGCGGCTGAATAACTTGTTTACTTGAAGACTGAGCACTCTTTTTGCACTCCATCTCTCTCCTCTTCCTTCAATGACGATAATCAGCCTTTTTGCAGCAGAAAAGTCTCTGAATTAACATAAAATTTGAGGCTCTTTTCTGATTAACTAGATCAAAGCTACCGGACAGAATCCAACATACCGAAGCAGAATACTACTACCAAAAGACCAAAAAAGTCAGCAGAGGCAGCTGCCTCTGCTGCCCTCTACATAGATCCGCCCCTGTACACACACACACACACACACACATATTCACTTATTTATTTATTTAAAATTTGCCAACCCATGTGTCAGGTTTGCTAGTTGGTAGTCGGATGATGACTTTGGGGATACGGAGATTTGAGCATATAAATATGATGGGCTCCTTTAGCTTAATATTCCAATTATGTTTAAAATTAAATATAGTTTTTCTTTATATATATATATATGGGTGTAATTTTTTATTTCACTGTGTTATTTTATTCTTTTTAAAATAAGATTATTAAATATTTTTGAAATTTTAACTTAAAATATTTTTAAAAATGATACGAGTTTTTTTAGTTTTTAGTTTTATTCATTACAATAATTAAAAATATATCTAATTACTTTAAGAAATATTTTCAATTATATGGTGTTTATAGAGAGTTTGAGTTATAATAGATTGCGACTCTCCAAAAGGTTTAGTTATAATTTGAATTTAAACCGTTAAAGAGTTTGTATATATCTAATAATAAGATTGTTAACGCCTGATTTTGTAAGCACGTGGAAAATCACCAAAGCACGAGCACCTGCAACCACAAAACCGTTAGTCACCCCCAACAATAGCGACGGCTTGGGCCGTCCGGGGATGCTCCGGTGTGAGAGTAAGTAGCAGGCCAAAAGCGTAACAATAGAGAACAATAATGCTGGAATTATTATAGTTCTGTGTAAGATATAAAAGTGTGTACCATAATCCAGAAGCTAATGGCTTGTATTTATAATGCATGTCATCCCCAGAGTCCTTATTGGAGTGAGGTATCCCAATCTAAACCATATTTGGATTATCCTTGTTGTTCATAGAAACCTTTCCTAATCACATGTCTGACCTCCACGATAACAGGAAAGGGACTCCTAATAGGACTAAACCTCAATCACCCCAAGCCGTGCGGAACTTATCAACCGAGAGCTGGGCCTCTCATCCCCGAGCCCAACCCAGTCGAATCCCCATGCCACAATGTCCATAACCAATATACGAACCCAACCCATCATTTTTACCCAGCCCAGACGATATCCGGGTCGGACAAATCCTATCCCAACATTACCCCCCACTCTCCTAATTTAAAAGGTAAAATTAGGAGAGTATAACACCACCCCTTTAGTCATACATAAACCTAACCGTTGCCAAACAAACCCCCAACTGCCACCCTTTCACATCAGCCACACGTGTTCCCCAATGCCAAAATACAAAACCCTTGTTTCGATAGAAACCCTTCATCTTCAACAACATTTCAAAATCCCCTCCTCTCTCCTCGTACAAGTGCATCAGCGAAACTTTCATCAACGCCCCTGCTATAGCATCAAAAATCCTCCGATTCCTCTAATCGGCACTCCCCACTCGATTACAGACTCCAGAACTATCTAAGCACTACCCCCCAATACCCAAGTCCTTCTATCGGAATCCATGGCTTCCTCCACCGTTGTTGCCTCCTCCTCTGCCACCATCTCCATAACAAAACAGCAAGAAGCCGAAATAAGGGCAATGTTCAGTGACGAAGAGGAATTCAGCCACGCTAACACTCCCTCTAAAATCACTAAACAAACCCTCCATCAATACAAAAAAGATTTCCATTTCCCCGGCGAGTACTCCCTTACTGTACCGAAGCCTGAGGAACGACTGTACTGGCGTCCATCCATTCCTAAGGTCGCCGTGCCAGTCCAGGTCTTAAAGAACGGCGTACGATTTCCCCTCCATCCCTTCATTACCGATCTCCTAGACTTCGTTGGAATAGGTCTATCCCAATTAGTCCCCAACTCATATATCCATATCATATGCTTCATCGCCCACTGTCACGACCTCAAAATTACACCATCTCTCGACTTCTTCTTCCACATCTTCTGCCTAACCCGATCCAAAGAGGCAGGGTTCAGAACCATAAACAGACTCCCAGGCCAGAAAGCATGGATGCAGCTGCCCTCGAGCAACAAAGGATGGAACAAAGAATGGTTCTATGTCTCCGGCCCTGACACCCATCTGATACCACCATGGGGGAACCCAGAGAAACCAACCATCGACCCCATCACCGAAGAGCGAGAAAACAAGTTCAAACGCCTCTGTAGGAAGATTCCCGAAGAACCGTGGAGCATCAACCTCTTGTCGGACCACAAATGGCTACATTCCCACGGACGTAAGTTCCCGAACTCAATTCTCCTTTATTCTCCATACTAACACAATGCATTCATCTAATCTTCCCTCTTTTATTTTATTTTGGCACCAGTAGTTGAAATTTACAAAAACCAACCATTCGCAGTCAACCCCATATCGACCATCAAAGCCGCACCCGAACCGACCGCAGCACCAGAATCCTCTTCCCACCCTGCTCCCCAACCAACTATAAGACCTGCTCACCATGCCTTCAGACCCCCTCATGTGAACACAGAGCCCCAAACTGCCAACCCCTCAACCACCCGAACCGTCCTCTCCCACTCCTCCTCAATCGAACCTCACCCCGAAAAAAGTGTTCTAGACATGACGGACCTAGAGAAACAGCAGTTCAGGAAAAGAAAAAGAAGAAGACTAGTCAAGACCGCTGATCTCCCTCCCCGAACTGCTGACCCCCTCCCAGTAAACCCTTCAGCCACTGCCCATCCGAACACCCCTTCTCCACCCACTTCACCATCACCCATACTCGGAGAGAAAGAATCAATCTCCCCAGTCCAGACCCAACCTTCACACCCCCTTTTTCCGACCCCAACCTCCACCGATCAGAACATACCCCCTCAACAACCTACCCGATCCCCAACACCCATTGAGATCGAGTCTGACCACTCCCCAGCCCCAACCTCAGCAAAAAACCCTGAGCCCAGAGCCTCATCCTCCAACCAAGACAACTCATATCCCCACATTCCCATTCTTCTATTCTCCCAACTCTCCTTCTTCCCCACCGAACCAAACTCTTACATTCCTGAAGATCTCTTCCGTTTTTTCAACCTTCCCGCCGACGATCCGCATTATCCCGTCTCAGACCCCCAAGCGCTGCTGACCAAAACTATGCTCCACCTCGGACAGGTAAACACCTTACTTTCAGTAAAATTATCAATTCATATAAAAAATTGAAGCAATAATCTACTTATCTTTCGCAGACACTTGGAGGGTTCAACCGCCTACATAACCAACAGAAAACCCAATCAGATCAGTCCGACACCATCACCCGACTTCAGGCTGAACTGGATCAACTCAAAACGGACCATCACCAACTCCATGAGGATCATGACAACCTCAGAAAAGAACACGGTCAACTCCTCGAGAAACACATCGAGATTCAGCAAGAGATGGCCGAACACCTCATTCAAGCAAACGCCACCGACGCCTTGCTCCAAAACGTTCAGAACCAACTGACCGAACAAACCCACCAGAACCAATCCCTGGAAGCAAAACTGGCCGACCTCGCCACAAACAGAACCTCCCTGCTTCAAGAGCTAGAAAACAGAACCAAGAAATCGGAAGAGCTTTTGAAGCAGAACCAGGACCTCCATCAGAAAACCGTCCAGCTGACCCGAAGCCTGGACGAGAAAAGCGAGTCCATCACCCTCATGACCACAACGAACAAACTCCTCGCAGAGGAGATCGAACAACTCAAGACCCCAACCCTTCAACCATCCGAAGACTCCAAAAAAGCAATCATTGAGGAGTATAGGAAATCCAAGGAGCTGACAGAGGCGGTAATGGACCAGTACACAAAGGGGTATCTATATGCCAAGAGCCTGGTGGCACAAGCTGGAGTCAATCCCATCACTCTGGACTTCTCATCGGACGATGACATGTCTGATCAAGAAGAACCCACAATCGACTCTCCCCAACAACCAAATCCACCCATAGAGCCGAGCCCCACGCCCGATCAACAAAACCCAGAAAGTCAGACAACAGATCCCATCCAGCAGCCGCCCACGACCGAAGCACCTTCTTTGGCCCAATCTCCTCCCGAAGGTCAGAACCCCCAAGAGGATCAGACCCCTCAAGAGGATCAAACCCCTACTGAAGACAAGGAAACCCCCGATCCCGAAGCTTCACTTGCCGATCCCCCTCAGCCATTAGTTTAATGTACTTTTTGTTCATATATGTAAATGCAATAAATTTGAATGAAAAATATCTTGCTTCATTGACGTCTTTTCCAAGTATTACATTTTGCATCCGAACAGACATCAGTACTTTAAATAATATAAACCTCTGACTTTCTAAACAAGTTTAAATGACCTCAAGAACTGATAACAACTACCGAACACTAAAAATTGATAACATGAAAACAACTGAACGTAACCGAAGTGACACCCGAATTACTACGGGCAATTACTGATAGTACTTCCTTAGTCTGGCAGCATGCCAGTAATTTTTGAGTTCGGCCCCCGACATATCCTTTAGACGATAAGTACCTGGCTTGACAACCTCGATGATCTCATACGGCCCCTCCCAAGTCGGCATCAACTTTCCCGTTTCCAGAGGAGTAGAGGCCTCAGCCTCCCGAAGGACCAGATCCCCGACCTCAAACCTTCTTTGCCTGACTCTTCTGTTGTAATGCCTAGCCGTTCTCTGCTGATACGCTGCTAATCGAAAAATCGCAGCATCCCTGACCTCATCCACCAGATCAAGATTCAACCTCAGACCCTGATCATTGTAAGCTTCTCTAAAGGTAACCCTTCTGAACGAAGGCGACCCCACATCCACAGGAATTAGGGCTTCAGTCCCATAAGCTAGCCGAAAGGGAGAGTCTCCGGTAGTAGACCGAGGGGTCGTCCGGTACGCCCATAACACACTTGGTAATTCTTCCGGCCATCGCCCTTTGGCTCCATCTAACCTCTTCTTGATCCCGTTGAGGAGAGTTCTATTGGTCACCTCGACCTGCCCATTAGCTTGAGGATGTGCCACTGATATCCTTCGATGCTGAACACCCAACTCTTCGAGAAATTTTTCAAAGTCCGACCCCACAAATTGCAACCCATTGTCCGATACCAGAACCATTGGAATGCCGAACCTATACACCACATATTCCTTCAGAAATTGAATACAATCCTTCTCAGCAATCCTTCGAAGTGGCTTCGCCTCAACCCACTTTGTTATATAATCAATGGCGACTATCATGTAAGCCACCTGCCCTTTTCCCTTCGGCATCGGACCGACCAAGTCAACCCCCCATACCGCAAAAGGGATAGGTGACAACACCGATGACAGCTCATCCGGAGGCTTATGTGGTACAGAACTGTTGAGCTGACACTTCGGACACCTTTGCACGTAACCTTTCGCCTCTTGAAACATGGTCGGCCAATAATAACCTTGTCGAACCAACTTGCATGCCAGCGACTTAGCCCCCATGTGATCGCCACAGATCCCCTCATGGACCTCCTGTAGAGCATAGGCCGCTTCTGCCGGAACCAAACATTTTGCCAAAGGACCTGAATACGTGCGACGATATAAGTCTCCATCAATCAAACAAAAGTAAGAACTCCTATATTTGATCTTTTTTGCCAAGAGCTTATCGGTTGGCAACTTCCCATCCGCCAAGTACTCTATATACGGTGTCATCCAACAATTTTCCCTTTCCAATAAACACTTAACTTCCTTCTTCTGGATGCTAGGCTCCTTAAGCACTTCCATATATACCGACCCAGTAAGGGACTCTGCCTGCGTAGCAGCCAACTTGGATAGGGCATCAGCAACCGTATTATCTTCCCGACCCACACCCTGAAGGGAGTATGAGTCAAACTGATGGAGCAACATCTTTACTTCCGCCAAATATTTAGCCATCCTATCCCCCCTGGCTTCATACTCTCCTTTGATCTGCTTAACCACCAACTGTGAATCACTGAAGATGATGATAAGCTTCACTTCCAAGCTCCGAGCCAACCTCAATCCTGCTAAAATGGCCTCATACTCGGCTTCATTATTAGTTGTCTTGAACAGAAACCGCACCGCCTGCTGAACCCGGAAACCCTCAGGACTAGCGAGGATCATCTCTGCCCCACTTGCATCAGCCGAAGACGAACCATCCACGTACAAAGTCCACGCCGAAGATGTTTGGAACTGTTCTTTGGATAGCAACTCAACCTGACCACCAGAGTTCGGTCCTTCATCCTCCTCAGAAAACATGCATTCCACTATGAAATCAGCCAAGGCCTGCCCTTTAATTGCCGTCCGAGGCTTGTACTCCAAGACAAACTGGCTCAACTCCACTGCCCACGCTATCAATCCACCTGACGTGTCCGGCTTATGAAGTACTTTCTTTAACGGCTGATCCGTATAGATGACCACCATCCGACCCTGAAAGTAGTGTCTGAGTTTCCTACTTGCAATTACCAGAGCATAGACACATTTCTCCAGATTCGGATAGCGAGTCTCAGCGTCTCTCAAAGCATGGCTGAAGTAATACACAGGGGTCTGCCTACCATCCTCTTCCCGAACTAGTACTGCTCCCACCGCCAAGGAACTTACTGCTAGATAAAGATAAAGCGTTTCTCGGGGCTTCGGCTTTTGTAGGGAAGGGACTGTCATCAGGTACCTTTTTACGTTCTGAAAGGCGTCCTCACATTCAGACGTCCATTGGAAAGTTTTTTCATTCTTCGGGCCCTTCAGAGTGTCGAAGAAGGGGAGA
Source organism: Hedera helix (assembly GCA_947179155.2). NCBI lineage: Eukaryota > Viridiplantae > Streptophyta > Magnoliopsida > Apiales > Araliaceae > Hedera > Hedera helix. The sequence continues at coordinate 26,308,986 of OX359287.1, forward strand.
CACCTTTCAGCCGACCGGGACATGAACCTTCTTAACGCGGCAATTCTTCCGGTTAGCCTTTGCACGTCCTTAATAGTCTGGGGAGATCTCATATCCAGTATGGCCCTGATCTTTTCCGGATTAGCCTCTATGCCCCTTCTACTAACCAAATACCCCAGAAATTTTCCCGAACCCAAACCAAAAGTGCATTTGGTAGGATTCAACCTCATGTTGTAACTTCTGACCGTTTGGAAACATTCCTCCAGATCCCTCAGGTGATCTTGCACTTTGACGCTTCGAACTATCATGTCGTCCACGTAAACCTCCATATTTCTTCCGATCTGCTTCTCGAACACCAGATTCATCATCCTTTAATAAGTGGCGCCCACATTGATTAACCCGAACGTCATCCTCTTATAAGCATAAGTCGCCCGATGGGTTATAAAGGCCGTTTTTGGGATATCCTCTTCTGCCATCAGAATCTGGTGATACCCTGAGAATGCATCCAAAAAGTTGAGTATTGCGTTTCCCGACGTAGCATCAATTAATTGATCGATATGAGGAAGGGGGTAGAAATCCTTTGGGCACGCCTTATTGAGGTCGGTGTAGTCAATACAGACCCTCCACTTCCCATTCTGCTTTCTAACAAGCACTACATTGGCTAACCATTCCGGGTACTCGATCTCCTGAATTATACCAGCTTCCAAAAGCTTTCCGATCTCGTCATCAATTACCTTTTGCCTTTCGGGTGCAAAGATCCTCCTCTTCTGTCGAACTGGTTTCCTTTCTGAATCAACCGACAGCCGATGGACAGCCACTCCTTTAGCTAATCCGGGCATGTCGTTGGGTGTCCAGGCAAAGATATCGGCATATGTCTGAAGCAGCTTTACCAATTCCTTCTTAACTGGATCCTGTAGCCCGGCACTAATCTTCACCACTTTCAAGGGATTGCCCGGTATCAGCTTAACGTCTTCGGTTTCCTCAGCAGGTAAAGCCAAGGGTTCCGTAACCCCCTCTGTGAAAGGCTCCACGTCCACCCTCATCGTTTGCTTGAACTTACTGACCCATACCGAAGACGATGTAAGCGTATGTTGATAGCACCTTCGGGCTATATCCAAGTCGCCCGACACTTCCCCGACCCCGTTAGCAGTAGGAAACTTCATCTTAAAATGTGGGATCGAGGTCACTGCCTGAAGGGCCGATAAGGTGGTTCGGCCTAAGATGACATTATAAGCCGAATCTACTTGTACCACAAAAAACTTCACCATCACCTGCCTCTGTCTTGGAGGAGTGCCGAACACTACCGGTAGCTCGACCGTCCCGACCACGGGAACTTGTTCATTGCCAAACCCATACAGGGGAGCCTCGAAACCTACCTCCATTCTCACACCTTGTAAGTCCATCCTCTGATATGCATGGCTATATAAGACATCGACCGAAGAACCATTGTCAATCATCATCCGCTTCATATCGACGGGGCCGACCTGGGCCGTGATGACTAGAGCCCCTTCGTGTGGTTCTACGGCATCGAGAGGGTAGTCTTCGTCGGTAAAAGAAATCACAGTCCCTGGGAATGGCTTTTCCACTTTTATTGGACGGTCTACTGACATGACCCCATCGGGTCCGGCCCGCCGCTTCTTGCCACCTTGCCTCTGGAAAGTTCCACCAGAGATGACATCGACGACTCTTCTCTGCGGACACCCCTCCTGGGCGGGAGGCTGACTTCCCCCCAGAGCCTGCCGACCAGCAACATACTGGACCAATTCACCTTTCTGTACATTTCTTTCGATCATCTCCTTCAGTGCTTTGCACCTCCCTGTAGAGTGGCCCTTGTCTTAGTGGTACTGACAGTAGAACCTCCGATCCCCCCCTTTAATTGGTGGAGGCGGTTCATAGCAAGGTTTTCCCCTTATTTCGTCCAAAATGAGCACCCTGTCAGTGTTCAATGGAGTATATACCTTCGGTGGTTGTTTCGGACGGAACGACATTTTCTCGGTCTGAGGTGGTACTGTTGTCTTCGGACCAATCCGATCCCACACCCCAGGCTTGGATCCTTCCCCCTTGGGCCGAGCGGCCACCTCCTGTGCCGGCGTAAGGTTGTTCATTGCTTCTTCTATTGATATCAATTTTTCAGCCCTCTCGTAGGCGTCGGCCAAATCTTTAGGAGGGTTGAACATGATGTTTTTTAGTAGTTTCTTCGACCGACTAACATCTAACCCGGTGGTGAAGAATCCCAAGGCCTGAGTGACATTGAGTTCCGCCACAGTCTCGACAGCATCCCTGAACCTCTGTACGTACTGTGCCAGGGATTCATTACTCCTCTGCCTGATCTGCATCAGCGAAGCGGTAAGCTTCCCTCTCCTTTTATTGCTTCCGAATCGCTCATGGAACTTGTCGGTTAGCTCTCCCCACGAATTGATGCTACCCGGGGGCAAGGACACTACCCATTGCTTTGTCGCCTTTGTAAGCGTGGTCACAAAGATCTTGCACATCCCCGCCTCCGAGTGATTGAAATAACCCATCACTATCTCATATCCATTGGTGTGGTCAAATGGATCCCCAGTGCCATCGTACGTATCCAAAGGCGGCAACTTCATTTTTGGGTCTGCTTTCTCCTGGTTAATAGCTGACGAGAAGGGCGACTTGCTGCTCAACATCATCGCCGCTGGTTTCACCTCAGCTATCATTCGTTCCATTTCCGCCAGCCTTTCCATCAGAAGATCGGTAGGAGCTGGGCCCTGCTATAAAGGCTCTTTTGCTGGGCCTTCGACTACCTGACCACCCTTGTTCACGTGGTGTTCGGTCTCAAGACGGTTCGGCTGACCCTGCCTCGGATTCTCTCGATGTCGATCACCCCCCGAACCAGACCGACCCCGCCTCAGATCGTCCTGACGATGATCACCCTTCAAATCAGAATGTTCTCGCCTCGGATCATCCCGATGGCGATCATCCTTCAAATCAAAGTTATCTCGCCTCGGACCCTCCCGATAGCGGTTGCTTTCCGAACCAGACCGACCCCCTCTTGGGTCTTCTCGACGGCTACGAGCGTAGCCGCTCTTGGTTCTGCTCTCGTATGTTTCTGATTTATTCCTCAGGGGACCATCATGAGGCCCCCGAACAACAGTGCGGTGACTACTGAACCTGAAGTCCCCCGGTCCAGGTGGTGTGTCCGCAGTCGCCCTCGTCCGCACAGTGGGGGATATACTGACTCTCCTTCTCCGATGGCGACTCTGGGGGGTGGACTCCCTGGATCTTTCCCCCGCAGTGCGTCGCTCTTTATCCCCCTCAAGCTTAAGCAGCAAGTTTTCCAAGTCCTGCTGCTGCGTCTGCAGAACCTGCATAGCATCCTGAGTCTCCTGAACTTTCCTCTTTCTGATGGTTTCCCTCTGATCAATCGTGTTGTTCGCCCCACCGTGAGTACTCCTTTGGGACCCCCCATTCTTTGTACTCAAAGAAAAGTCTAACCTACGCCTCAACCTGTCTGACAGGGTCCCTTTCGATGTAGACCTCCCACCGCCAGGTCCCAAACGATCCATCACAGAACCCTTAACAGCATGAGTTGATTTCCCCGCAGACGAACCAGTTTGCTCAACCTGCACCATGGCTGTCTGCTTCAATTATCAAACGAGATTACTACCTCAACTCTCGTGAATAATGATTTTCGTTACACAGAAAGCCCTCCTTCTAGCGCCAATGTTAACGCCTGATTTTGTAAGCACGTGGAAAATCACCAAAGCACGAGCACCTGTAACCACAAAACCGTTAGTCACCCCCAACAATAGCGACGGCTTGGGCCGTCCGGGGATGCTCCGGTGTGAGAGTAAGTAGCAGGCCAAAAGCGTAACAATAGAGAACAATAATGCTGGAATTATTATAGTTCTGTGTAAGATATAAGAGTGTGTACCATAATCCAGAAGCTAATGGCTTGTATTTATAATGCATGTCATCCCCAGAGTCCTTATTGGAGTGAGGTATCCCAATCTAAACCATATTTGGATTATCCTTGTTGTCCATAGAAACCTTTCCTAATCACATGTCTGACCTCCACGATAACAGGAAAGGGACTCCTAATAGGACTAAACCTCAATCACCCCAAGCCGTGCGGAACTTATCAACCGAGAGCTGGGCCTCTCATCCCCGAGCCCAACCCAGCCGAATCCCCATGCCACAATGTCCATAACCAACATACGAACCCAACCCATCATTTTTACCCAGCCCAGACGATATCCGGGTCGGACAAATCCTATCCCAACAAAGATCTATTGATTTAAAAAAATGGTCAACTATATACTTAATCATAAAAGAGTAAAAGTCATGGAGGACTTTTATCTTGAGACTAATGGAGTATAAATTCCTAAACTTGAAAAACTTTAAATACGAATCAGATTCGACTCCACTCGGGAGCTTCGAACTTGGGAGTTTCAAATTCAAGCTTGAATTCAAATTTCCACATAATAACTACCTTTATAATACATATAATTGAATAAGTGTCATCATTTGAAAAATTAATACTCATTATAAGATTTATTGTTTCATACTTTTTAATCATCTCAATTTTTTTAATATATTTTTTTGTCATAGATTCATTTGTAATGACTTATCAAATTCATAAACTTACAATAACTTCTCAAATTCGTAAACCAAATGCATGGTGTCCCTTTTTCATATTCTTATTCCAATTAAAATGATATATTATAACGAATCATTTAAAATTAAATAAATTGTTATTATAAATGTGTCATCTTTTATGTGTCCTCGGAAAAAACAAAAGGATGTTGTGGCACATGAGGACTTTGATATTTAAAGTTATTCATATTCAATAAATTGTCTTATTTATATTTTTAATAAATTATTCCAAACTGTGAACTTTGATATTTATAGTTATTCATCTACAAATTTCACATACGAACCCGAATATTGGATATCGGATATCCATTATTTGTCGGATATATTTACAGTCGGATGTTAAATGAATACGGATATTATTATATCTGTATTCGTATATGTTTATTTACGGATAATTTAAAACTAAATACGGATATATCCGCTTAATTTCGATTACAAATAATATCCGCTTTATTTAGAATATAAATATGGATTTTTTCAGGTACCATTTACAACCCTACTGACACCTACACTATAACCCATGTTATTCGTTTAAAACAAATACAACTTGTCACTCTATCCATTGTTTCCCATGTACGATACAAAATATTAGATGGATAGACAATTTTGTAAGAAAAAGACTTACATCCACGATTAAGTACATGGAATGACACCTATTCATTGTACCTTTAATTTCTTAGATTTCAACATAATTGCTTCTGAATCTTTTTACATGGTCTGGCAGGAAAAAGGTTCTGTATATGTTTGTGAGCTGTGCCATGAATGAAAATGTCAAGAGTGTTGTGTTGCTTCCATCAATTGAAAATGAGAAGCTGCAAGAAACATCAACGACCCTTAGTTTGAAGGTGTTCCTACAATGGATAATATGATATGTTCATCTCATTTCCCTATGAAGAATGGTAAGGTCTGTAAACTGCATCAAGTATAATGCCATTTCCTTGTTTTTGTAATTGACCCTTTCAATCTTGCAACAGTTATTTGGTATGCCCATTGTTTGGCTTTAAACTTTTTCACCAAAATCTGGTATATTGCTGAAAAAAATTAACTTGCCCCGTCTAGGTGCAAAGACTTCGAGAAAACTAAGAATTTTATGCTTGCATGGGTTTCGGCAGAATGCTTCTGTTTCAAAGGAAGATCGACATCATTAGCCAAGAAACTCAAAAACTTAGCCAAGCTTGTTTTTATCAATGGGCCCCATGAGTTGCCATTCATTTACCAACCTTGTCCAGCAGATCCAAATCTTAATCATGTCCCAGTTTCTGCAGAGCAAAGTTCACCACCACCAAAGAGGTGCAATAAAAAGTTTGCTTGGTCGGTTGCTCCTAATTTCCATGAGAAAAAGGACAACAATTGGAAAACCCAAGGGTTTGATTATCTGCAGTACCAGCAGCAAACCCAAGGGTTTGATGTATCACTTGGATATCTGAAACAAACAGTATTTTCTCAGGCCGGACCTTTTGATGGAATCTTGGGATTTTCACATGGAGCAGCTATGGCTGCTTCAGTTTTCTCTCTTCAATGGAGGCTAAATGGTGAGATAGATTTTAGATTTGTGATTTTGTGCTCGGGATTTGCTGTTAACTTCTCAGAGTATGAGCAAGGTTCAATCAGTTGCCCCTCCCTTCATATCTTTGGCAATGAACACGGTGATGACAGACAGATGATAGCAAGCCAAACCAGCGGATGCCTAGCATATCTATTTGAAGAAGGTTGTTCTGTCACAATTGAACATAAATATGGTCCTATAATACCTACACGGTTCCCATATATCGGTGAGATCAAAAGTTTTCTTCAACGCTTTCTCTAGGATTGGCACATCGACTCTTAGCATGAAAAGTACATTACATTGAAACGTAAAATGTCTTGAGATTTTCTGATCTTTGCTGTTATACGAGACAACCTGCAGAATGATATTTTTTTTCTCTGTTAGTGTGCTTGTCCAAGACTGAAATTATGTGCCATATATTTGTCATGGTCTCATAAGTTGTACTTTTGAAATGTAGTCTGCTGACAATTTTTTATTTTTTTACTAGGGTTCCAATATGTAATGTTTGTAGGGCATGTACACAATCTTATTTGCTCACCATATTTCACACCTGATACAGCTTGTGTTCGGCACTGTTGAGTGCTACAACCGATCCTCACTTTGTGCATCTGCATTCTGCACAACTCATTTAGACTCTGATTAGCTCTGCGTATAAGCACGTGCCTTCTGATTGCAGGCTCATTAGTTTAATTCTGTTTTCCACCCGCACAAAAATAAAAAGAAAAAGAAACTTTAAATGTACACTATTTCAAAAAAGAAAAAAAACCTTTTGCGAAGGGAAGAAAAGGATTATGGCTGTCATAATATTATAATTCAAAAAGAAAATGATTAGACAGTGTTCGAAAGGTTTGAAAAGTTTTATAAATAATTAAAGTTTATCTATTAAGAATGCAATTTTTTTTCGTTATTTACCAACATATATTTCACAAAAGAGTTTCATGTGACAAATTTTTTTTTTGTTTAACAACAAGAATTCTTTTTTAGTTAATAATAATATAAAACGATGTAATCTCCTTAAGTTTATTTTTACAATTTTATTAACATGTCATTATTGCTCAATTAACACTTTATTATTTTACTAGTAAAATTAAATAAAAAATACATTCTTATTATTTATAAATATTTTTTTTTTGAATAAAGCTGTAGTGGAATGATAGCACGATGATGATATTTTGATAAAATTAGTTTTCCTTTTTCTTTTTGGAAAAAAAAACAGAGAAATTTGATAATTTAGACCTAACAAACAGAGAGACTATAATTTAGAGATTATAAGCCCTGTTCGGCACTGACTTATAAATTGGTTAAACTTACTTATAAGTCCTTTGCACTGAGCTGTTTAGCAAAGACTTATTTTTTAACTTATAAGTTGATTTATAAGTCAAAATAAATAAGTAACAATTTGGAACTTATTTTAAAATGACTTATAAGTTAGTCTTAATAAGTTGGTCAAAGAACATGTAATGCCTTTTTGCCCCTACTCTTCATTGATAAATTACATCTCTACCCCATCAACCTAAAAGATCTTGATCTCTTCATTCTCTTCTACTACAAGGAAAATGCTTATTTCCGATGGATGAAATTCCGTCGTAAGTAATTTAATTTTGACAAAAATATTGGTCGGGGATAATTTCGTCAACTTTATATTATTTTCGATGGATTTTCATCGGACATAGTGAAAGCAAAAGTCTGAGAAAAATTTATGTTTACGCCAACTCGACGGAATATTACATTATCCATCAGGATTAATTTATTTTCGACAGACATAATCTTGATGGAATTCCGTTGGAATAAAAAACCTAGCAAATCGCTTTCTCCTCCCCCACCACGACACTTCACTTCTTTCTTTCTTCTATTATTTCTCCCACACCTCTCATCACTCTCGTCAATTTGTCTCTCTCTTGCCATTTTCCGTTGTCCGTTGCCATTCCCTGCTGGAATTTTTTTGTTTCTTCCTATCAATTAATTTGTGTCTGTGTGTGTGTGTGTGTGTGTGTGTGTGTGTGTGTATGTGTGTGTGTGTGTGTATGTGTGTGTGTGTGTAACACTCCCTTCCCGACTAATGGAAAGGGAGACTATGCACAAACGAACTCTAAGCAGAAAATCAAAACAAAAAGAAAACTCTCTTCACACTTACCCTTGAATCCCCTTGCAAACCTGCTAGAAGAAAAACACAACATGAACCAAATGCCTAGTACGGATAAAGAGTGCAGAAATAAGAACTGAAATTGAATAATAAAATCAACTGAACTAAATTGAGATTAACAAAATCAACTGAACTGAATAATATAATCTTACTAATTGAACTGAATAACATAATTTACTAAATTGAACTAATCTACTGAACTGAATTGATCTACTAAACTGAAACTGATCTACTGAACTGAACTGATTTACTGAACAACACAAAAGACTGAATTGAATGATTGTGTTTATTTCATACTGAGCTCAGAACAAAACAAAAATATACATTATCACAATGACAAGTCAAAATACTACTACACAGACATACATACATTGGACTGCAGATCCAAATATATGCAAAATCGGAAAGATGTGTTCGGCACAAACATCACCAAACCGCAGAATAAAACATAACACAAACTAGGGCCGACCCATACGCCTCCCACAACAAAACACCAATTGGCCAACTCCCATCGGAGCACACAAAATAGATGTCGTGGACTAATCACATCACCACAGAAGTGTCATGCCTCGGTGCCAAGAGGATATGCCTGTGGTACCCGTGGTTATAGCTCAAGTATACCCTACGGTAGGCATGCACAACAGGCCGGCCTGGCCTGGGCCTGCCAGGCCTTGACCGTTGACCAGGCCGGGTCGGGCCTTTGACTTTTGGCCTGCAGGCCGGGCCGGGCCGAGCTTGACGCTCAAAAAGGGGGCCTGTTGAGGCCTGCAGGCCAGGCCAGGCCAGGCTTTGGGCCAAGCCAGGGCAGTCCAGTCCGATTCGATCCATTCAAACAATTTTTTTAGTAATTTTAAATATTATTCAAACACCAATTAAAATTTTAAACTTAATTGATGTATTAATTAAAAGTAATGTATTACAAGTTACAGCTTTCAAATTACAATAATGAAAATTATCTTTTTTATTATTATTTTGCAAATGACTTTCTAGTTGTTACGCTAAGTATCTATTAAAATAAAGATGCAATGAAAGATCTGTAAGAAGTGTAGGTTGCTAGCTAGGTAAGGAAAATTCTTATATATTACACTAGTTAATGTGTTTTCATGGATTTCTTTATTTGTATATAAACAAACATGCATGAATGAACGTATTAAAATACGTCAATTTTATTTTATTTATTGAATAAGTTGTTACAAAGATGAAATTTTCGTCTGCAGTGGGAGAATTGAAGTAGCGAATAAAGAAAATTTGCAGACTGGACCAAGCTTTTGGTGAACCAGGCCAGGCCTCGGGCCAGGCCGGGCTTTTTGGCAGGCCAGGCCGGATCTGAGCCAAAAAACTGTGGCCTGTTCGTGGCCTTCAAGCCAGGCCGAGCCAGGCCAGGCCTTGACCAGGCCGGGCTTTGACCAGGCCAGGCCCAGGCCAGATCAAGGTCGGGCCGTAGGACGCAGGCCATTTGTGCATCACTACCCTATGGTACATTCTAACAAAATATCATGTCACAATATATGCGACACACTATAAACAAAATGGGTTCTAATACGCATATGCTAAACCGAAACGAATCAATACAATGTCTCCCAAATATAGCTTGTACATTTCTACATAATCAAAATAAATACTAGACATGCTTAATAAGTCAAAAGAGTACAAGTTAAGTTGCAAATATCTAAAATCAAACAAAACTATCATATGCATCTATGAACAATATATCGAAATAATATCCAAATTCTAATGAGGAACAAAACAAACAAATTAAAACAAAGGAATATCGCTAAAGGGGTACGGAATCCGTACCTGGAATAAGCAATGTAATATCAAAAATTATATTGCAAAATTGACTCGTTAAATTCCCTTCATCGGAACTAATGAAACAAAATAAAGGAATTAATAAATAAATAGTTAATCAATTGATTAAGTTTTACACATTTTTTTTCTTAAGTAAATCTAAAATCCTTCCATTATAAACAAAATTATACCTAAAGTTATACATACATAAATATTCTAATCATGGTAACGTGTATATTAATAAATAATAATATTTTTGTTCCTTCTGAAATACACATAAGTATATTCACAAAAATATTATTTTCATTTTTAATTCTATTATAAACAAATATTTTTTTTTTATTATTATTATTATTATTATTATTTTATGTCAAAACTTTAAAGTTACAAAAATACTAATTTAATATTCTAAAATGCTAATTACTAACAAAGATATACCAAAATATATCAATTAACAAACTAAATAGCATACAAAAATTAAAACTATAAAATTAAAATTAATACAGAAAATTAAATAATTACACAAAGAAATAAAAAGAGACATACCCGAAATTATGAGGTTCGTAGTCTGCTCACGTCCTCGATACCAAAAATTTAACTAGAGAGGTCCTTAATAAAAAGATCCTCACACAAAAAGTTTCTCACAAATAGAAGGTACTCTTAATGTTTTGCAAAATAAAACATATGTTAGTGTGTCATATATAGGCTAAGGGAATGGAAAGAGTTTTAAAAAGGGGTGATGTGGGACTTAAAAAGAAGAAGCGGGTATTACATTATTTTCCCCATAAAAAGGATTTCGTTCCCAAATTAAAAAAATGGGACAAACCTAATTATTAAAAGAGGCAAATACTTCGCTTGAATAGAATTTTCACAAAACAAACGAAATGATTTTCTTCTAGAATCCTATCAAAACAGATAGTGCACCACGTGCAATAGATGATAATGCTAACTCCTCAACACATAGATGAAATACGTTATACACATAAGCTAATTGTGGAGGCAAAGCTAATCGAAATGTGACTTCGCTAACCCTTTCTAAAATCCCAAATGGACAATAAAACGCAGACTTAGTTTTCCCATTAACCCAAATCATCAAATACTGATTGAGCAGACCTAAATTTCTTCTTAGTCACGGCTATAGTCTTTGTAGTGGTTCGAACGAACTCAGATCCTTTTATGGTCTTCTCAATAATCTCAATCCATCAAATTGGTGCCCACACTTCCTACCATGCAGCGCCTTAAACGAAGTCATCCAAACGCTTGTATGCCAACTGTTGTTATAAACAAATTTAACAAGGCTCAAACAATCATCCCAATTAATCAACCATTCTAATGCACAAGACCTTAACATGTTATCTGAAGTCTGGATAATCCACTCTAATGCACGTTGATGCTGTTATATTTTGATGATTTGTCTGCTCTGCGAATCTTCAATCTAGTCTATTACATTTTTCTATCTAAAATTTTGGATCAATTTAACAAATTTGATCATTAAGTCCTTTTACAATGATTACAATATTTTCAATCATAAGGACAGTTCAGAGTTTATTTAATTCGGATTATCTTAACAATTTTGATCCCTAAGCCCTTCTACAATAGATTCAAACATAAGGGTTGTACAAATAAAATTACTTATTATACATTAAAATATTTTACATAACAGTTATCATTAATAATTGAACGTTGTCTTACACCTAGCATGGCCCAGGGCTTAACACTACTTGTTGTTCAGTGCCACACAACATTTCTACAAGCTTTGCACTTGAAACAAGCTCAATGGTAAACTTAACTTCCTATTGTAATGACAACCCTGATAATTCTTAATTAAATACATTAGAAAACTCACGAACGATTGAAATATTTTCAATACAACTCTCTCAAAGAGGTATTCTTTACAAATGTCAAATACTCTTCACAACTCTTAGCACCAACTTTCTAGCTTAGAAAACAAAAATCAATTTCACCACCTTACCTAATCGTGAACCTTGAAACACAAAATCTAGTGACTTAAATCTCCAAAGATAACTTTCTTTATTTGGCAATCGATAGTGGTTTGGTGTTTACCCAAGAATCACATCAAAATCGTATATACGTATCGACAGAAGATTAGCCCCATGAATCTTATTTTCAAAATTAATAGAAACAACCTCGGTACAAATTAGAGAACAAAAGAAATTCCCATCGGAGCAGAAATGAACATAGCATAATTTAAGGACTGAGATGGCACATCAAGATGTCGAACAAAAGAATATGGAACAATTGAATGAGTAGAGTCAAAATCAATAAAAGTCTCACGACTGCCAACTAAAAAAATGCTAAAAATAGAACATAATGCATCCGTCACCTAATTATATGACAAGGCGAACATACGTCCTCCATGGTGCTGACCAACATTGCCACCATTATCACCGCCTCCACCACCTCTAATGGTTTTACGAGCCCTCGACAAAACAAAACGGATGAAAGCGAAATTGATTTAAGACAAATTCGAATACAAACTCAAATGATAGTTGAACAAAATTTCAAATAGAACAAAAACCTATCCCAGATATCTACCCATAACTCACAAGTCAAACCTAAATAGATTTTCTACAAGAAAGAACCCTAGCTCTGATACCAACTCTGTAATACCAACTCTGATACCAATGCACAAACGAACCCTAAGCAAAAAATCAAAAGAAAAAGAAAACTCTCTTCACACTTGCCCTTGAATCCCCTTGCAAACCTGCCGGAAGAAAAATACAACATGAGCCAAATGTTTAGTACAGATAAAGAGTGCAAAAATAAGAACTGAAATTAAATAACAAAATCAACTTAACCAAACTAAGATAAACAAAATCAATTGAACTAAATAACATAATTTACAAAATTGAACTAATCTACCGAATTGAATTGATCTACTAAATTGAAACCGATCTACTGAACTGAACTTATTTACTGAAAAACATAAAAGGCTGAATTGAATGGTTGTGTTTATTTCATACCGAGCTCAGAAAAAAAACAGAAATATACCTTGTCACAAAACAAGTCAAAATACTACCACATAGGCAGGCATACATTGGACTGCAGATCCAAATATATGCAAAATCGAAAAGGTGTGTTCGACACAGACATCACCAATCCGCAGAATAAAACATAACAGAAACTAGGGCCGACCCATACGCCTCCCACAACAATACACCAATTGGTTAACTCCCATCGAAGCACACAAAATGAAGACGCCGTTGACTAATCACATTGTCACGTAAGTGTCATGCCTCGGTGGTAAGAGAATATGTCTGTTGTACTCTCACAGGTGGTTATAGCTCATGTATACCATACGGTACATTCTAACAAAATATCATGTCACAATATATGCGACACAATATAAACAAAATGGGTTCTAATAGACACATGCTAAACTGAAATGAAACAACGCAATGTCTCCCAAATATACTAGCTTGTACGTTTCTACAGAATCAAAATAAATATTAGATATGCTTAATAAGTCTAAAGAGTATAAGTTAAGTTGCGAATATCTAAAATCAAACAAAACTATGATATGCATCTATGAACAATATATCGAAATAATATCCAAATTCTAATGAGGAACAAAGTAAACAAATTAAAACAAAAGGAATATCGCTGAAGGATTACGGAATCCGTACCTGGAATAAGCAATGTAATATCCAAAATTATATTACAAAACTGACTCGTTAAATTCTCTCAATCGGAACTAATTAAACGAAATAAAGGAATTGATAAATAAATAGTTAATCAATTGATTAAATTTTATACATTTTCTTTCTCTTAGGCAAATCTGAAATCTTTCCGTTCTAAACGAAATTCTACATATATAAATATTCTAATCATGGTAATGTGTATATTAATAAATAATAGTATTCTTGTTCCTTCCGAAATACACTTAAGTATATTCACAAAAATATATTTTTCATATTTAATTCTGTTACAAACAAATATATTATTATTATTATTATTATTATTATTATTATTATTATTATTATTATTATTATTATTATTATTATTATTTTCTGTCAAAACTTTAAAGTTACAAAAATATTAATTTAATATTCTAAAATGCTAATTACTAATAAAGATATACCAAAATATATCAATTAGCAAACTAAATAGCATACAAAAATTAAAACTACAAAATTAAAATTAATACAGAAAATTAAATAATTACACAAAGAAATAAAAAGAGACATACCCAAAATTATGAGGTTTGTAGTCCGTTCACGTCCTCGACATCAAAAATTTTAACTAGGAAGGTCCTTACTAAAAAGGTCTTCACATAAAAAATCCTCACAAAATAGGAGGTACTTAATATTTTGTAAAATAAAATATATGTTAGTGTATCATATATAGGTTAAGGGAATGGAAAGAGTTTTAAAAAAGGGTGATGTGGGATTTAAAAAAAAGAATCGAGTATTACAGTATGTATGTATATACTGTTGGGTTAATTGCATTCTGTGTTGGTTAATTGCATTGGGACTTAATTTGTTGATGATGAATTAGTATACTGTTACGTTATTGTAATTTTGTGTTTGGGTGATTTTTTGATTGAAGCAAAGGATTGTTGATTGGCTTAATAATATATTGTTGGTGTGTTATTTTCGACGGAATTTTCGATGAGAAATTTAATATATAACCAAAAAATATAATATAAAATAAATAAAAAGAGAAAAATATTTATTATGTTAAATTAAGTACTAAAATAAACTAAGTAGGATTTACTTAGTTTTAGTAATAAACAAAAGAAATAAAATAAATTCAAATTCATTACATATAAAAATATAAACTATGTATAATAAAATAAAATATTATATTTAATAAAATAAAATATTAATATCAATTAAAATAAATTAATATTATTTAATAAATTAATGAATAATAAAGTCAATTAAAATAATTAAATTAAATCTAATATAATAAAATAATAAATTAAAATAAAATAAATAAAATATGATTAAATTTAATAAAATAAAATAATAAATTAAATATGACTAAATAAAATTAATTAAATTAAATTAATAAATTAAATTTAAAAAAATAAATATAAAAAAAATAAAGTAATATATAAAATTAAATTGAATAAAAAATATTTAATAAATAAATGAATAATAAATTAAACTACAATAAATTAAGTATAATACAATAAAATAATAAATGAAATAAAATAAATTAAATGTAATATAATAAAATAATAAATTGAAATAAAATATTATTAAATTAAATTAAATTAAATAATAAATTAAAAATTATTAAATATCATTAAATAAATTAAATCATTAAATTAAATTAAAGTATTAAATATAAAAAAATAAATTAAGATTATTTAATAAATAAATGAATAATAAATTAAACTACAATAAATTAAGTATAATATAAGAAACTAATAAATTAAATTAAATATGATTAAAATTAATTAAATAAAATAAAATAATAAATTATATATGACTAAATGTACTTTAATAAAATGACAAGGCAACTGTCTTTTACAATTGTCTAATTCTAGTAAAACTAGGTTTATTAAATTCAATGTTTGATTTGGTGATTTAAAATTTAATTTAAATAGGACAGTTTTATGCTTTTGATGAAAAATTAAGAAAATCTGTAGTTTAAAGAGGCAATTGAAAAGAATTTGGCTGATGGGTATAATATTTTTAAACGTCCGCTGTTAATAATAGTGGATGTTAATTTTTAGTTTTTAATCCTAACCTTATTTTCAATGCCATTTTGGTTGAATTTTCATTAAGGACTGCTGTAGAAACTCCAGATCGTCATATTGAGCTAAGCTCTTTATTGAATGGACGTAATGGAAATTGCTTTTCTAAATTTGTTGTTGTTTGTTGGGCACTCAGGTCATGAATTGTTCCCCATTTGAGTGTTTTACTCATGATCCGGAGCCTATCGCTCTCTCTGTGTCTCTGTTTGTCACACACATTTAACTGATTAATATCAAGCTAATATTTCATAAATCGGGAATCATAGGTAGCTGAAAGCCGTGCTTATTCTACGAGGAAGTTATGCGATGTTGGGCAGCCAACAGCTGCTAGTCACCCCATGTGCTACTACTGATGCCTAATTGTTTCTTGTTTTAAGATAAAGTTATTTTTACATTTACTTGGTCTTTTTTTTATTTTTTATTGTAGTTACTTAAAGAAGGGGGATACCACCTGCCATTAAGAGTGAAGAATATATTTCAAGAAGGAAGAAATTATTGGAACTTCTTCCAGAGAAGAGTTTAGCTATAATTGCAGCAGCCCGAGTAAAGATGATGGAAGAAAAGAGTTTAGATATAATTGCAGCAGCCCGAGTAAAGATGATGAATGATGTTGTGCCTTATACTTTAAGGACTATTTGTATGTTACTGGTTGCCAACAACCTGGTGGTATAGCAGTTCTAGCTCACGAGTTTGGGTTATGCATGTTTATCCCAGAACCAAGTCCTAATGTATGTTTGAACTTGAATAATATCTGAAGATATTTTTAATATTTTTGTGTTGATAACTGTGTCTGTGTAACACTGTTTGAATGAATTTACTTAGTCTATAAAGTAAAATTATTGTTTTACGAAAAATTATTTCATACTTTTAGAGCAAGTGAATAGTATGTTCCTTCTTTTACATACCTGCGACCCCACCACAGGCGGACCCGCAGATATGTGAGAGGGGAGCATACTGTTTACTTGCTCCAAGAGTATAGAATAATATCTTATTGTTTTACTGGACTTGCTCCAATGCTAAAAAAAGATTCACTTTTTTGTTGACTCTTTTCTATTATGAATATTAAGGTCTGCTGAGGAATATTTTATTTCTCATTAATAATTTAATATTTATAAAAGACAATGTCAACAAAGACAGCAGTTAATATTTATAAAAGAGAATGTCAACAAAGACATCAGTTTGATATATCACTGATTTTTGCAAGATGAATTTTAAGAAGTTACTCGACAAGGTGAAATTGCTGGGGTTGATGCAGCTGTAGACACATTCAAGTCTGAAAAATCATAGTCTGTGAGAAAATTACAGAATCAAGTTGTTCTTTTCTTTTTTCTTTTTTCCCTTTCCTCTTATGTCCCCCTATCAGATCCAGCAATCAAGTTATGTCCTAAAATATGGTTACCAAAAAATGCTGGTAAGAAATTGCCTTTTGTATGAACGTTTCAAAACATTATACACTTTCATTCTAAAACAACAAATTTGGTGATCCAATTTTTTTTCTCCCTATTTGCTTAAATTTCTATTTGCATGAGAATGATTACAAATTTACTTTATGATTTATAAATTAGGAGCATCCTTTTATATGGCTTTGGGTCATACAAACAATGGTTAAGATTGAATATAATGGAAGGTCAAGATTAACTATCTAGAATCATTCTCTAAAATATCAATAATATTTACAAGTTATAATCACATAAATAAATCTAAAACACTATATTAAAAACCCTAATATATAAAAGAAGATTTTAGGGAGTGTCATATAGTATAAAACACTTATTCCTTTATCATTCGGTCGTCATTCTTCCATATTTGTGTTTGAGTCTCTTTTTATCAACCATTTTACTCTAAATCCTATCATATTGTACTCTAAATCCCGTAAACTTGAGAGGAGTCCAAATGTTTCAAAGTTACAAGTTTGAACCTACTTTGTTTATACTCCCTCTGTCAAAGTTATCCATTCTGGACCCCATAAGTGCACTAATGAGTTTCGTTTGTAGAAAAAATTAGTGGACTCCGTGTAAGTCAATTTAGAGGTTAACGTGTTGCGCTTGGATTGGAGGAATGAAATAGAAAAATAAATGAAATATTTTTTAATTAGGATATTTCAAGTGTGTGTTTGTTTGTTGGTAGTGGTAGGTGATATAATATGATGACACAAAATTATCACATATATCCATTTCATTAGAATGAATTTTATTTCACTATCTCCCACATGGAATAACAACAATTAAGAGGATATAATAAATTTTTATTCAATTAAAATAGGTTATCCTTTAAAATAATCATCAAATACACTATATTTCATTTCATTTTATTTGCTCAATCCAAATATAGCTCTTTTTAGCACATTTTAGGCAGGGAATGACACGAATTTTAATATTATGTCCTACTTTTTAATAGTTAAGATGGATGTAGTATTTGGATGTATTACACTTATACTTATTCCACAATTTACATTTGAAATTTTTTTCTTGTGTCACGTTGACTAAATTTTTTTGTACCGGTGTCATCTTTGGTGGATGAAGGGAGTATTTTTTATCTCAGTATATTATATTTTGATGCTGTATATGACATTCGAAAGGATGTGATAGAGAACTGGGATGTGTATATTTCAGGTAGAACTTTATGTTCTTATTTTAGAGACAAATAAGGAATGTGTGAAGCTTTGCTAACCTGGCACAAGCCTTCGGAATATACACAACTTCTCGGTATGATTACAACAACCATAATGAGTGTTTATATTATTGTTTTCTTTGGATTGGTTTTGGAATTTAATTTTTTAACTATAGATTTATTATTCAGTTTCTTATTTTCATTCTTTTACTCGAATAACAAAGTAGTTGGATTCCTTAAAAAGGTTTGAGTACAGAACCAGTTAAGTGTAAATTTCCTTTTCACAATTATATCGGTAGAGGAAATTGAAGAATGGTTGTGTTCCTATATGCTTAGGAACTATATCCAGTAAACTTTACTGAATGTTTACAGTATTGTTTGTTCTTATAATACTTATTCTTCAGTGTTATCTCAACGTCACTTTTGTTATTCCACAAGAGTTGTCCAATGTTGGATGATTTATGGTTAATGTAGTAGTGCCATAAGGTCTCTCTGAATGTTTCAGTAACTTGCCATGCACGCTCATTATCTATTGGTTACGTGTTTACTATTTTGATTCGTAATGATATATTAAACAAAACTGCCAAAATGGGTGGGCCTTCTATGTACAATATATGGCACAAGGAGAAATAAAAAGACCTACAAATGCCTCAAAAGGGAAAACACAAAAGAAACCCTACACCCCATACAACCAAACACTCTAGTAGCACCCCTTAAATTCTGATCACATATTATAATGTTGGCATAAGGTCAGATCATAAAGTCTATTTTTCTCTTTGTTATACGGAAACAAGTTAAGAGTATTTGTTGGCACTTTATGCCTTTGTTCAGGTCATCAATGTAATAATATTTTTGGTGCTTTTACTTCTTAGATATGGTTGATCAGTTGGAACAATTGCTAAAGGGGGTGCTCGCTCTGTGCACATGAATTATCCCTCATTCTATTGCTATTGCCTTTGTTTTATTTCATTGACATATGATAAGGTCTTATTTGTACAAATGACCCATGTTAGTTGTTGCAATAATTTCTTTATTCTTGTTGCAATATTCCACGTTGACCAATGATAATTGTCCTGCATATGAGATCCTTCTTTTAATTAATGGTGGTAATACTTGCTAACTTTGAATATTGATCACAACCTCTAATAGTATGACCTAAGTTTTTGCTTATATACCTTATGCTTTCCAAGAGCTATAGTTCATCTGGAAAGACGGGGTTGTCACCATGGAGGAACTCACCACGAAATTTCATCACAATTTTTTTCACGGAAGATCGAATTTGGGGGAAAAAATAAGGAAAAAAAGCTCATCTGTTCGGTCAAAGTTTTCTTTAGTTCTCATAAGAACAGGCAACGGGGCCACAGGTCGCACGTTTCAGGGCGAAGCCATGTTTTAGGCAGAGCCTGTGCGCAAGCCTAGCCCGAGGTGGGGAGATTAGTCCGACTGCGGTTGGGATACTCCACATTATTCCAAAAAAAAAAAAAAAAAAAAGAGTTTTCTTTAGTTTTTCTTGACCAACTAAGGAGCAGTTTGATGCTTGAAAAATGTTTCACTGCAAATACAAATATATTACTTTATGATGCTACATGGCATACGTTGATAAGCTTCGGAAAGGTTTGAAGGAGATTGGGATACTGAAAAATGATCACGATAGTAGGTACCATCAGCTGAACCCAACCAGTATAGGTAATTACTACAATTATATGATCTGTAATTCTTCATTTTAGAATTTTCAGGTGGATTTCGGCATCCACAATAGCAAGCCCAGCCTATAGTTGTTTAGGCGTGTTAGTTCAGAATATAAAATCTATTACTAATCTTGGCGCTTAATCAACCTGGTATTGTTCTCTGTTATGTACAGGTCACTATCTAGAAATGGATGTTCATGATTGCTCTACGATCACTTATGACCGTGTTCTGAAGCCAGGTGTCGTAAGTTATCTACCTGATTGATACACATCTTGACTCTTTAACTTGGGAGCTGAGATGTTGATATGTTTCACCTATCTTCCAAAACTTTCTGGTTTATTGTTTTTGATATTTTGTCATTGATAGCATAAATTTTTCTGTATGGTCATTCTTTTGGAAGTTTTTAAATTTGGGAAACTGGGAGGAACTGCTATTTAAGCCCTTTTGAAATTGGGATGGAGAGATTATATGTATCGTAGTTTTCTTTATTTAGTAATCAGTGTTAACCGAGAAACGCTAAAGTGGTAGGTAATTGCTTTTTGTTACGAAACGTTCCAAAACATGGGACACTTGTATTCTGAGATAAATCTTATATATATATATATATTTTATTTCTTGCATCTTTACAAGATTAAATGTAAATTTTGGTGAACAAAAAACTGGAAAATATTTCTTCCTAAAGGAACATTGAACCACAGTAGCTCACATTAGTAGATTAGTTTAATGTAACTATGTATGATGCTTCTATTCCTCAAATATTCATCACATATGTTTCCAAGAAATTGGATATTTTATTTACTGTAATTTACATATGAGAACATCTAGAAACAACTCGAAAGGTTTTGGGGAAAATCTCAAAATTGTACACTCTATATACACATCCATTTGCAGTGTTATCCATCATGTTCTAATGAAAAAATCTGGCGGCGATCGGAAATGACGACCGAAGTGCTGACCGATCCCACCCCGACAGTGTAAAAACCCCCTTACTTTGGTTGCGACCCTACTAATGCCAAAAATTGGGAAGGAATGGGGCGACCGGTTGCTACTCCAATCGCAAAAATCGGTCGCCGGAGAAGGACTCTATTCTAATTTATCAATCCCGCTCCTGTGTACGTTCAAGTTTCACATTGTTATTCTTGTAATTTTGTGTTAATGCACACCTAGGGGGGGGGGGGGGGGGGGGTTGAATAGGTGTTTAAGTTTTTAATGGAAATTTAAAATTTCTACAAACTAAACCAATCCAGACAGGTAAGACCTATTTGCTTTGGTGTCTGATTTAATATATAATCTTAATTAATTATAATCCAAACATGTATACTCTATCTCCTTTGGTTTCTACTTAATAAACTTTATTCAACTTTCAATAGAACAAAATAATAAAATGCAGAATTGAAATAATAGAATAATAAATACACCACGAGTTTTACGTGGTTTGGTCTCTAACCTCTAATTTAATAGCCTACTTCACGTCCAATGCCAATTGGTATTAGAGACTCTTTTATTAATAAAATACTTAAACAAAATACACCAAACTCCCTGCACAAAGAAACTTTAATTTGGACACAACTGCCCCTTATGCACGACTACAATTTTTATACCTCTGCAACACTTGCACCTCTGCAATCCTTTAAAGCTTCTTTCGTATCATCTTATCCACTAATGGATCAATTAAGCCAAATAAGGCTTGAAAACAAATTTCCAACAACAAAAAATACAATATAGCTATGATTTTTCAAATAAAAATTATTAAGGACACAAGACACAATAAAATTGCTAAAAGAATTCTTAAAAAAGCATTTTTATCAAAAGATGTTTTTCTCTATGTAAGCTCTGTCGCTTTTTAAGCCGAGGAAATGAGATATGTATATTATATGGATAAACGGCTATAATGAAGTTTCTAAGTGATCATATCATAAATAAATTTTTTAATACCATAAATTAAGCCTGACGGATATGATAAACAACTTTTTAAATTAGTTTTTCAATTATTTGGATTTTTGAAAATAATCAATTTGAAAAACATAATTCAAGCAAACTGATTAGATATGATTAGACATGATATAGGCCTCAATCAAATCAGTTTGTTTAATTTATATTGTTTCCTTATAATTTTTTAGCAATAATATATACCTTGTAATTAAATTCTTTTAGTTGAAAAATCTTACAATATGGCCTATCATACCTCCAAGATTTAATCCATGAAACATGACCAGTTTGAGCACAATGCAGCAGCACGAAGTATTTAAGCAGCCCACATAATTGGTCCAATTCCTTGAAGCCCAAAACCTATTAAAACCAAATATCTCCATGCACCAAATACTATATCCACGCTAAGCATATTATTTCCATACAAACCGTGTTATGTCTATGCACATTATATTATTTTTATGCAAAGAATATTGTCATCATTAAAACCAACGCTATACAAATTAACAGTTCCAATTTAAAATTAATTGGAAAAATACAACCCCCATGAGTTAACCATGTGACTCTTTAACGGGACCTCTTAATTCCAAATAAAAGGTCTTGAAAAATGTTATGCGGATGGTACATAGGTCATTTTCTCCCAATTAATTTCAAATAGGAACAAAATTACAAGATATGAAAATAGGGAGGAAGATGAGTTTAAAAATTGAAACATGATGGGTGTTTACTTGAGGGGATAACTTTGAAGTTTTCCCAAAGTTTTTTGACTAAATATTTTAACAAAGCTACCCTCACGTATGGCATCCCAGTTATGCGAACCAAAACAATCCGCATTGTAGGTGACATTGGATAGTAATAATAAATTTTTGGGGTTCTACAAAGTACAAACTCCTAAAGTTGTTAGTATGAAGAATTTCAGCACTCCGACGGAGAAGACATTAAGATTTAAACACCATAACCTTAAAAAATATGGCTACCGACGTACCAAGGTTCTGTTAAATCTATGCAGCACATTTTATGTTCTTTGCTATTGGTTAACTTTTCTTGCAAAAATGTATTGCAGGTAATAACAATTGAACCTGGTATTTACATCCCATCTGATTTTGATGGTCCAGAGAGGTAGATGGTGTTAACTTGCATCATTCAGAACTCAGAAGTGGAATATTTGATGGTCTAACTTTAGGTTTATCATGCCGTTTACTTCTTTAAACAAGCAAAAGAAATTTTCTTATTGTGAAATCTTCAGTTACCATGAAAAATCCTCTGCATGAAACCCTATACAGAGGAATAACTTTCATCACCTTGCACTTTTGGATTAGTATGTTACCCATCCACCACATAATAAATTCATTGCTCGTCTTTGGAAATTATATTCTTGTTTTTGTTATTAGAGCCCCTTCACCATGCAAATGTATATGTCCAATCTAATAGTTTGCACTTTTTCAGCTAATTTCGTCTTCTTTTGATTTGAATATGCGATAGAAAACAAAGGAGCTTCCCTTCTCCAACTGTAAATGGCATACTTGAGTTTTTCTATAATTTGTATGAAATCGGATCTTTTCGGTCCTTGTTATGCTACATCCTCCCAAGGGCGGAGCTACTAGTCGGATATGCCGACTGTAGCCCACCCTAATTTTTTACTTATTTATTAGATATACTATATAATTAAGTAATATTAAGTTGGAATAGTTTTAGTCATCTCAGTCCAAAGTAGTCATAAGTTAAAATAAATTTAATCAGCTTAGTCCAATTTAAATTCCTGACTCTGCCCCTGCTGATCCTCTGTATTTTCCTTTGTGAATTTTTCACTTTAGGTTACTAGTGTAACTCAAACATTGAGAAAATATAATGCAGGTATTGAGGCATTAGAATGAGGATCGAGGATGAAGTCCTCATTACAGAATCTGGTTGCGAGGTACATCTTCCGACCAAAAGTTTCACTTTAGTTCCATATATTTTCACATCGACAAGAAGTTAGCCATCATATTGAATGTCACATAAATTGACTTAATATTGATGAGCCAGTTGTCCCCAAAGTTAGCTATTATGGAATAATATTTCTCACCTAATTTTTTTCAATATATATTAAATAATACAAATATTTAATTATTTTGACTTATATTAAAAAAAACAGTTATTATTTTAATGTTATAAAAGAATTTATTTTTTAATGCTAGTTGTATAAAATGACCTAACATTAACATTCTAAAATTTGTCATCACATACTCGTAATCATAATGCACTATTAAATATTAATTTATTATTTTGAGGGATATACATCAAATAAAAATAAAACTTTAATATTTATAAAAGACTCTTTTTGTATATCGTAGAAAGTATTACTTTTAACAATGACTCTAAATTTGCTATAAATATTAAGATTGCTAAAAGATATATTATTCTTGTATATTAAGAAAAATTAAGTAGAAGGCATCATGAGAGGAACCTGCAGCTCCAATTATTATATTTATTAGCTTTATTGTTTATTTGCTAGTACTTTACAAAGTTTTTTTTTATTTATTTAAAATAAAAGTCCTCATACAGGACAGAAAGCTAATTTCATCAATCCAATAAGTAGGGAAAAACGTACTATCTAACTGAATTTACGGAAGCAAACTATTATGGCAATTGATTCATTTATTAATGAAAATTATTCTCTATTTTTATTATAAAATTTTGTCAAAAAAGTATTTATAAAAATAAATTATTGAGAAATAAGTCTGTTATTTTAACTTTTTTTTATAACTTATTTTGAACCACTTGAAATAAGTACTCCCTTCGTCCTCAAAAGATGGCTTAAGGATAACTTTTTCACAAATTAATATAGTCAAATATGAGTAGAGTATAAATTTATTTTTTATTTTGTCCTTATATTTAGTATGTGTGTTAATTGGTGTAATTGGCTCTTGAGTTTGTGAAGATAAGATAGAGAATTAATTTAAGCTAGTTATTTGTGATATGATTAATTTACTGTTTAGCTAAAATATAATATGAATGTGGGTAAATTAGTCGACATAAAATTTTATCTAATTAACTTATGTATTTTAAATATACTTTAAAAAATAGTATTTTTTTGTCATATGAATCATCCTTTTAGGACCAAGGAGTACCTCTTTTATTGACCTCAAAATAAATTATAAAAAAGGTTACATAAAATACCTATACAACCACTATATATATATATAAAATCCCTCCTTTCGTAATTTCAACGTAAAACATGGATCACAGTTACACACAGTACTGTTCCCACGATACAACCTATCACCCACAAGTTTACAGGTTGGCAAAAGTCCCCCACCCATCGAGAAAGAAATATATTTAATTATTTTAATTTTTATATATTTTTTTTGATAGTTTAGATATAATTTAAACAGAATTTAAATATATTTATATATTTTATTTTTATTTCGTCAAGGTTTAATTTTTTAATTTTATAAATATCATGAGTTGATGTGATACCATTAAGTCAAGAGGGCTGATTCTTTTACAATTTACGGAAGCAAGCTATGATAACAATCATCAATCCAATAAGTGCGGGAAGCAAGCTATGATCGCAAGCATCAATCCAATAAATAGAGAAAATTTTAGGGAATTGTTATTTTTATAATAATTTTTATTATTTTTATATGTAGATTTTATTTTTTATTTATAGCGACGGTTTTAAAATCATCGTTATATACATATAACTATACTTTACATGTTAAAACCGTCGCTATAGACTTATTGCGATACTTTACATGTAAAAAGTGTCGCCATAAGATATAACAACGGTTTTAAAACCGTCGCTATAGTTAAAAAATCAAGCTCGCATGCAAAAATAACAAAAATCACTGCGAAAATATCAGTTTTCAAAACTTACTATCTAACTGAGCTGAGCTAAAGCTGCTAGTACTTTACAAAGCTAATTTCATATGATCATTGTTATATATATATATATATATATATATATATATATATATATATATAGAGGACGGTTCAAAAGCATACCTCTTAAATTGCATACCTCCTTAGGTAGCATACTTTTATCAAAACGATGTCGTTTTGAAGATTCTTTGATGGCATTTTTGTAAATAAAAAAAAAACAAGTGGGGCCGTGGAATGTCACATCTTCTTTTAATATTATTTTTGAAAAAAAAATCTTCAAAATGACGTTGTTTTGATAAAAGTATGCTATTCAAGAGGTATGCTTTAGATTCGTCATATATATATATATATATATATATATATATATGTATGTATATATATATGTATGTATGTATGATTCATAATAAGTACTTGCTATAAATTAAAAATGGGCAAACACCATTTATACCATACAAAACAAGAAATAATTGCCGGCCAAGATTAGAAGTTAAAAATAGACGTCCGCTACTATTAGTAGGGGACATTTAAAACAAATTTGAACA
This sequence comes from Hedera helix, assembly GCA_947179155.2. Taxonomy (NCBI): domain Eukaryota; kingdom Viridiplantae; phylum Streptophyta; class Magnoliopsida; order Apiales; family Araliaceae; genus Hedera; species Hedera helix. The sequence goes on from OX359287.1 coordinate 26,335,430, forward strand.
TCCGCTACTAATAGTAGCGGACGTCTATTACTAGTTAATAAATTTTAAACTTTAGTTAGTAAACCCTGGTTAATAAACATAACTCTACATCTTAGACTAGGAATAAATTAGAAACATTAAGAGATAGAATCATCTTATTTCATTCGTTCTCAATAGTCACGAGGTTATCATCTTAGGGTGATCCTTTTGTCAGTAGATACTCCTATTTAGGGTTTGGTTTCTGATCAGCGTATGTTTAATTTTTTTTTAAATGTCCCTTACTAATACTAGCAGACGTCGATTTTCAGTTATAATTATAACCGTTCGTTCTTATTTTTAATGGTATAGTGGTGTATGCCAATTTTTGCTCCATAAAAACTACTTGCTATGAATCACTCTTTTGTGTGTGTGTGTGTGTGTGTGTAAGCCCCCTCCCCCTCCCCCTCTCCCCTCTTCTTTTTTTTTTTTTTTATAAAAGTCAGTAGACAATCAAATTATCTATTTTTGATCAAAATCTCAAGTTGATATGATATTTGTTACGACTGCACCTTATACCATAATTACTGCATTTTGAATAAAATGTTAAGATTATTTTTGTAATGACTGAGAAAATTACGAACCTAATTTTATATATATATATATATATATATATATATATATATATATATATATATATATATATATTATATTCATGAGGAAATATGATGTGTAATGATATGTTATGAATGTATATATATGTTATACGATGAGAAATAGTAAGTTAGTTAATTTAATTTATTATAATATAATAGGAGCTTATGTGATGAGATCACAAAGCTTGAATGTTGGCTTTGAATGACAAATAAGAAGTTTAATAATCAACAAATGAATTACTTATACCACAAGCCCAATGTAAGGTTATGTGGTAGTTTATTGAATCAAGTTGTAGTACTTGTATGTATGTACGTTAAAGTTTAACAAATAAGTTCAAGATTGTCTAAGTGTTAGTATTTTGTAAACTAACTCAATTAAATAGTCCAATTGACTTATAAATAGTAAGTCTAATTGGATTATATAATTAAACTAATGTGTTTATTTAATAAGTATAATGTAGTAGCATTTTATGATTTAATTAGTGAACCATATAGAAAATATATAGTGAGTCCAAATTAATTTACACTAGCCCAATACTTGTTTTTAATTCAGGTTAGTATAGTTAACCCAATGGATTTAAATATTGGGAGCCCAATGTTGGTAAATGAAATGCTTGAACTAGTAGCCCAAATGAATTAAATTGTTGAGCCCAAACAATTGTAATTCAAAGTCCAATAAAATTAATTTTAAGGTCCAAAGTGGAGTCCAATGTGCATGTATAGGTGAATATGTATACATATATCAGTGTATATATATATGGATGCTTATATAATGTTATAAGACATAAAAATAAAGCCAAATTGGAGTAATAATAGAGCTATTCCCGAATTTTGGGCCTCACATAGATGTGAAGCTTGCTTATTTGATGATTTTGAGTACAAAGTTGCTCAACAACTTCCCAACTACCATAGTCATTCAAAATGTCACTCAAATGGTCATTCAAGGCTATAGTAAGCAAGATTGGAGTCTTAATTGCCTAAGTGTTAGTTGATTAGTAAGACTAAGAAATTTTATAGGAGTTCTATAAATAGAACCATCACCAAGTCTAGAAAAGGTTGTCAGGTCATTTGTTAGTTTTCTAAGTATTGTAGATAAAGGTTTCTAGTGAGAACGGAGATTGCATTTGAGAGTTTCATCTATATTCTCAAAAGTGTTAGTGTATATTTGTAAGTTGAAGGTTAAGTTATCATGGAGGCTAGCTATTTTCGGGCATCAATAAGAAGATTTTCATAGAAGGTATAAAAGTCTCTCAAATCTTAGCTTTATTTCTTTATATATGAGTTTTAGCATGATTGGTTGTGGAAGAATCGATGTGAAGAAGATCTACTGTTAAATATCCTAGATATGTGTTCTAACATGTTTTGTATGAAAAAAGATGGAAGAAATGGTAATATGAGCATACTTTGTTTTAAAACTCTAGTTTAATGTCTAGGTTGGTTAGATGTGGTTTATGATATAAAAGTTGTTTATGTGATTTTTATGTCTTGTATGCTAGATGGGTTAGTGTCGATCATAACAAAACTTGAATCGTTAAAAACGAAGTTAAAACGAAGAAGTTATGAGATTTTTTGTAAAAAGGGTCATCTTGAAATCTTAGATGGTTGATATTGATTTTTGTTGTCAAAAATAATTTTGAAAGTTATTTAATTCTTGAAAACTTAAAAAATATTAAGTTACAAACATTACAAAATAAATTTGAGATCATTTGATCAAGTGTGACATATTTTATGAAGGATTGAAGTTAATGAAATCAAAATGAAGAAAAAAATAAAATTAGGGTTTTGAAAAAAATGAACTACCGCCGTAGCGGTAGGTCTTGTAATATCCCGGATATTTAAATGAATTAGAAATAAAATATCTAATATTTAATAAAGGTTGGAGTTTGATAACCTAGTAGCGGTAGATAAATAGAGGTCCAAATTAAATTTAACGGACTAACTTAGACATGGGGATATCAAATTTTTTTTAAGTTAGCAAGTACAGTGATAATTCAATGAACTTGACTAATAGCAAGTCTAATTAGATTAAGAGAATTTAATTAGTGGAGTTATGTAATTATGCGACGTGGTTGCGTGTAAATTAAATATGTATTTATATGAATATATATATATATGCTTGCATATTTAGTAACATAATTTAATGGTTAATTAAATTGTGATAAATAGATAGATTAATATTAAATTAATCCGAATTGAATTAAAAGGTTTATTGTGGAATTAATTATATTCATTAATCAACAATTATGCAAATTATTGATAAATTATTTGTGAGGAATAATTATGTAAATTATATAATTATAAATTATATAAAGTAGTTGAATTAATTAAGGGAGAATAGTAATCGTATATATGTACAATATTTAATTTCATATATATTTATATATATATAAAGGGATTAAATTAATTATTTAATTTTAAATAGTAATTAAATATATTAAATGAATATATTCTATAATTAAATAAATCATTGTAAATGATTTATGGGAGTGAGAAATTGAATTATACAATTATTTGTGTAATATTAATTAAATAATTTAATAAATTATTTAAATAAGAAATTGAGTAAATATATTATTATTTTAATGTATTTTCGGGTAAATGGATGTATTTCCATAATTGATGAGAAATGAATTATTTAATGTAAATGTATTAAATAATTTAATTTATGGTCTAAATAATATATATTAAATTATATATTGTATTTATTTTAATTTCATAATTTATTGTGAAATTATTTTTGAGGTAAAGTAATGTGTATAAATAATATATATAGATTATATATATTATTGTTAGCGAACACACTCTAAAGTTTTAATATCAAAATAATTGATAAGTTGTCATTAATTAAATATTCAATTAAATTGAATATAATGCGTGAATTAAATTTTATAAATTAATTAATATGATAATTAATTAATATAAATAATGTAAAATATTATTAATAATATTATTAGTCCATTTAGTAATTTAATATTAATGGGTTAGAGTATTTAATTAATTAATCAATTCAATTATTATTTAATTATGGATTGGATAATTAATGTGTAACAAAATTAATAATTAATCATTTGGGTTATAATTAAATAGCCCAATGATAAATTAAACGGACTTGACAAACTAGTAGCCCAAACAATTTAATTGGAGCCCAATTGGTATTTTAAATAAATTCCAATGCTTGGCCCACTTGAAAAATATTTTATAAAACTATTAATTCTTAAAAAAGTGAGCAAGTGTCATTCAATTTGGGACAAGGAACCATCAGCCGTATGGTGCTAGGAGAGAGAGGATGACATTGATTGTTATTTTATTTTATTTTTCTTTTAATTAAATAAAGGATTGTTTGTTTATTTTTTTTAAGTACATGACACCATCCCTCTTCCACCAACTAAGTCATGGGCTAACTTTCTTGTGCAAGTATCCAAGTGAGGAGCATCATGACTTATAGATATAATTTTGTATCTAAGAATTTTGCATGTATACTTGAAATGGTAGACATTATACTTCATTTATTTTCTAAGTTCCAAAAGAGAGAGTTTGAGAGAAATAGTTTGGGAGAGTAAGAATTTTGAGAGAGAGCATGGAGAAGGTAGAGAAGGAGATCTTGGTGCATATCTTCAAGTTGCACAACCCATTTTGGAAGAAAAATGAAGATAGCCATTAGAATGAGGTAATGGTTATTTTAAATGTAGTTTATTTTTTTTAAATTAAATAAACCAACATGTGTGTATAAATATATTAATGTAGTTAATAATATGTAGTAGTAATATTTATGCCATGCTTGAGTTTAATATGCTTGGTTTGTATTTTGGTATAATTTATATGCTAAAAACATGTGTTTGGTGGTGTTAAATCAAGTCTCAAAATAATGTCCAAAAATAATTTTTATAATATTTAGATTTAATGTTATAATATTATAGAACATTAAATCATGAGAAAAACAAAGTTTGAATCACTCAAAATGGAGTTATACACAAAAAGTTATGATTTGTGGTAGTTTATGTGATGTAAAAATTTTTATAATTTTTTTTATATTAAATCATGAAAAATTAAATTTTCATGTTATAAATTGTTGTTAAGTTATTGGTATTTTTTCTGGATTTTTATTGAGAGATTAAGAGTTTACTTGAAGGTATAAATTTTATTAAGTTGTGTATAAAAAGTACCGTTCACGTTCTGTGAGAGGGAAAAGAAAAAGGACTGGTCGCGCAATGCGCGCCAGCCAAATAAATCTGTCAAACAGCCGTACAAAACGACGCCGTTTTGCGCATAAAAAGTTAACCCGCGCGCAATGCGCGGACGTTGTTTCCGTTGTTTCTAAACGGCACCGTTTTGGCCCTGGGTTTTTGTAAGGCGCGCCATGCGCGGAAGACATTTTTCGGCTGAAATTACAGTTTTGCCCCTCCGTTCGGTTTTCTGATTAATTACGAAATTGCTATCGGTCCGGTTTTTCAACTTATTTACGGAAATGCCATTCTGGATAATTTAAATTAATTTAAATGTTTAAAAATTAATTTAAAATTATAACAAAAATATTAATAATACAAAAATGATATTTAGGTATTGAATATTATATTTTCCAAATATAATAGGTATTTAGGATTAATATTTAAATGTTGTAAATATTAATCTAGTTAGTTTAATATTATATTTTTCAAATATAATAAGTATTTAGGATTAATATTTAAATGTTGTAAATATTAATCTAGTTAGTTTAATATTATATTTTTTTTAAATATAATAAGTATTTAGGATTAATATTTAAATGTTGTAAATATTAATCTAGTTAGTTTAATATTATATCTTTTGAATTTATGATTAAATTAATTATTATTTAATTACTATTAAATAATAAACAAGGATGATAAATTAATTAATTATTATTTAATTACTATTAAATAATAATTAAAGACAACTAAGATTGATTATTTAATTATTTATTATTTGATTAACTTTAAATAATAAATAAATTCAGTTAGTTATTATTTATTATTAAATAATAACTAATGATATTTGAGTATTTACTATATAATTTTATTATTTATTATTTAATTAACTTTAAATAATAAATGAATTTAGTTAATTAGTTATTATTTATTATTAAATAATAACTAAAGATATTTGATTATTTTTAATATAATATAATTATTTATTATTTGATTAATTTTAAATAATAAATAAATCTAGTAAGTTATTATTTATTATTAAATAATAACTAAAGGTAGTTAATTACTTACTATTTAATTAATGATAAATAGTAATTAAATGAAATTAGATTTAATGGAATAAAGAAAATGTCTTTTAACTCTTTTGCTTAAACAATTACAATAAATTGTTTAATAGTTTAATAAGTGTTCAACACTTAAAGAAAAATATTTTCTAACTTATTAAATTATTAACCTAATTTGATTGAGGGTCTATAAGGTTAATAATATTGTTTTGACTGATGTAAATTATGTGTTAGTACTTATGTGGTAGATAAGTTCCTTAGTAAGCGTATAGTTGTGCAAATACGCCGTATTAATTATTAGACCAACTTTATTGATGTTAGGTCTTTCAAAGCCAGTTAGTTAAAGCTAGACATTTATTGTAGCTGAGCAGACATGCAAGTTTCCTAAACCCTACTCAATTTATATTCGAGCAGGATATATTATTTTATTGTTCGAGTTCCTAATTCAAACTCAAGTTATTATATTTGAAGCATGCTAGTGGTTTAATTCTGTATAATTATTCCACCTCTTTAAATTGTTGATTCGCACATAGTACTTGTTGCATGTGTTCATCAGGTATGAAAGGCTGATCACCTTCATTACCATAAAGTTCAGTTAAATTTGTTCATGGTCATTATTGACACTCAAAATTAATTAATTCAGTCATTCAATTATTGAAATTATGACTCGTACTCTTTCACAATTATTATATTGTTGAAAATTCAAAAGCTTATTATTTCTTTCAATCATGATATATCGTTATCGTATTTAAACTTGCTGAGCAAAGTCGTTGCTCACTCTTGCTATATCATGATAACAAATTTCAGAATAATACGAATGTCCAAGGAGAGACGGAGACAGAAGCAACAGACAAGATTATAGTGTTATGCATTATAACTAAATTGTTATATGATGTAAGTAATTTTGTAAACCTTTTTATGAATCTAAAGGTATATATGTAAGTTAAGGTTAGAAACCTTGGGAAATGTTGTAGAATAAACAATTTATGTTTATATATTCCGCATTAGTTATAGAACGTGTATGAAGATGATGTATCATGACGTACCAAGTCTAGGGTTAAAGGAACCCGAATTTGGGGATGTCACAAGTTGGTATCAGAGCTGATTGGTTATAGTTCTTAGGTAGCAGTACCTTAGGCTATAATCATGGAAAGATAATGAAGACAGTGAAAGGATAAACTCAGATAGAGTTTAGAAATGAACATATGCAGTTCATAAATGAGGAAATAAATCTATATAGATACATAGATATATGAAAAGATTCAAAGAAGGATCTTCAATGAGTGTAATCCAAATAAATGGAACAAGAATCAGGGAACACTTGATTCAAGAATTTAAAAAGAGAAGGATCGTACAGTAAAATGATCAGAGATGAATGATAAGGTGATAGAATTAAACGATTCTAGAATAAAGGAGAAATAGTACAGTGAAATCAATTGCGTTATAAGATCACGATGATCATAGTAAAATCATGGAATGGCAAATGGTCTATTAAATGATTAAAGAGGTGGTTTTGATAGCATGGTGCTATAACAATGAAGATACTGAAATAGTAACAAGTGGACTCTTGAAGTGTTGAGTTTGATAAGGTATGAATTGACAAAATTCATATCAAGTTAAGAGAAGTTAGAGGTTTGTAGGTTTTTAATTGAGGACTCATATTAGTGGTTAAGTTGTACAATTTCTTGTATGAGCAGGAAATTTGTGCTTGGTTTTAGAGCCACTTAGCTTCCTATATTAATATAGTAGTTGAGTTGAACAGTTCTTTGTATGGGCAGGGGATTTGTTCGTGGTTTAACGACCGCTTAACTTTCTATATTGATTAGTGGCCGAGTTGACCAATTTCTTGTATGGGCAGGAGATTGTGTTTGGTTTGACAACCACTTAGCTTCCTATAATGATAATCAATTTGAACCCGGTGTCACGCTATTCGATGTATATATGGTGAGAAGGTGATTCTTTTCTCATAATATATTGGGTAGGTAGAGAATATTAACATAAGTACGTGTTTTTAAAACTCATATTGATGGTAAGTTCGTGACTCATAATCGTATGTTGGAACCCCTCAGCGAATGGACTATGTTGGTCTGACTAGGATAAGTTCCTCAACCCATATGATTGTGGTAAGTTCCTGAACCCCTAATGTGTGGTAAGTTTGATGAACAGTGAGTATGGGTAGAGTTAAGTAGCAAGATTAAAGCTATACTAGATATAGTTATTAAGTTGGAAAAGAATGTGGAGGAAAAATTTGAGGTGTTTTGAGGTTTTAGGATGTTCCAAATCTTCTAGCTATGCTAGACTTTGAAATTCTTAAAATCGTGCTAAATTCACACTTTTGTGCTTTTGAAAATGTCAAAATGTGTTTTCATAATCATTAATGCCTTTAGTGCAGAGATGATAAATGATGGAGTCATCAATACAGAGTAACCTAGTGTTGGATGTTTAAAGCCACTATGGAATGATGTAGTATGACGAAGTCATAAAATGATTTTCAGTATTTTGAAACGTTTAAAGAAGAGTCTATGCTAATTGTTTCGGCTAGACAAATTGATTTGAAAATATCAAAATGTATTTATGAAATCATCACACGTTATTAAAGCCATGGTGTGGGGATGAAAAGGATGGAATCCTCAACGTACTGTCAAGATGTGCGGTATCATGAAGTCATGAATTAATGACGGAATCCTCAACGTACTGTCAAGATGATGCGGTATCATGAAGTCCTATAAATGAATTTTAGTTATTTCAACTAATCTGAAATGATTTTTGAATCGTAATATACGAATAGTTCAATGATGTGAGTCTTTGTCATTTATTTTGACTGGACATTTTTGGTCAGAATTGACTCAAGTTTTATTATCCAATCCAAATTATTTTGGAACAGAATTTTATAGTAAGTCTGAGGTGAACAAGTGCAAAAACAAATATATTATTTCGGCTAAAGCAGATATATTTTTGTCGGCATATAGCTCCGACTGGCGCCTAAAAACTAAGACGTTCTGCACGACGTATGGTACAATAGGCTGATCACCTAGCGTACACCTATGAAGTGTTTTCAGTCTATGGGATTGATAAACACTCTGTTTATAAGTATTTACAGGGATAAATACTATTTATTCGGGATTCAGTTAATTCCATTCGGATGTTCACAGTCTTGATGACCCCTCAGCATATTATGAAAGTTTTAATGAATATTTTGATTTTCAATTTATTCTTCTGTAAGATATTGATTCTCAATTTATTCTTCTGCAAGATATTTCATTGTTCTGGAATTATGAGTTTAGAAGTATGAACTTCCTAGAAAAGGGTGGTCATAGAATTTTATGAGTAAAGAGTTATACTCAGAGAAGAAAATTTGTAGAAATGTGTATGAGATAATTTCGGGGACGAAATTTTTAGAAGAAGGGGTGAATGTAATATCCCGGATATTTAAATGAATTAGAAATAAAATATCTAATATTTAATAAAGGTTGGAGTTTGATAACCTAGTAGCGGTAGATAAATAGAGGTCCAAATTAAATTTAACGGACTAACTTAGACATGGGGATATCAAAATTTTTTTAAGTTAGCAAGTACAGTGATAATTCAATGAACTTGGCTAATAGCAAGTCTAATTAGATTAAGAGAATTTAATTAGTGGAGTTATGTAATTATGCGACGTGGTTGCGTGTAAATTAAATATGTATTTATATGAATATATATATATATATGCTTGCATATTTAGTAACATAATTTAATGGTTAATTAAATTGTGATAAATAGATAGATTAATATTAAATTAATCTGAATTGAATTAAAAGGTTTATTGTGGAATTAATTATATTCATTAATCAGCAATTATGCAAATTATTGATAAATTATTTGTGAGGAATAATTATGTAAATTATATAATTATAAATTATATAAAGTAGTTGAATTAATTAAGGGAGAATAGTAATCGTATATATGTACAATATTTAATTTCATATATATGTATATATATATAAAGGGATTAAATTAATTATTTAATTTTAAATAGTAATTAAATATATTAAATGAATATATTCTATAATTAAATAAATCATTGTAAATGATTTATGGGAGTGAGAAATTGAATTATACAATTATTTGTGTAATATTAATTAAATAATTTAATAAATTATTTAAATAAGAAATTGAGTAAATATATTATTATTTTAATGTATTTTCGGGTAAATGGATGTATTTCCATAATTGATGAGAAATGAATTATTTAATGTAAATGTATTAAATAATTTAATTTATGGTCTAAATAATATATATTAAATTATATATTGTATTTATTTTAATTTCATAATTTATTGTGAAATTATTTTTGAGGTAAAGTAATGTGTATAAATAATATATATAGATTATATATATTATTGTTAGCGAACACACTCTAAAGTTTTAATATCAAAATAATTGATAAGTTGTCATTAATTAAATATTCAATTAAATTAAATATAATGCGTGAATTAAATTTTATAAATTAATTAATATGATAATTAATTAATATAAATAATCTAAAATATTATTAATAATATTATTAGTCCATTTAGTAATTTAATATTAATGGGTTAGAGTATTTAATTAATTAATCAATTCAATTATTATTTAATTATGGATTGGATAATTAATGTGTAACAAAATTAATAATTAATCATTTGGGTTATAATTAAATAGCCCAATGATAAATTAAACTGACTTGACAAACTAGTAGCCCAAACAATTTAATTGGAGCCCAATTGATATTTTAAATAAATTCCAATGCTTGACCCACTTGAAAAATACTTTATAAAACTATTAATTCTTAAAAAAGTGAGCAAGTGTCATTCAATTTGGGACAAGGAACCATCAGCCGTATGGTGCTAGGAGAGAGAGGATGACATTGATTGTTATTTTATTTTATTTTTCTTTTAATTAAATAAAGGATTGCTTGTTTATTTTTTTTAAGTACATGACTTATAGATATAATTTTGTATCTAAGAATTTTGCATGTATACTTGAAATGGTAGACATTATACTTCATTTATTTTCTAAGTTCCAAAAGAGAGAGTTTGAGAGAAATAGTTTGGGAGAGTAAGAATTTTGAGAGAGAGCATGGAGAAGGTAGAGAAGGAGATCTTGGTGCATATCTTCAAGTTGCACAACCCATTTTGGAAGAAAAATGAAGATAGCCATTAGAATGAGGTAATGGTTATTTTAAATGTAGTTTATTTTTTTTTAAATTAAATAAACCAACATGTGTGTATAAATATATTAATGTAGTTAATAATATGTAGTAGTAATATTTATGCCATGCTTGAGTTTAATATGCTTGGTTTGTATTTTGGTATAATTTATATGCTAAAAACATGTGTTTGGTGGTGTTAAATCAAGTCTCAAAATAATGTCCAAAAATAATTTTTATAATATTTAGATTTAATGTTATAATATTATAGAACATTAAATCATGAGAAAAACAAAGTTTGAATCACTCAAAATGGAGTTATACACAAAAAGTTATGATTTGTGGTAGTTTATGTGATGTAAAAATTTTTATAATTTTTTTTATATTAAATCATGAAAAATTAAATTTTCATGTTATAAATTGTTGTTAAGTTATTGGTATTTTTTCTGGATTTTTATTGAGAGATTAAGAGTTTACTTGAAGGTATAAATTTTATTAAGTTGTGTATAAAAAGTACCGTTCACGTTCTGTGAGAGGGAAAAGAAAAAGGACTGGCCGCGCAATGCGCGCCAGCCAAATAAATCTGCCAGACAGCCGTACGAAACGACGCCGTTTTGCGCATAAAAAGTTAACCCGCGCGCAATGCGCGGACGTTGTTTCCGTTGTTTCTAAACGGCACCGTTTTGGCCCCGGGTTTTTGTAAGGCGCGCCATGCGCGGAAGACATTTTTCGGCTGAAATTACAGTTTTGCCCCTCCGTTCGGTTTTCTGATTAATTACGAAATTGCCATCGGTCCGGTTTTTCAACTTATTTACGGAAATGTCATTCTGGATAATTTAAATTAATTTAAATGTTTAAAAATTAATTTAAAATTATAACAAAAATATTAATAATACAAAAATGATATTTAGGTATTGAATATTATATTTTCCAAATATAATAGGTATTTAGGATTAATATTTAAATGTTGTAAATATTAATCTAGTTAGTTTAATATTATATTTTTCAAATATAATAAGTATTTAGGATTAATATTTAAATGTTGTAAATATTAATCTAGTTAGTTTAATATTATATTTTTTTTAAATATAATAAGTATTTAGGATTAATATTTAAATGTTGTAAATATTAATCTAGTTAGTTTAATATTATATCTTTTGAATTTATGATTAAATTAATTATTATTTAATTACTATTAAATAATAAACAAGAATGATAAATTAATTAATTATTATTTAATTACTATTAAATAATAATTAAAGACAACTAAGATTGATTATTTAATTATTTATTATTTGATTAACTTTAAATAATAAATAAATTCAGTTAGTTATTATTTATTATTAAATAATAACTAATGATATTTGAGTATTTACTATATAATTTTATTATTTATTATTTAATTAACTTTAAATAATAAATGAATTTAGTTAATTAGTTATTATTTATTATTAAATAATAATTAAAGATATTTGATTAATTTTAAATAATAAATAAATCTAGTAAGTTATTATTTATTATTAAATAATAACTAAAGGTAGTTAATTACTTACTATTTAATTAATGATAAATAGTAATTAAATGAAATTAGATTTAATGGAATAAAGAAAATGTCTTTTAACTCTTTTGCTTAAACAATTACAATAAATTGTTTAATAGTTTAATAAGTGTTCAACACTTAAAGAAAAATATTTTCTAACTTATTAAATTATTAACCTAATTTGATTGAGGGTCTATAAGGTTAATAATATTGTTTTGACTGATGTAAATTATGTGTTAGTACTTATGTGGTAGATAAGTTCCTTAGTAAGCGTATAGTTGTGCAAATACGCCGTATTAATTATTAGACCAACTTTATTGATGTTAGGTCTTTCAAAGCCAGTTAGTTAAAGCTAGACATTTATTGTAGCTGAGCAGACATGCAAGTTTCCTAAACCCTACTCAATTTATATTCGAGCAGGATATATTATTTTATTGTTCGAGTTCCTAATTCAAACTCAAGTTATTATATTTGAAGCATGCTAGTGGTTTAATTCTGTATAAATATTCCACCTCTTTAAATTGTTGATTCGCACATAGTACTTGTTGCATGTGTTCATCAGGTATGAAAGGCTGATCACCTTCATTACCATAAAGTTCAGTTAAATTTGTTTATGGTCATTATTGACACTCAAAATTAATTAATTCAGTCATTCAATTATTGAAATTATGACTCGTACTCTTTCACAATTATTATATTGTTAAAAATTCAAAAGCTTATTATTTCTTTCAATCATGATATATCGTTATCGTATTTAAACTTGCTGAGCAAAGTCGTTGCTCACTCTTGCTATATCATGATAACAAATTTCAGAATAATACGAATGTCCAAGGAGAGACGGAGACAGAAGCAACAGACAAGATTATAGTGTTATGCATTATAACTAAATTGTTATATGATGTAAGTAATTTTGTAAAACTTTTTATGAATCTAAAGGTATATATGTAAGTTAAGGTTAGAAACCTTGGGAAATGTTGTAGAATAAACAATTTATGTTTATATATTCCGCATTAGTTATAAAACGTGTATGAAGATGATGTATCATGATGTACCAAGTCTAGGGTTAAAGGAACCCGAATTTGGGGTCGTCACAGGTCTCACCACCTTAGCGGTAAGTCTCACCACTGCAGTGGTGAAACATTCTGCGAGGGATCGTCGCGGCGCTGGTAAGGATCGCCGCAACGGTGGTCTTGTATTTTTTGAAAAATTAAGTTAAACTCAAACGGGTCAGTACAAATGGGTCAGATCAGATATTTTAATTATAAAATGGGTCAAAAAATATAATTTAATATAATAATAATATTTGACAAAATGTAAATAAATTAAATAATTTAAATATTATTAAATGAATAATAATATTAGTAAGAGTATAAACTATTATTAAAATATTAATAATATTAATGAATTAATAAATGATGAAAATATTATTAAATAATTAATAATATTTATAAATGATGAAAATATTATTAAATGGTTAATAATATTAATAAGTGAATATAATTAAAAGGTTAAAATATTATTAAATGATTAATAATATTAATACATGAAAAAAATATTATTAAATAGTTAATAATATTAATAAATGAATAAAATATTATTAAATGATTAATAATATTAATGAAGGACTAAAATTTTATTAAATGATGAATAATATTAGTAAGAGAATAAGATATTATTAAATGGTTAATAATATTAATGAATGAAGAAAATATTATTAAATGGTTATTAATATTAATAAGTGAATAAAATATTATTAAATAATTAATAAATATTAATAAATGATTAAAATATTATTAAATGATGAATAATGTTAGTAAGTCAATAGAATATTATTAAATGGTTAATAATATTAACAAGTGATTTAAATATTATTAAATAATTAATAATATTAATAAATGATTAAAATATTATTAAATAGATAATAATATTAGCAAGTGAATAATATATTATTAAAAGATTAATAATATTAACAAAGAAGTAAAATATTATTAAGGGATTAATAATATTATTAGGAAGACAAAATATTATTAAATTGTTAATAATATTTATATAGGATTAAGATATTATTTAATAAATGATATTAGTGGAAGGAGTGTAAGACATTATTAAATGGTTAATAATGTTAATTGATGAATGAGTTTTATACCTGCGAATTAGTACTTTTAGTTTAATGATTTGTGAGTTTTTGAGAGTTATTGTTGCTTATATTTATGATTTTTATGGTTCATAATGTCTCGTCGGTGATTTGTAAGATTTTTAAGCTAAAAGGGCAAATCGATAATTTCCATCCAGAACCACCACCGCAGCAGTGGAGAGCATCGCCGCAGCGGTTGAACATGCTGAAATAGACGGGTTTTTTGCTATTTAATCGAATTCGTGGCTTGACCTAGAGAGGGGGGGATTTTACGCTTGGGAGTTCTTCTTCTTCAGTTTTTCAAGCCTTCAAAGCAACTTGGATTGGTTTTAAGCTCAAGAACAAGAAGACTTATCAAGCTTGGATTGCTACATTTGAAGGGAGTTTATGTGCATGAAACTTGTGATTTAAGAAGTTTCATTCATCTAGTTATCTTCATTTTGTGTAGTTAAGGCTGATAAGTGACTTGTTAATGACTTTTATTCATTTAGTTATGAACTAACTTCATTTCGAGGATCACAATGGAGCTCATTACTTTGTTTTAATTTACTATCTCTCTTTTTTGATGTGTATGGATTGAAAATGAATAGTTATCATGTTTTGTTCTTCATGTATGGATTGTGTACCTTGTATGTAATGCAGTATTGTTTATGATATTGAAAAATGGATTAAATAACTTGACTTAAAGCATGTTAGCACTTGTAGGATTCTTTATCTTCGGATGGAGTACCTAAATTGTATCTCGGATAGGAATATATCGGGGTATCTTGTGTAGTCTTGTTGAGAATTGCTTTTATTGCCGTCTTGCTTAATTAGGATCACATATGAATATAATGAACTAATTAGTAGGGTGTGAATCATTTAACTTTCAAAAGAGGTTTATTGGTAGCTAGTATTATCAGGGTACCAGTCGTTCGATCTTAGCATTAAAAAGAGGGGGTGTGAGGTTTAAATGAGGTAGTGAGTGAAATTGTGATCTTAGCTTGTTTAAATCTAATACTTATTGCCAAGTTTTAATTAATTTAAGAATTTGTATTAACCAAAATCACCATCTTTAATCATAGTTTAAAGCATATTAGATTGTGTTAAGTTTAATATTCGGATATCATTAGTGTAACTCTATGTGGGATTGACTTAGAAATACTCTTTACTACTTGAAGGCCGTGTATACTTGCACATAAATACCAATCGTGAAAATGACCGTCAAGTTTTTGGCGCCGTTGTCAGGGAGTTATTTATCTAATTTCTCTGCAATATTAAGCTTTATCAATATAATCTTCGTTTAAACAGTTACATCTGTTTAATTTGTTTTATTTTTATTATTTTTATTTTCTTCTAAGTACTCTTGATTGTGCATGCTTCCTTTTCAAGATCCAAATCTCATAACTTTCGATTCTGAGATTGAAAGAACTTTGCGTGTATTGCGAAAAAAAGGGAGGGGTCAAGTTATTCATCATCAAGATTCAATGAAGAAGATCATAAAACATTGCGGGAATATGCTATGTCGTAAATCACAGATATTCATACGAGCATCAATAGGCCAGCTATCATAGCTGCTAGCTTTGAGATCAAGTCAGACACTTTTCAAATGATTCAGAAACATGTGTAGTTCAGTGGGATGCCTAATGATGACCCGAATGCTCATTTGGTTAATTTTCTGGAAGTCTGTGACACATTCCGTTATCAAGGAGTTTCTGAAGTCGCTCTCAAACTTCATCTGTTTCCCTTTACTTTGCATGATAAGGTAAAGAGTTGGTTGCATTCTCTACCAGCGGGATCTATCAGCACATGGGCTGACCTAGCTCAGAAATTCTTAGCTAAGTTCTTCCCGCTTGCTAGAACAACAAGAATGCGAAACGACATTACAGCCTTTTGCCAGATGGATTCTGAGTCTCTCTACGAGACGTGGAAACGTTTTAAGGATCTTCTCATAAAATGTCCCCACCACGGTATTCCTAAGTGGTTACAAGTTCAGACATTTTATAACGGTTTATCGAGTTCTACCCTACAAAGTGTTGATGCCGCAACTGGCAGAGCCTTAATGGGAAAGAGTTGCGATGAGGCGTATGAGCTATTGGAGATCATGGCAGCAAATAATTATAAGTGGCCTTCTGAGAGGTTCGCTCCAAGGAAAGCAGCGGGAATGCATGAAGTAGATGCAGTTACATCATTATCTGCACAAGTGGCTGCACTTGCTCAGAAAATTAACAATATGGGAGCAAAACCTGTGCAGAGTGTAGTAGTGATATGTGATATATGTGCTGGAGAACATCCGAGTGAGCAATGTGCTATCAAAGCAGAATCAATACAGTATGTCAGTAACTACAATCGGCAATAGAACAACAATGTTCCGACACATTATTATCCTGGAGTGAGAAATCATTATAATTTCTCATGGAGTAATAATAATAATCAAGGACAATCTTCATCTTCAAGGCAGCCATAACCTTCAGGATATCAAAATTAAAATCCATAACAACATCAACCACTTCCACAACAACAACAAGCTCCTCCTCCTCCTCCTCCTCCTCCTATGGAGAAAAAAGCTAACTTGGAAGAACTTCTGACTAGACACATTTCCCATAATGAGACAAGGATCAACAACCAAGATGTTGGTATAAGGAATCTTGAAAATCAAGTGGGACAACTTGCTAATGTTATGAACAATCCTCTGCAAGGAACCTTTCCAAGTGACACTGAGGTCAATCCAAAGAGGGATGACAAAGAGCAATGCAAGACAATCACACTGCGCAGTGGTAGACCCTTACTGAATACCACTGGAGAAACTCCTACAGTGCCACCAATTCTAATGGAAGAAGAAGTAGTTGTTGAGACAGAAAATACAACAAGTGGAAATCCTGAAATTGTGGAAGAAGAAGAGCCAAACCCTATAGTCAACAAAACCATTCCAAGAGTTCAACCCATGCCATTTCCTCAAAGGCAACAAAAAACAGAAACTGGATAAATAGTTTTCTAAATTCTTGGAGGTCTTGAAAAAGCTTCACATCAATATTCCATTTGCTGAAGCTTTAGAGCAAATGCCAAGCTATATGAAATTTATGAAGGATATACTGTCCAAGAAGAGAAATCTTGGTGACTATGAGACGGTTGCACTTATAGAGGAATGCAGCGCAATTCTGCAGAAGAAGCTTCCTCCCAAACTAAAGGACCCTGGGAGTTTCACAATTCCTTGTTCCATTAGAAGTAAATTTACTGGCAAAGCTTTATGTGATCTTGGAGCAAGCATCAATCTTATGCCATTGTCTATCAATAGGATTTTGGGGTTAAACGAAGCCAAGCCTACTAGTGTCACTCTGCAACTTGCTGATAGATCTCTGACATACCCTAAAGGAATTGTGGAAGATGTGTTAGTAAAGGTTGACATGTTCATCTTTTCAGCTGACTTTATAGTTTTGGACTTTGAGGAGGACAGAGAAGTGCTTATTATATTAGGGCGTCCATTTCTAGCCACCGGAAGAACTATTATCGATGTTCAAAAGGGAGAGCTCACCATGAGGGTTCAAGATCAAGAGATAAAGTTCAATGTCTACAAATTTATGAATTTTCCAAGTGATTCCGAAGAATGCTTTAAAGTCGATGTGGTTGACAGGGTTGTACATGAAGTTTTCATGGAAACATGTATTTCTGATCCGTTAGAGACTTCGATCATTGGAACCACTACTGCAGAAGATCCTACTCATACATAATGCATGAAATATTTGGATGCGTCTCCTCGATTTGCCAAGTTCAAACCGCATTATGAATTTTTGGAACAAACAGGAGCTTCTACTTCAAATGTATCCAAGGAGGAAGCACCAGTGCTGGAGCTCAAAGCGTTGCCAAATCATTTGCGGTATGCATTTCTAAGAAAAGAATCCATTTATCCTGTTATAATTTCTACAGCTTTAAATGAGGAACAGGAAAGTGAACTTTTAAGTGTGCTGAGGAAGTTTAAGACAGCTTTGGGGTGGACTATATCAGACATAAAAGGGATCAGTCCATCCATTTGTATGCACAAAATCTTATTGGAAGATGACGCCAAGCCAACCATAGAGTATCAAAGGTGTCTCAACCCCGTTATGAAAGAGGTAGTGAAGAAAGAAATCATTAAATGGCTTGATGCTGGAATCATATATCCTATCTCCGACAGCCCCTGGGTGAGCCCTGTGCAGTGCATTCCGATAAATGGGGGTATGACTGTGACGCCCCCAAATCTGGGCCCATACAGCCCAAACTTGAGTCATCAAAAGACTACAACAAAATTATTATAAAGTAGAACAACGTTCAACAATACAGTGTATAATAATACACAACTAAGTCTTCACTATTATTATCACATTATTTTACAACGCGTGAAGACTACGATAGCTATTCCTCAGACTCTCACTCTATTCCCCGGCTAGACATAACTACGTTTCCATCTCCTGTTGAAAAACAATGGAACAAAAGAAAGGGTGATCTCAAATAACCCAGTAAAGAATATCATGACTAAGATAATGACAAATAAATTATCATTAGTCTTCAATAGTTGAGTTCTTGATAGAATACAATAGACTACAAGGTTTATATCAAAAACTGCAGTTAAATTCTTAAACAATGTTCAGATCAATAATGGCAGCGGAATGAACAATCTATTAGAAGAATAATGCAGACTATAATGTCCACTCGGTTCTCTTTTTAGGAAAAACATCATCAACTTTTATCATCTGAAATACCTTTAGTCAAGATAATACAATTCACAGTTCCTGATCATAATCATGCAGACCAACAGTTCATCTTTGCACTACGGGCCAAAGACATTCAATATAACACCAACGGTCATGATTATACCAGATTCAGCCTTTGGTCATAATCATACCAAACAACAGTTCATCTTTGCACTACGGGCCAAAGAGAACATTCACCACGTGCCATAAAAGACACCGAACAGATGTATCGCCTTTAACCTATTATATCGCCTTTAACCTATCATCTGTTCAACAATTATATTGCATCTGCGCCCCCGACCACAGATATTCACAACAACTTGATTTTGGATGATTAGAATGATATAAATGATGAACAGAATAAACAATAAGTATCAGAATTTTACTTTGTACAGATTCAAATAATGTCCAAATTGTCAACATGATGTGGAGTGAAATTTAAAAATGATATTCAAGATCCACAGTTCAGAATAACGGTTACAGTTCAATAGAAAGGTTCACGTAAATAAGATGGTTCAATTGAAATGATGAAGTGCAACTATTATGGAACATATAATATTTTCAGGAATTATAGAAGCAATAGTTCCATAATAAGTTTCGATTTAGGTGTATGAAAGAAAATAATATCCCTTACCGTAGCAGGTTTGATTAACAAAAGGTGAAGGAAATTAATATCCCTTACCATAATAAGTTTGAATAATGAAAGATGAAAAAGATGGTATCCCTTATGAGTATAAAGGAGAATAATATCACTTACGAATATGAAAGAAAATGATATTATAAACGAATATGCAATAAAAACGTCATGTGATAATTCGTGTCGACAAATTATTTCCACAAGAGACAAATAAGAAATGAATACAAAGAGTAATTCACCAAACATGCGGTAATCCGCGTAGTCAGGTTATTCTCAGAGATTAATAAGGAATGAATACGAAAGGTTATTTACCAACATGCGGTAATCCGCACCGTAAGGTTATTCCCACAATTTAATAAAAATGAATACGAAGAATTATTCACCAAATAGGCGGTAATCTGCACAGTAAGGTTATTCTCAGATATTAATAAGGAATGAATACGAAAGGTTATTCACCAACATGTGGTAATCCGCGCCGTAAGGTTATTCCCACAAATTAAATACATGGAAATAAATGGCACATCTTATGAGTAAGAAAGAAACGATATTATTTTCGAGAATCAAATAATGATAATCCTTTACCTTAACACGTGACTGGATATTGATTTAAATGAGGTTGATTAACTTGAACAGTACACGTACACTTATAGATCTTCACAAATACTCAAGATGACTTAAGCACACTTAGAGAGAACTTTCACAAGAAGTATTTAGAGAGAGAAAGAAAGAACAAGTAAGGAAGTTTATGAAAAATCCTTAAGGTCTCTATTTATAGCCAAAAATCTTATCATAACCAAGATTTTCTAATTTAATCCAAACCGTTCATTTCAAGATAATGTTTAATCCATACAATTCATTTCATCTTTTAAGATAAACCATTCATTTAAATATCATCTTTTAATTTACATCATCCATTTCAAATTCTATATTATCTTTAATCTATACCATTCATTTCATCTTTTAAGATTTCCTTAATCTAAACCATTCATTTAAAGATCATCTTTTAATCTACATCATCCATTTCAAATTCTATATTATCTTTAATCTATACCATTCATTTTATATCACCTAACTTTATATTATAAATAAATAACTTTATCAATTCAATTATTCAACAATAATTCACACTTATTCATTATTATGACTAATTGTTATAAATACAGTGTAGTTGGCTTTCTGAGTTAGATATCAAGTCAATTAATTAATGAAATACAACTGTTTAAATATCACCATAATAGAGATAACAATAATACAGAAAGTATGCAAAAGAAAGATTACGTTACTGTGTCATGACAATTATTGATTCAATAATGTGAATTACTGTGCATATGCTACTGTGACAATTATCAATTTAATAACATGAATTATTGTGCATGTGACAATAAAGTCAAATATTGTACGATAACCACTTTATCAGTTTAATAATACGAAACACTGTGCAATGCCGTGTGCTACTGTGCAATACCGTGTGCTACTGTGCAATACCGTATGTTACTTGTAATACCGTATATTACTATTCTTTTACCACCGGATATTTTAACAATTAAAGGTAATAGTACCATTGACCATTTTAAAAATTGTTTATGTCATTTTCTATATCCGACAATTATTCTTTGTGGGGTCCACCAATGATTGGTTCGTACGGCGCCGTCGTACGAATATTCCCCGACAGAACGAATATTCCCTGACCAAAAGAATATTGTCCGACATAATATAATTTACACATAACATCCTTAACTTTTAACTTTATCAATTTAACCACTTACTGTTTCATAAAAATATATATGAAGAAAAATTTAAATTTTATATTTCATAAAATTCGGGGTCTTACAACCTCCCTCCTTATGAAATTTCGTCCCCGAAATTGACGTACCTGGCATATCGAAGAGGTAAGGATACTTAGATTTCATCTCAGATTCTAGCTCCCAAGTCATTTCCTCAGTATCTTGGTTCCTCTATAAAACCTTAACTTGAGGTATAACCTTTGAGCATAGAATCTGCTCATTCTTATCTAGGATCTTAACAGGTACCTCCTCGTACGTTAAATCCTCTGCTATAACATCTGGTTCTAACTCAATGACGTGGTTTGGGTCCTTCACTTATTTACGTAACATAGATATGTAAAAAATGTTATGGATGCGAGACATACTTGGTGGTAGGGTTAGTCTGTAGGCTACGGTTCCTATTCGATCAAAGATTTCAAATGGGCCAATAAATCGAGGGTTGAACTTTCCTCTTTTTCCGAATCTTGTAACCCCTTTCCATGGAGAAACACGTAAGAATACATGATCTCCGACGTTGAAACTTTCGTCTCTCCGATGAAGATCAGCATAACTCTTTTGTCGTTCTTGTGCGGTCTGTATTCGTTGTCGGATCATTTGGATCTTTTCTGTTGTCAAGCATACCAACTCGGGTCCCAAAAATTTTTCTTCTCCTACCTCATTCCAACATACTGGAGAGCGGCACTTCCTTCCATACAAAGCCTCGAATGGAGCCATGCCTATGCTTGCTTGGTAACTGTTGTTGTAAGAAAATTCCACCAATGGCAAGTACTTATCCCAACTTCCTTTGAAGTCTAATACACAAAGTCTCAAAAGATCTTCGAGGGTCTGGATCGTCCTTTACGATTGTCCGTCCGTTTGAGGATGGTATGCAGAACTAAAACGTAGTTCAGTGCCCATAACTTTTTGTAGACTGATCCAAAAGCGTGAAGTGAATCTAGGATCTCGATTAGATACTATAGAAACTGGCATGCCATGCAATCTCACGATCTCATTTATGTACATACCGATAAGACATTCAAGTGAAAAGTTTTCTCGTATAGGCAAGAAATGAGCGGATTTGGTCAATCTATCTACGATGACCCAAATTGCATCTAAGCCTTGAGAAACTTTGGGAAAACCCGTTACGAAATCCATATTGATGTGTTCCCACTTCCATTCGGGAACCTCAAGTGGTTGTAATGGACCCTTAGGTACTTGATGCCCTGCCTTGACACGTTGACAAGTTAGACACCTTGAGATAAATTCTGCAATCTCCTTTTTCATATTATTCCACCAAAATGTATGTCGAAGATCTCGATACATCTTGGTACTCCCTGGGTGGATTGCAAACGGTGTGTTGTGTGCCTCCATCATGATTTTATACTTCAATTCAGGATCGTTAGGAACACAGAGTCGAGAGTTAACTCGAAGTATTCCTTTCTCGTCGATTCTTGCCTCAGGAATAACACCTTCTTGTACTTTCTTCATCATATTCATCAACTCCGGATCAGTAGCTTGAGTAGCTTTAATTTTATCGATTAAAGCTGGTTCTACTCGTACGTGCGCAATCTTCAAGTGGGTCATTGGTGTTTTTAGCTCTATCCCCATCTTTTGCAAGTCGTACAAAATACACTTCTGTTGTGTCAGCAGTGCACTTATACTCGCATAAGATCTTCTGCTCAAAACGTCAGCTACAACGTTCGCCTTTCCCGGGTGATACTGGATTGTGTGGTCATAATCCTTCAACAGCTCAAGCCAACGTCGCTGTCGCATGTTGAGTTCCTTCTGGGTGAAAAAATACTTGAGACTTTTATGATCTGTATAGATATCCACTTTTTCTCCGTACAAGTAGTGTCTCCAGATCTTCAACGCGAAAACGACTGCTGCCAACTCTAGATCATGAGTAGGATAATTTTTCTCATAATCTTTGAGTTGTCGAGAGGCATAGGCTATAACCTTTCCATGTTGCATAAGGACACAACCTAGACCTTTGCCTGAAGCATCGCTGTAGATAACAAATTCTCCTGATCCTGATGGTATGGTCAGAACAGGAGCTGAAATAAGTCTCTTCTTGAGTTCTTGAAAACTTTTCTCACATTCCTCGTTCTATACGAATTTTGTACTTTTCCGAGTCAGCTGAGTTAATGGAGTGGCGATTCGAGAAAATCCTTCTACGAATCTCCGATAATAACCAGCTAAGCCCAGAAAACTTCGGACTTCAGTTACTGACCGAGGTTGCTCCCAATTTAATATCGCTTCGATCTTTGCAGGATCAACTGATATTCCCTTACTGGAAATCACTTGCCCAAGGAACGTGACTTCCTCAAGCCAAAACTCACACTTCTTCAGCTTGGCATACAATTTGTTCTCACGTAGCTTTTGGAGTATTAATCTCAGGTGTTGTTCATGATCCTCATGACTCTTGGAGTATATGAGAATGTCATCAAAAAAGACAACTACAAAATGATCCAAATGTTCCTTGAATATCCGGTTCATCATGTCCATGAAAGCTGCAGGAGCATTAGTTAGTCCAAAAGGCATGACTAAGAACTCATAATGACCATAACGAGTTCTGAAAGCAGTCTTTGGAATGTCCTCAGCTTTAACCTTTAACTGATGATATCCAGAACGGAGATCAATCTTTGAGAAATGTTGAGCACCTTGCAATTGATCAAACATGTCATTAATCCGAGGTAACGGGTACCTGTTTTTGATGGTGACATGGTTCAATTCTCGGTAGTCAATGCACAATCTCATACTCCCGTCTTTCTTCTTCACAAATAGAACAGGAGCACCCCAAGGTAATGCACTCGGACGAATGAAACCGGTATCCAACAATTCCTGTAGTTGGACTTTTAACTCTTGAAGTTCAATGGGAGCCATTCGGTATAGAGCTTTGGAAATGGGCTTGGTACCGGGTTCAAGATCAATACAAAATTCAATTTCACGGTTTGGGGGTAAGCCAGGAAGTTCTTCAGGAAAAACGTCTGGAAACTCATTAACAATGGGAATATCATTCAAGTTTAACGTATTTTTGTTCAAATCAGTGACATGAACTAAAAAGGTTTGACATCCGTTTTTCAATAAACGAATGACTTTATGGCTAGAAATAACAGTTATAGATTTCAATGGTTTAGTTGCTTGAATTTACATGACAGGTTGATTAGGAATATGAAAACTAATAATCTTATGAAAATAATCAATTTTAGCATGATGGGTAGTCAACCAATCAATTCCTAAAATCACATCAAATTCATACATCTCCAAAGAAATAAGGTCAACAGGTAATGTGAGGTTGTTGATTTGAACTAGGCAAGATTTATAGACAGTAGATGTAATGGTCATTTCTCCTAATGGGGTTTCAACTGATAAGTCAAAGTCCAAATTTTCAGGAGTTAAGTTTAAACGCTGAGCACATGCATGTGAGATAAAAGAATGGGTAGAGCCAGTATCTAACAAAGTGTAGACTTCACGAGAATTTATGAATAGCTTACCGGTTATCACCTCGTTCGAGTTTCGTGCCATTTGGGATGTCACAACAAAAGCTCTCCCTTGAACTACAGATTTTTCCTTATCCGCGCTAGCTTTTGGTATCATCATTGCAGCTGGACTTGATTTTGTGGCAGGACAAAACCGTGCAAGATGACCCACTTTCCCACAACTGTAGCACTTTTTGGACTGCTGTGTACAGTTTGGGCTGATGTGACCTTCCTGACCACACCTATAGCATCTCACTGGCGGTCGATCTTCTCCCCTTGAAACTGGGGTCGGTGCTGGTGCTGGTACTGGTGCTGGTGCCCTTCCATAATTATTATGGAATCTCTTTCTTTTGAAATTATTCCCACTGGATTCTCCTCTTCTGTTATTTGATGTGGAATTACCACCGAAGTGTTGGTTACCTCCTCGATGGTTCTCGTTTCCGTGGTTGTTGTCATTCCTTTCTCTATGCTGATCATTAACTCTTGGCTGCAATGTTTCATCTGTTTGCTCCACCCTTTGAGCCCTATCCACAACATCTGAATACAAACTAAATTTATGAGAGCTAAGTTGTTGACGAATTTTGAATCTCAAACCTCTTAGGAACATCCGACTCATTTTTGCTTCGTCATCCACTAGATGGGTGGCAAAGCGAGAAAACTCGACAAACTTAGCTTCATATTGGGAGACTGTCATGTTTCCCTGCTCCAGCTTAATGAATTCCACCTCTTTCATATGGCGGATGCTTTCTAGGAAATACTTCTCGTTAAACAGTTCTTCGAATTCTGTCCAAGACATTTCGAGTGCTGAAGGGTTGATACGTTTTACCGCTTCCCACCAATGGTCCGCTTCACCTCGTAACATAAAAGTGGCAAATGGCACCTTCTGATCATCAGCGCATTGTAAGACATCAAGTATTTTTGTCGTCTGCTTCAGTCATGCCTCCGCTTTGAGTGGCTCAGGCTTCCCGTGGAATTCAGGTGGTTCCAATTCTTTAAATTGCTTGACAATGACCATTCTCAAATTACCAGCATTTCTACCGTTATTATTGACTGGATTTCCTCTTGCTTGATTCTGTATGAACTGCATGAAATTCCTAAAGAATCCATCGTTCATCATGTTATCAGGAACATTATTTCCTGAGTTGGCAGACGAATTATTTGGGGCCTCTTGATTCTCGGCTACATTCACTTCAGGCATTCCATAGTTAACCTCTTGATTTCCAGATGCCATACTAAACTGTTGTCATAAAATAATTGTTAGTTCAAATAAACTGACTCATCTCTTCATGTTCCTACATTCAAATCGATTCATTAGATAAAAAATCTAATTTACGAAGGACACACTAGTGATTGATTCTATTCATCTCTCCCCTCCTAGTTCTAACCCCAAATCTCCATTAAAGATCATATCCCTAAGCTCTGATGCCAACTGTGACGCCCCCAAATCTGGGCCCATACAGCCCAAACTTGAGTCATCAAAAGACTACAACAAAATTATTATAAAGTAGAACAACGTTCAACAATACAGTGTATAATAATACACAACTAAGTCTTCACTATTATTATCACACTATTTTACAACACGTGAAGACTACGATAGCTATTCCTCAGACTCTCACTCTATTCCCCGGCTAGACCCAGCTACGTTTCCATCTCCTGTTGAAAAACAATGGAACAAAAGAAAGGGTGATCTCAAATAGCCCAGTAAAGAATATCATGACTAAGATAATGACGAATAAATTATCATTAGTCTTCAATAGTTGAGTTCTTGATAGAATACAATAGACTACAAGGTTTATATCAAAAACTGCAGTTAAATTCTTAAACAATGTTCAGACCAATAATAGCAGCGGAATGAGCAATCTATTAGAAGAATAATGCAGACTATAATGTCTACTCGGTTCTCTTTTTAGGAAAAACATCATCAACTTTTATCATCTGAAATACCTTTAGTCAAGATAATACAATTCACAGTTCCTGATCATAATCATGCAGACCAACAGTTCATCTTTGCACTACGGGCCAAAGACATTCAATATAACACCAACGGTCATGATTATACCAAATTCAGCCTTTGGTCATAATCATACCAAACAACAGTTCATCTTTGCACTACGGGCCAAAGAGAACATTCACCACGTGCCATAAAAGACACCGAACAGATGTATCGCCTTTAACCTATTATATCGCCTTTAACCTATCATCTGTTCAACAATTATATTGCATCTGCGCCCCCGACCACAGATATTCACAACAACTTGATTTTGGATGATTAGAATGATATAAATGATGAACAGAATAAACAATAAGTATCAGAATTTTACTTTGTACAGATTCAAATAATGTCCAAATTGTCAACATGATGTGGAGTGAAATTTAAAAATGATATTCAAGATCCACAGTTCAGAATAACGGTTACAGTTCAATAGAAAGGTTCACGTAAATAGGATGGTTCAATTGAAATGATGAAGTGCAACTATTATGGAACATATAATATTTTCAGGAATTATAGAAGCAATAGTTCTATAATAAGTTTCGATTTAGGTGTATGAAAGAAAATAATATCCCTTACCGTAGCAGGTTTGATTAACAAAAGGTGAAGGAAATTAATATCCCTTACCATAATAAGTTTGAATAATGAAAGATGAAAAAGATGGTATCCCTTATGAGTATAAAGGAGAATAATATCACTTACGAATATGAAAGAAAATGATATTATAAACGAATATGCAATAAAAACGTCATGTGATAATTCGTGTAGACAAATTATTTCCACAAGAGACAAATAAGAAATGAATACAAAGAGTAATTCACCAAACATGCGGTAATCCGCGTAGTCAGGTTATTCTCATAGATTAATAAGGAATGAATACGAAAGGTTATTTACCAACATGCGGTAATCCGCACCGTAAGGTTATTCCCACAATTTAATAAAAATGAATACGAAGAGTTATTCACCAAACAGGCGGTAATCTACACAGTAAGGTTATTCTCAGATATTAATAAGGAATGAATACGAAAGGTTATTCACTAACATGCGGTAATCCGCGCCGTAAGGTTATTCCCACAAATTAAATACATGGAAATAAATGGCACATCTTATGAGTAAGAAAGAAACGATATTATTTTCAAGAATCAAATAATGATAATCCTTTACCTTAACACGTGACTGGATATTGATTTAAATGAGGTTGATTAACTTGAACAGTACACGTACACTTATAGATCTTAACAAATACTCAAGATGACTTAAGCACACTTAGAGAGAACTTTCAAAAGAAGTATTTAGAGAGAGAAAGAAAGAACAAGTAAGGAAGTTTATGAAAAATCCTTAAGTTAAGGCCTCTATTTATAGCCAAAAATCTTATCATAACCAAGATTTTCTAATTTAATCCAAACCGTTCATTTCAAGATAATGTTTAATCCATACAATTCATTTCATCTTTTAAGATAAACCATTCATTTAAATATTATCTTTTAATTTACATCATCCATTTCAAATTCTATATTATCTTTAATCTATACCATTCATTTCATCTTTTAAGATTTCCTTAATCTAAACCATTCATTTAAAGATCATCTTTTAATCTACATCATCCATTTCAAATTCTATATTATCTTTAATCTATACCATTCATTTTATATCACCTAACTTTATATTATAAACAAATAACTTTATCAATTCAATTATTCAACAATAATTCACACTTATTCATTATTATGACTAATTGTTATAAATACAGTGTAGTTGGCTTTCTGAGTTAGATATCAAGTCAATTAATTAATGAAATACAACTGTTTAAATAACACCATAATAGAGATAACAATAATACAGAAAGTATGCAAAAGAAAGATTACGTTACTGTGTCATGACAATTATTGATTCAATAATGTGAATTACTGTGCATATGCTACTGTGACAATTATCAATTTAATAACATGAATTATTGTGCATGTGACAATAAAGTCAAATATTGTACGATAACCACTTTATCAGTTTAATAATACGAAACACTGTGCAATGCCGTGTGCTACTGTGCAATACCGTGTGCTACTGTACAATACCGTATGTTACTTGTAATACCGTATATTACTATTCTTTTACCACCGGATATTTTAACAATTAAAGGTAATAGTACCATTGACCATTTTAAAAATTGTTTATGTCATTTTCTATATCCAACAATTATTCTTTGTGGGGTCCACCAATGATTGGTTCGTACGGCGCCGTCGTACGAATATTCCCCGACAGAACGAATATTCCCCGACCAAAAGAATATTGTCCGACATAATATAATTTACACACAACATCCTTAACTTTTAACTTTATCAATTTAACCACTTACTGTTTCATGAAAATATATATGAAGAAAATTTTAAATTTTATATTTCATAAAATTCGGGGTTTTAGAATGACTGTTGTGTCTAATGAAAACAATGAGCTAATTCCTACTCGGATAGTCACTGGCTGGAGAGTATGCATAGACTATCGGAAGCTTAACAAAACAACTAGGAAAGATCATTTCCCTCTTCTATTCATCGATCAAATGCTAGATAGACTGGCAGGGCATGAATTTTATTATCTATTGGATGGATTCTCTGGTTATAATCAAATATCCATAGTGCCGGAAGATCAGGAGAAAATCACGTTCACTTGTCCATACAACACCTTTGCCTTTAGAAAGATGTCATTTGGATTATGTAATGCGTCTGCTACATTTCAGTGGTGCATAATGTCCATTTTTTTAGATATGGCAGAACAGACTTTGGAAGTCTTTATGGATGATTTCTCGGTGTTCGGGAATTCTTTTTATGTTTGTCTTGAAAATTTATCGGCGGTGTTGAAGAGGTGTGTCGAGACTAATTTGATGTTAAACTGGGAAAAGTGTCATTTCATGGTGGAAGAAGGGATTATGCTCGGACATAGAGTCTCTGCTCAAGGAATTGAAGTTGATAAAGCCAAAATAGAGACTATTGAAAAGCTTCCACCACCATTATCTGTGAAGGGAGTTAGGAGTTTCCTAGGCCATGCAGGTTTCTACAGACGGTTTATCAAGGATTTCTCACAAATCACTAAGCCGCTGTGTAATCTTTTGGAAAAAGATGTGCCCTTCGGGATGGAAAAAGCATGCATTAACGCATTTGAGATGCTGAAGAAGAAACTTATCTCTGCTCCAATAGTAGTTTCTCTGAATTGGGAGTTGTAATTAGAATTAATGTGCGATGCAAGTGATTATACTATTGGAGCAGTGTTGGGGCAGCGAAAAGAGAAAATTTTCCACACTATCTATTATGCAAGTAAAATGTTGTCGGATGCACAACTCAACTATACAACCACTGAAAAAGAATTACTTGCAGTTGTGTATGCATTCGACAAATTCTGTTCTTATCTTATTGGAACGAAGGTTATAGTTTTCACAGATCATTCTGCTATTAAATATTTGATATCGAAGAAAAACGCAAAACTGAGGCTGATCAGATGGGTTCTGTTGCTCCAAGAATTTGATCTCGAATTTCGAGATAAAAAGGGGACAAAAAATCAAGTTGCTGATCATCTCTCGTGACTAGAAAAATCTGAGCAAGAAAGTTGAGATGGCAGGGCGATTAATGAACACTTTTCAGATGAGCAGTTATTTGCCATGCATAGTGAATTACCTTGGTATGCGAGTTTTGCGAATTACATTATGAGCAATGTGACCCCCCCCCCTCACATTTAAGTTATCAACAACGAAAAAAGTTCTTAAGTGATGTGCGGTTCTTTGTTTGGGATGATCCTTTCCTATTCAAGCAATGCGCAGATCAAATATTAAGGAGGTGTGTGCCCAATGAAGAAATAGGTGATATTCTTCATCACTGTCATTCATCTGATTATGGAGGACATTTTGGTGGGGAGAGAATGGCGGCAAAGGTCCAACAGTCTGGGTTTTATTGGCCATCTTTATTTAAGGACGTTAATTCTTTTGAAGCAAAATGCGACAATTGCCAACGAACGGGAAATATTTCAAGGAGACATGAAATGCCCTTTAACAGTATTCAAGAAATTGAAATTTTTGATGTTTGGGGCATAGACTTCATGGGACCATTCCCGCCATCTTTTGACAATCACTATATACTAGTCGCTGTGGATTATGCATCCAAATGGGTCGACGTTGTTGCTCTGCCGACCAATGATTCCAAGGTCG
Source organism: Hedera helix (assembly GCA_947179155.2). Classification (NCBI taxonomy): domain Eukaryota; kingdom Viridiplantae; phylum Streptophyta; class Magnoliopsida; order Apiales; family Araliaceae; genus Hedera; species Hedera helix. The sequence goes on from OX359287.1 coordinate 26,366,879, forward strand.
TTCTTAACTTTTTAAGGAAAAATATTTTTTCGCGCTTTGGCACTCCCCGGCTATTATCAGTGATGGGGGTTCACACTTTTGCAATAAATATTTTGTTGCCTTCCTTGCTAAGTATGGGGTCTCCCATAAGATTGCTATGGCCTATCATCCGCAAACCAGTGGTCAAGCGAAAGTTTTTAACAGAGAAATAAAGCGTATTTTGAAAAAGATGGTGAATCCCAACATAAAGGATTGGTTTAGGAAATTGGATGAAGCGTTATAGGCGTACAAAACAGCTTTCAAATCACCAATTAGGATGTCACCGTATTGCTTGGTTTTCAAAAAAGCTTGCCACTTACCGGTTGAACTTGAACAACATACTTATTGGGCCATTAAAAAACTCAATTTTGAATTACATACAGCCGGTGAGAAACGGATGCTCCAACTGAGCAAAATGGATGAATTCCGCCTCCAAGCGTATGAGAACGCAAAAAATTATAAGGAAAAGACCAAACGATGGCATGATCATAAATTTTTGGAGAGGAAGTGTTGACTTGGTCACACTCCATCCATCCCTATGTTTTGATGATGACATGTTACAATAATATGTATTGCTTTATTTATTAACCTTGCAGCAAGCTTAATTGCATCCTGAAGGAGAAAAATAGAATTCTGCATCAATACAGCAAGCTGGTTACTAAACTGGATTAAAATGTCATTATGCTAAACTGTCTAGGAAGGTGCATGAACATAATTTGTTTATTCAGCATGCCACATACCAAAGCTGGATTGGGTTTGCAAAAGTATTAGAGCTAAAAGTATCTCAGGTGTGATCGTAGTTCAATGTAAGATCTTAGTTTGAGTAGTTAATTCAATCAAGGCCTTCTAGATTGCATTGCATACATGGTAACATTAATTAAATTCCTCCTTGTCGTAGTACTAAAATAGAGGTTGCACTGTTTTAATATGATCAGTGCCATATATAATTATAACAGTCAATATATTCCAGGATTACCATAAATAACACATGATGGGTATGATTATAAAATTCTTCCTTATATATAATGAATCAATCAAATCTGATAAAGAAACAACCTGTCTGCATTTAAGAGGGTAGATTAATTGATGGGTTTGATGGAAATATCAAAACTAGTAAGGTGCAAACCTTCCATGTTAAACATTGGGTTGATTGGCATTTTAGGTTTGAAAACATATATCAATCAGTGACTTAATTTCTGAGATTACCCGTGCATACCTGTGTATCACATATCTTTCTAAACGGTAATATTGGTCAGTCATGATTGATGGGCATCACAGTTATTGATATTACATATCAATCAAAGGGTTAAATAAGGGTTTTCTTCTATACGAAAATATGGTTTTCAGAAAAACCACAAATTGTTAAAACCTGGTTCTGTCGTGATTGATGCTGTTAATCACCATATATTATGCTGAGTCTTTCATCCCCCTAACGGTAACATACTATTTTTGGAAATCATCTTTACCTGCCTTGGGTATATAAATATATGACTCATCACTCAGAAAAGTAGACAGAAAACATACTCAAGCAATTCTAAAAAAAGGTTATTCTATTCATCATCTGTTTACAAGCAAGCAATCTGGTAGTGTGAAGATCTCAAAGCAAGTTACCGAAATACTTAATCAAGATCATATCTTATCTCGGTAATACTGTTTCATTATTGATCATTGCATATAGTGGGCCTTGTATTGTTTTATCACTCTTGCTTTGATCATAGGACTGTTTGTATTATTTTATCTATCTCATTCTATCTAATCAGAGGGATTACAATTAGTTCACAGGGAAGCTTAGGAGCTTGGTGAGTTAAAGAAGTCAAAGGAGCACAAGGGTGCAACAATAAGCATATAGTGCTTGGGAGGATAAGTCCTAAAAAAGAAAATGAACTTGAATTGTAAATAGGATAAATTATGAAGTAAATTTATCAATAAAAGAAGTCTCCAATATCATTTAGTATTGGACGTGGAGTAGGCCACTAGACTAGTGGGTAGGGGCCGAACCACATAAAAATATCTGTGTTTGTGTGATTGATTATCGTGTGGTTTGATTTAACTGGTTTTCTTGTGAACATATATAAACTGTGCGCCAAACAGTTACTAGATATAATCTGTATCAAAACAGTAACCGATTCAGCTTACTGGATTTCTAATTCAGCAAACTATAATAACATTCAACATACTATTTTGGGTATCCAGCAGACTGTTTTATATATTCGGCATACTGTTTTACAAACAGTTTCATTAATACCAAAATTGGACATAGATTCTCCCACACTTATTCAACCCCCCTTCTAAGTGTGCTTACATTATATTTCAGGAAATTCAATATTGGACAGAAAGTGCTTCTGTATAATTCCCGGTTGAGACTCTTCCCGGGAAAGCTGAAATCCAGATGGTCTGGTCCCTTCACTATCAAAACGGTATTCCAGCATGGAACGGTTGAAGTGGAAGACGCTACAACCTTGAACACATTCAAAGTAAATAGCCAACGTCTAAAGCAGTACATAGGGGGTGAAGTGGATCGACAACAAGTTTATGTCTTTCTCACCAACCGGAAGTAGTCAAGCCCAAAACTTTAAATGAAGCGCTACATGGGAGGCAACCCAATTTTATTTTCAATTTAGTATTATGTTCATTGCATTTAATTTTTAGTCATTTTGCTTTATTTTGATTAGTTACATAAATTTTATATAGTATAATAATAATTATAATTAAAAATTAGCTTTATAACTAATTGCAATTTTTATATTTTTGAGTTAAAATTGTGATTAGTTATTTAATTTTTGACAAATCTATGTTAAAATTTCAGGTACTATCAAAGCATTGCATCAATGTGGAAAAATTGAATAGAGGAAAAAAAATTGGCAGAATCTTTTACCGCCGCAGAGGTGCCCTACTACCGCCACAGCGGTGGTCTCAACTGGGTATTTTCTTTTAACATAACCTTTCACCGCCGCAATGCTCACTTCCACCGTCGCAGCGGTAGTTTAAAAATCCAAAAAAAAAAATTATAAACCCAGTCGGGGTTTACTTCATAACAAACACCTTCATCAACCTTTTCTCTCAAAGCCCTTAGTCCCTACTTCTCCAAATCATTCCAATCTTCCGATTCTTACACCAAGTTGCTAGTCCTTCAAGCATTCAAGCCACACCAACGATCTAATCTAGACAAGCCAGTGCATTCTCTCTCTTAGCCCAGCCGTGAGCTAGCTCTTGGGTTTCTCTCGGTCCAAAATTGGTACATATTTTCTTCCCCATTACAGATATATTTTTAATTCTTTGATTGTGGATTGGGAGTTAGGTGTAATTGGTTAAATACCCTAAAAGGGTGGCTGGAATTTAGTTTAGGGAAAGCTTTGTTCATAGTTCAAACCAATGGTGTACGCCAACTGTTTGTAAAATTGTCTCAACCAATTATTGTTCAAAATTTAGTCGGTTTGTGTTGCTTATTGGGTTGTTTTGGCTTCGTGGCATTGCATTGAGCAATCATGGCTCCTAAATATCAAGGTGGGCAGACATGTCAACGATGGACACTTGTACAATATGATCACTGATAAGCATTGACACAATTTCACGGAACAGCCCGAGCCTGCAACCATTTCCATTGTCAAAGAGTTTTACGCAAATGCGAAAGAGAATGTCAATGTGGTGCGAATTCGTGGCGTGGATGTTCACTTCGGAGTTGAACAGATAAATGCTTTCTATCACCTTTCCCACCTAAAAGAGGTTGACCAATACATTACGTACAAAACAGAGCACCTAAATCTCAATGATGTGCTTCGCGGCTTGTGTCAGCCAGATACGGAATGGACTCTTAAGGATGGGGTGTCATGACTATTTTTGCATCGGTTTCTTAGCTGGTTTGGCAAAGCATGGTATTACTTCATTTGTGCCAAGCTGCTGCCCACCACGCATGTTAGCGATGTAATCATATCAAGGGCGGTGTTGTTGTATTACTTGGTTAACCGTATAAGTATAAATATGGGGAGGGTTATTCTAGGATCAATCAAACACACTCTTTATGGGCGTACTCCGGGTGGTTTGTCGTATCCTTCCCTGATTTGTTGATTGTGCCAAGATGCTGGGGTAGATTGGTCTGCTGATGAATCTTTGCAACAACCCAAAATCCCGAATGACTCTCAGTTGATCAGTCATTATAGCCAGTGGGAAGGGCATGATCTGGAGGATGACGCAGCCAATCTGCCATCTCTAGCGTCCATAGCTACGAAAGTACATCACTTGAGAAGGGAATCTCGCCGCCACTCTCGTCAAATTAACTATATGGTTCAGTAGGTCAACTCTATGATGCAATTTAATGTCAGTTTCACAGCGACCCTTGCTGAGATGTTCGAGCGGACGAGGTTGAATGCTGGTCCAAACCCAGTATAGTTCCCAAACCCGCCGGTGATTCCTGATTACCCTCAGGATTCTCCTGACGAAGATGCGGATGCCTAATCAAATTCAAGGGAGTCCTCAATTTTAAATTCTCTATCTTTCCAATGAGGGCATTGTCATATTCAAGTTTGGGGGTTATTTTCATTTCTATTTGTTCATGTTTTTAATTAGTGCTTGATTAGTTTCGTCGCTTTTATGCTTATGTTAGTTTAGTAGTAATTTTGAGTTTTAGCCAATGATATGATGTGTTTGTCATGGCGCTTGTTTAAGTAAAATCAATTAGCATTCTTTGTCTTTATTTTAACGACTGATTTGAGTTAACAATACTAATGATCTTACCTTTTTCATCATGCACAATTGCGTTCCCATATGTTGATTAGTTTGTGTGTAGAGAACTGGTATGGTAAATTGTTTATGGGTAAGTTAGAAATTTCTTAAAGCCCTTTCTGAGCGCTAAATCTAGGCTCGTATGAAAGTTTGAGGGGATCTCGGATTTTTGTTTATGAAAAAAAAGAAGAGAAAAAGTAAATATTTATGTTCTTTGTATAATAAATATTTAGTTAGTCTAATTTTGTGGCCTTTGCTACTCGAGTGATTAGATCCGTATGAGTGTTTTTCCACCTAGTGCCCTACAGCTCGATACATGGGTAGCTCTGAATAGCCTAATAGAATTAGACATTGCATAGTTAAGCTTGTAAGTCAAGGTGAGATTGAGCGTAAAACGCACTCGCCTGTGCATATAAAAATAAGTTTAACGTTTCTTGTTTAAATCTGAGAGACCTTGGCCTTATATAATTGCCTTGTTTGGGTGTGATTGTTGGGTTATGTGGGTTAAAGTGAAATTGCCCATGGCAGTTACTTATTTAAGTTCATCTAAACTCTGATTAATTTTAACATTGGGTGTGCACACACACACGTATAACGGATTATGGGCAGTCGTGAACTTAGAAATTTTGTTGAAATTTTACACTTTGTTCTGCTTTATGATTTGTCTTAGCTGTTTCATGTTAACTTTGAGGCTATGATTCAATTTTATGACTGGTTAGTAGTAATTTTGATTATTTAGTTTATGCTTTACTGTTTGCTCGAGGACAAGCAATTACTTAAGTTTGGGGGTATTTGATGAGTGGATTTTATACCTGCGAATTAGTATTTTTGGCTTAATGATTTGTGAGTTTTTGAGAGTTATTATTGCTTATATTTATGATTTTTATGGTTCCTAATGTCACGTCGGTGGTTTATAGGATTTTTAAGCTAAAAAGACAAATCGGTAATTTCCATCCAGAACCATCGTTGTAGCGGTCGAACATGCTGAAATAGACGGGATTTTTGCTATTTAATCGAATTCGTGGCTTGACCTAGAGAGGGGGGGTTTTACGCTTGAGAGCTGTTCTTCTTCAGTTTTTCAAGCCTTCAAAGCAACTTGAATTGGTTTTACGCTCAAGAACAAGAGGACTATCAAGCTTGGATTGCTACATTTTGAAGGGAGTTTATGTGCATGAAACTTGTGATTTAAGAAGTTTCATTCATCTAGTTATCTTCATTTTGTGTAGTTATGGTAGATGAATGACTTGTTAATGGCTTTTATTCATTTAGTTATGAACTAACTTCATTTCTAGGATCACAATGGAGCTCATTACTTTGTTTTAATTTAATATCTCTATTTTTGATGTGTATGAATTGAAAATGAATGGTTATCATGTTTTGTTCTTCATGTATGGATTGTGTACCTTGTATGTAATGCGGTGTTGTTTATGTTATTAAAAAATGGATTAAATAACTTGACCTAAAGCATGTTAGCACTTGTAGGATTCTTTATCTTCGGATGAAGTACCTAACTTGTATCTCAGATAGGAATATACCGGGGTATCTTGTGTAGCCTTGTTGAGAATTGCTTTTATTGTCGTCTTGCTTAATTTGGATCACATAGGAATATAGTGAACTAATTAGTAAGGTGTGAATCATTTAACTTTCGAAAGAGGTTTATTGTTTGCTAGTATTCTCAGGATACCATTCGTTCGATCTTAGCATTAAAAAGAGGGGTGTGAGGTTTAAATAAGGTAGTAAGTGAAGTTGTGATCTTAGCTTGTTTAAATCTAATTCTTGTTGCCAAGTTTTAATTAATTTAAGAATCAGTATTAACCAAAATCACCATCTTTAATCATAGTTTAAATCAGATTAGATTGTGTTAAGTTTAATATTCGGATAACATTAGTGTAACTCTTTGTGGGATCGACTTAGAAATACTCTTTACTACTTGAAGGCTGTGTATACTTGCACGTAAATACCAATCGTGAAAATGACCGTCATTAATAAGTGTTTGAAATTATTAAGAAATTAAAAGGATTAATAATATTGATGATTGAATAAAATATTATTAAAATAATTAATAATATTCGCAAATGATTAAAATATTATTAATAGTTAATAATATTTATTTGTGGTTAATATATTATCTAAGGTGATAATATTATGATGTGAGTAAGTGATAATGATGTGATTACAATATTATCAAAGATTGATAATATTACTAAGTGATTAAAGGTTATGATTAAATTTTAGATTATTTAAGTGCTGTATAATAAGGTTATGTGATATACTGATTGGTAGATCAACGTATTAAATGTTAGGTCATCCAAATGAAGTTAATTAAGTTGTGTAGCTGTAGTCAGCAGAACATGCAAGTTCTCTGAACCTAAACTTGTATTTATATTTGCAAGTTATTCTGAATCTTAATTCAATTATTATTACGCAAGTTATTCTGAAACTCAAACTCATTTCATTACGCAAGTTATTGTGAACTTAAAATTGTTCTATTGTTCAAAGCTGGATTAATTATCGATAATTATTCCAAATTGTTATTGTTTATTGGTATTCGCACTTATGTGCGTTCGCATGTCTTGTTCTAAATATGAATTGGTTAAGAAATAGGTCTAAGTCAATTGTTCTGGCTAGACATTGTATGTACTAGTTCTGAATATGAACTATTTAAGAAGAGGGTTTAGGCCAATTGTTTCGGCTAGACATTTGCATGTATTAATTCATTACTTTGAATATTTTTGAAAAACTATCCAAACCAATAGTTGGTACGGACTCTTATGGTAAGACTGAGTAAAACAACCCTTATAATGGGGTATTCTATATTAGAAGCAAAAATCTTTGCGCACACTATTACTGAATGTTATGCATATACATCAAATACAAGAGGGTTGATCCCCTCAAGTGTCCAGTTTAAGTATTTACAGTTTTATAATTGTTAATTACTCCCGAGATAGTTAGATATGCCTTGACAAGCCCTCCCTACTTCTGAGATATTCAGTTCAGAGCTGAAAAGTTCTTATGTATGTTCTTGGTTCTTTTGACCAACTCAGCAGTAAATATTATACAAATATCTTTATTGAATATAGTACGTATGTTGCATGCCTTCACAATTATTGTATATTGTTGAAGTTCCAAAAGAGTATTTATTTTTCATTCATGATATATCTTCATTGCTTATTTAAACTTGCTTAGCAAAGTAGTTGCTCGCCCTTAATATATTATGAACTAATTTTCAGCAAAACCCGAATGTTCTGAGAAGGACAAAGGCAAAGGAAAAGCAACTGAGTGGATTGTGTAGAAGAAAATTTATTATTATTATGTCTTATGTAACCCTTTATGTATGAGATGATATATGTATTTAAAGTTAATGGAACCTGGGATAATGGTACGTTTTGTAATGAATTTATTTATATTTTTCATGAGTTATTGAAAGTTAAGCTTATGAATGTGGTATAAGTAGTGAATCATGAACACTGAACCCAACGTTCAAGGGACTCGGATTTGGGGGTGTAACAATTTTTATCAGGTGGCATTCAAAATATGTAATGCATTGTTACTATTGTTTCCTATAGCAACAAATTATAAATAATTAAATTAAATTGTAAGTTGTCAAATGTTATGGTAATTTGATCATAACTAAAACCTATCTCCTTTTGGTTCAAAAACAAACTTACAATATGATAATATGAACTAAATATCATATAAAATATATATTTTCCTTTTTGAATTTGTGAAATAATCCAATCTTGGTTTTCACTTCTATCTAAATCAAAGGATCTACCATTAAAGAGTTTAACATTTCAAAATCTAAAAAAAAAGTCCTCGGACATTTTATTGATTCTTTGTCAAAGGTAAGTCCTCCCTCCATTCCAATATATTAGTCGTTAATTTTAGGACTTTTTGCATGTTCCAATATATTAGCCACTCTCTTGTATAAGATAGTAAGTTATATACATTCCTATAATACCCCTAATTTTCCTCCCCTTTTCAAGGACATTTATTCTCATCAAACACTATCATTCTCTTTTCTCTCTCACATTTAACATTTTCTAATAAAAATATGAAGGGATCAAAATGAAAATTGAAATTTATATTAATTATGAAGTAATGATATTCTTAATATGTGTGTTTTATGTTATAGTGACTAATAAATTAAAATGGAAGAAGTAATACGAGCATCCATTGATTCAATGGAGGTGATAATGAATTCTAATTTTCACTATTTGGTCTCCAATGTAAGGTTATTCAATTCTTTCTTTTTTATTTGTCTTTTTTTATATATATAAAAAAAGAGTTTTGTTCTTATTCACATATTTCAAGTAAGAACTAGTTACTTAATTTTTCATGTTATCTTTAATAATTAAATAATAATTTATTTCTCTCGTTATTTCAATAATTTTAGAAGGATAATATTATAATTTTATAACTAATTTAATCAATAAGACTATATATTAATTAATTTATTAATCTATATACTTACTCCTAAATTATTAATTAAAAAAATGGATGAGATCACATATGATAGCCTAATAGTAAATGTCTTTCTCTTTATTAGGTTACATGAAAAAAAGCCCCAACTCCCCTCTAGATCCCTTTCATAGGCTCTCCGTATACCTTTAAGAATGTATCCCTATAATTATGAAATTGTAATAATATAGATTAAGAAATCAAAAAAAGAAGAAGAAAGAAACGAATCAAAAATTTAGTAGTGCAACACAATAAAATTGATAGTAACACAGATAAAATTATTGGCATAAGATCACTCATTTATGCTATTTTTCAGAGGTACAAGAAAGTGATCTAAAAGGGGGTTGAATAGATCTTTATACATTTATGTATAACTTTTTTGTTCAAGTATATTTACTAAATAATTAAGCAATTGTATGCGCAACAAAATTAATTTATTTGGTAAATTCCCTTTCTAATCCTTAATCTAAAACACACAGTTCTATATTTGGTTTGCTAATGGAAATAAATCACTAGTAGATATAGCAGTTATAATAAACATGGCAAATATATGAAAAATGAGAAGGAAAAGAGACATTGAGAACACAAGAATTTTTAAGAGGTTCGGAGCCTGAATTACTTATACTCCTCTCTTCTACTCCGTTGAACAGAGATATTCCACTAAGAATGAATGGACAAATAGTCCTTACAATTTAGACACTATGTCCTCCCACTAAGGGTCTAATTCATTAATAATTAGGCGGGTCAATAAGTTCCATCTTATCTCCCTAGAACACAAAGTCTTCTTCTCTCAACAGGGGTTAATTCATCTGAATCAAACGGGCCTCACCCAATTTTCTCCTTAGGACACTAAGTCATCTTCCTATCTTGGGGTTGATTCATCTGAATCAAGCGGGTTCGCTAAGTCCCATCTTTGCTATATGTTGTTGATTAATGTTGAAGGTGCTGCCAAATTGACTTTAAGCTCATATCAAATATTGAACTTAGTAGCTGAAGAATGATTTCATTAAGCCTTCAGCTCATGAGCCTTCTGGATTTGTCTATTATGCTCTGGCTTTTGAAAGGTTCGAATCATTTTTGATCGATCCTCCAAAAGTGTAGAGTGACTTTAGGTTGATGATATATCTCTGCAGTAGATCAATCCCCTCTACGGTCTTTTGTAGAACAATCATTTTCTCCTTATGCTCCTTCATCAGTGTATAAATTGACCATTTTCTCTGTTTTAACTGTTTCTCTCTCCTTAACCTGATCTCTCTCTATTGGTTGACTCTCTTTTGACCTTGTTTGAAGTTTGTTTTTATATATCATCTTCTGAGAATCTGCCCATCATGAGAGGTTACCGTTTGTACATTTAATGCTCCGGTCTTATAAGATATCTGATGTTGACATGTCGAAAATGTGTCAGCTTTCTTTTTGTCAGGTTGTGACATCAGACTGTAGCAGAGGTGACCACGTAAGTAATGTCACATTACCAAAGTAGTCGTTAGATACAACTTGATCTTCAATTTTAAACCTTGGATGAACGAACAGTAACTTCCTTGAGATTTTTACTTTGCAGGTCTTTCAATAATCAATCCAATGTCAGACCTAACATACTCAACGATTTTCCTAATCGTAGGTTTTCATAGCAGTCGTAAAGTGTCTGCTTGTCTAACTCTATGAACTGCGAGCTTTACTATTCTGCAGACTCTTCGATCAGCTCTGCGATCCTTCAACTCTATGTTCTACAGACTTTACGATTAGCTCTACGTTCCTTCAGCTCTACATTTTGCAGACTCTACGATTAGCTTTACAATCTTTAGCTTAACGGTAATACTTGTGTACTATACGATTTTATCATTTTTCAATCATAAAAGTATAGCTTCCAATTTAGCTTGCTCAACAAGTCTCATGATAACTCTACTTCTGTGTCTTTAGTCATTCCATGATCTTACATTTTGCTCTATGATTTTGCTAAACATGCTTGGTTCATTTCCTAAGAACTAAAACTTCTGCTTCTTTAAACTTGGACTTCTGTCTCCTCAAGTTCTTTATAATCCTCTTGATTAGCTCCTTTATCTGGAAAACTATTGTCTGCATGATTGTGGTCTCCACTATATCTCTGTCTAGTGCAATCCTTCTGTTGTAATAGATACCACGTGTCTTCTTCTTCTTTTTCTTCTTCTTCTTCTTCTTATAAGCTAGTTGATGCTAATTTATGCTTGGCTCCTTGTCTTCTTCAGCTAGTTTATCTCAAACTACTTATTTGCTGGAGAATTCTTTGATAAGGCGATCTCAATCATCTGTCGTAGCGAACCTATCTCTCAGTGTTATTGGCATTATGACATTTGATGGGTATAACACTGAGGCAGCTCATCAAAGATATAGCTCTGTGTTCTGAAGTAACTCAACGATATTCAAGACTCAACGATATAAGGACATCCAGTTCAAATTCATTCTACGATCTTTAGTACTTTGACTTGTTCAACATCTAGGAGCTTAGATCTATTCTTCACTTCTTCTACTAGAGTCTTTTGTCCTTACCGTGCTATGATAGGTCTACTTGACAAAACACTACAAACTCTTTTTCTTGTGTTGATCTTGTGACGACCCCAAATCCGGGTTCCATAACCTCGAGTTTGGTTCTCACTATTCAACACATTACTAACAATTAAATACATACATTGCATTTAAATATCGCGGAATAATACATATTGGTTCCCTTCAAAAGGTTACAATACCAGGGTCTACCAACCTTAACATAAAAACAGTTCCTATCATAAGGAATTACAAAAGGTTCTTCAACAGTAAATACATATTTAAATATCTAATTAGCATGCATAAGCTAACTTAATCTCGGGCTTTTCCTTTTCCCTTATCCTTCTTCGAGCAATCGGGTCTATCTGAAAAATGGTTCATGATATAACAAGAATGAGCAACTAGTTTGCTCAGCAAGTTTAGAACAATCATGGAGATTTAATATATCATGAATGAATGAGAAATATCAATAATGATTCAACAATAGATATAACAATTGTGAATGAAACAAGATTCAAATTTTAATAAACAGACTATTTGAATCTTAAAATGCTGAGTGGTCACCAAGGACCCTGAACTAACGAGGGTACAATAGAGTTTCCTCCGACCCTTTGAGTTGTTTGGTTTTCAAGGGGATCAGCCTATTCAACCCGCTGTATATGCATTACATTTAGTCACTGGCGCCAAAATCGGTTTCCCGACACAAAATCCCCTAATTTAGGGTTGTTCAAATCTCAGTCTTAATATAAGAAATCCGCACCCAACAATGGTTTGGATAAGCTTTTAAAAGTATTCAAGTTATTGAATTTAGAAACGCAATGTCTAGCTGAACTATTAGCTTCAGACATTTTTAATACAGTTCGTGAATCAAGAACTAACAAGCTTCAAATGCACTAAGTGCGATTGTATAAACAATATGGATGTGGAATAATTTTCGATAATTAAACCACTTCAAGCTTTAACAATAAATACAAGTATGGAAACTTGTTCAACAATAATAATTGAGTAGGGTTAGAGAACTTGCCTGTTTGCTCAGCTACAATAATTGTCTAGCTTTAACTAACTTGCTTTGAAAGACCTAACATTAATAAAGTTGGTCTAATAATTAGTACGGCGTATTTGCATAACTATACGCTTAATAACGAACTTATTTACCACACATAAGTACTAACACATAATTTACATTAGTCAAAATAATATTATTAACCTTATAGACACTTAATCATTTTAGGTTAATAATTTAATAAGTTAGAAAATATTTTTCTTAAGTGTTGGACACTTATTAAACCCTTAAACAACTTATTATAATTGTTTAATTCAATTCAATTTATTTTATTAACTCAATCTCTTTTTAATTACTATTTAATATTGATTAAATAGAAATTAATTAATTAACTCTAGTTATTATTTAAAATAAATAATAACTAATTGTACTTACCTATTATTTAATTATAATTAAATAATAAATAATTGTTAACTTAGTTTTAACCTTATTTAATTTAATGTTAATCAACTAATAAATAACTAAGTAATTAACCTTACTTATTATTTAATTAAGGAAATTAAATAATAGTTTACAAATCTTAATCCTCTTTAATTATTATTTAATGTCAATTAAATAATAATTAATTATTTAATTAATTTTAATTATTATTTAAGGTTAAATAATAATCAAATCATTCTTATTTATTATTTTAATTAAATAATAAATTATTACTCTAATAACTTAATTTCCATTAATCGTTATTTAATGTTAATTAAATAATAATTAATTACTTAATTATCCTTATTTATTATTTACTAATATTTAAATAATAAATAATTAATTTATAAATTTTATCTCTCTTTAAATATTATTTAATAGGCATTAAATAATAATTGCTAATTTATCATCTTTATTTATTATTAACATTTAAAATAATAAATAAATAATAATTTATTTAACTTAACCATGGTTTAGCTAACTAGATTAATATTTAAAATATTTAAATATTAAACTTAATGAAAAATATCCTCCCCAATATTATTTTTGTATTATTATTATTTTTGTTATAATTTTAATTTAGTTTTTAAATATTTAAATTAATTAAAATTAACCCGAATGGCATTTTCGTAATTAAGTTAAAAAACCGGACCGATGGCATTTCCGTAATTAATTCGAAAACTGAACCGAGGGCAGAATGGTAATTCTGCCGAAAAAAAAACACGGAGGGGCAAAATGGTAATTTCCCCGAATTTTTCCTTCCGCGCATGGCGCGCGTTTTAGATTATACGGCCCAAAACGACGCCGTTTTTGGAAACGCGGATACGGCTTCCGCGCGTACGCGCGGCGTAATTTTTTTCTGAGGCAAAACGACGCCGTTTTGTCTCCGCGTCCGACTGTGCACAGTGGTCCGCGCATTGCGCGGAAAACTTTAATTTTTTTTTTTTTTTCTTTCACAGAATGTGAACAGTTCCGGCTATACACACTTTAATTAAAATTATACCTTCAATAAATCTTTAACTCTTCAATAAAAATCCAAAAAAATTACCAATCACCATATATTAATTTATAACATGAAAAAATAATTTTTTCATGATTTAATATCAATATTTTTTTATAAAAATTTTTACATCACATAAACTACCATAAATCATATCTTTTTGTGTATAACTCCATTTTAAGTGATTCAAACTTTGTTTTTCTCATGATTTAATGTTCTATAATATTAGAACATCGAACCTAAGCTTTACAAAAATATTTTTGGTAATATATTTCAAAACTTGTTTACACACTACTAAATACATATTTTAGCATATAAAATATACCAAAATACAAACCAAGCATATTAAACTCAAGCATGGCATAAATATTACAACTACACATTAATAACTATATTAACATGTTTATACAAACATGATAATTTATTTAATTTAAAAATAAAACTTAGATTTAGAATAACCATTACCTTGATTTAATGGCTATCTTTCTTTTTCTTCCAAAGTAGGTGATGAGGTTTGAAGGCATGAACCAAGACTCCTTCTCTTCTCTTAGTATTTTGCTCTCAAATTTTCTCACCCTCTCAAATGCTCTCTAGCTCTCTCTTTTGTTTGAAAATAAAAGATGAGAAATGACTTTCAAAACTACCAAATTGTAAGTATACTTGCAAATATGATAGATACATAATATATCTAATAATTTTAGCCCATCATGCACCTATTGGATACTTACACAAGTTAGCCACATTAGGTGAAAAGAAGCATGGTGCATGTACTACAAAAAGAAAACAAGCAACCTTTTTATTAATTAAATGAAAAATCAAATAATAATAATAATAATAATAATAATAACATTACACTCTCTCTCCTCCTTCTAGCATGCTCTCGGCTGAATCTTCTTCCTTTGTCCCAATTTGATTGTCACTTTTCATTTTCTTTAATAATTATTAGTTAATTTAAGTATTTTCCAAGTGGGCCAATCATTGGGCTTTAATTTAAAATACCAATTGGGCTTCTATTAAATTGTTTGGGCTACTAAATTGTCAAATTTTATTATTTCCCACTTGGGCTACTAATTGACCCATGTTGGGCTAATTTAATAATTTATACATTAATTATTCAATCCATGATTAAATAAATAATTACCTTGAATAAATAATTAAATATTCTAACCCATAAGTATTAAATTACCAAATGGACTAATAAATATTATTATTAACATTTCACATTATTTACATTAATTAATAATCATATTAATTAATTTATTATATTTAATTCACTCATTATATTCAATTTAATTGAATATTTAATTAATAGGAAACTTATCAATTATTTTGATATTAAAACTTTAGGGTTTGTTCACTAATTTAATAACATATTAGTGACCCCCTTTAATTAATTTTAGTAATTAATTACATAATTATTTAATCACATAATTAATTAATCACATAAAAAGATTTAAATAATCTCATAAAACTAACTCGTTGGAAATTAAATTAATATTTTAATTAATAAAAATGTGGAAATTCTAGGACATTACATTCTCCCCTCCTTATAAAAATTCCGTCCTCGGAATTGTAAAAATAAGGTTACTCAAATAAAAACGGGTAATTTGCCCTCATTTCCTCCTCTAATTCCCACGTAGATTCTTCAATGGCGTGATTCCTCCAGAGTACTTTGACAGAATGAATTATCTTATTTCTCAGTTTCTGTTCCTTCCTATCGAGTATCTGAACAGGAACTTCTTCATATGATAAGTCCTTCCCGACTTGAATTGGTTCATAGGAGATAACGTGCTTGTAGTCTGGTTTGTATGGTCGCAATACCGACACGTGAAACACATTGTGAATATGTTCCAATTCAGGAGGTAAAGCTACCTCGTATGCTACTTCACCCACTCTTCTCAATATTTCGAACGGTCCTATGAACCTTGGACTCAATTTCCCCTTCTTTCCAAACCTGATCTTCCCTTTCCAGGGAGATACCTTAATGAACACAAAACTCCCCAGCTCGAAGTCTCGTTTCTGTCGATGTAAATCGGCGTATTTCTTTTGACGGTCTTGAGCTGCTACTAGCCGAGCTCTTATTACCTTGATAATTTCTACCGTCTGTTGAACCAACTCTGGCCCCAACAGTCGGCGTTCTCCTACCTCATCCCAACACAGAGGTGTTCTGCATTTTCTGCCATATAAAGCTTCGTAAGGCGGCATACCTATGCTCGCATGATAACTGTTGTTGTATGCAAACTCAACTAGTGGTAGATGGATTTCCCAACTGCCCTTGAAATCCATTACGCAGGCCCTGAGCATATCTTCCAATGTCTGAATTGTTCTCTCACTTTGCCCATCGGTCTGCGGATGATACGCTGTACTCATTCTCAACTGTGTCCCCAATCTCTCCTGAAGACTTCTCCAAAATTTTGACGTGAAGCGCGGATCTCTGTCTGACACAATCGATACCGGCACCCCATGTCTTGAAACTATCTCTTTGATGTACAATTTGGCCAACTGATCCAAACTGAACCTAATCTTGATCGGCAAAAAGTGCGCTGACTTTGTTAGTCGATCTACAATCACCCAAATTGCGTCATATCCCTTCTGTGTTGCTGGAAGTCCTACCACAAAATCCATTGTGATATGCTCCCATTTCCACTCAGGAATTTCTAACGGCTGTAACAATCCACTTGGTCTCTGATGTTCGGCCTTTACCCTTTGACAAGTTAGGCATCGGCTGACACATTCTGCAACCTCCCTTTTTAAATTCGGCCACCAAAAATGCTGACGTAGATCTTGATACATTTTCGTACTCCCCGGATGTATCGAGTATCTCGTACTGTGGGCCTCTTGCAAAATCTCTTCTCGTAATTCAGGCACTAGCGGTACCCAAACACGATTTTCAAATCTCAGCAATCCCATGCTATCAATTTTAAACTTGACCTCTTCTCCATCGGTCATCCTCTCCCGGATTCTGTCACATTCCTCATCTTTGTCTTGAGCCTCTTTCACCCTATCTAACAAGGTTGGGCTCACCTCGACTTCTATTGACTCGTTTGGACTTCTCACTTCCAACTCCATTCGAGCCATCTCTTGAACCAATTGTTCTTGATCTGTCAATATGAACAATTTCTCCCTGCTCTTTCTACTCAGAGCATCCGCTACTACGTTGGCCTTGCCGGGATGATATAGAATTTCACAATCATAATCTTTGATCAATTCCAACCATCTCCGTTGCCTCATATTCAACTCCTTCTGTGTGAAGATATACTTTAGACTCTTATGGTCTGTGAATATCTCACATTTCTCTCCATATAAGTAATGTCTCCAAATTTTAAGGGCAAACACTACCGCTGCCAATTCCAAGTCGTGGGTAGGGTATCCCTTCTCATAATCTTTCAATTGTCTGGACGCATACGCAACGACTTTGCCGTTTTGCATAAGCACACAGCCAAGCCCCTTGTGCGATGCATCACTGTAGACCGTAAAACCTCCTGTATCGTCTGGTAAGGTCAATACAGGTGCTTCACTAAGTCTTTTCTTTAACTCCTGAAAACTTTCCTCACACTTCTCTGTCCACACGTATTTCACCGTCTTTCTTGTTAAGTTGGTCAACGGTGTTGCTATCTTTGAGAAGTCTTGAATGAACCTCCGATAGTAACCCGCTAACCCTAAGAAACTTCTTACTTCTGTCGGCGTCCTTGGTTGCTCCCAATTCATTACCGATTCAACCTTTGCCGGATCAACCGAAACTCCTTCCTTGTCAATAACATGACCTAAAAATTGAACTCTTTCCAACCAGAATTCACACTTTGAAAACTTAGCGTACAACCGCTCCTTCCGTAAAATCTCCAACACCAATCTTAGGTGTTCAGCATGCTCCTCCTCCGTTTTGGAATACACCAGAATATCGTCAATGAACACGACTACAAATTTATCCAAGTATTGCTTGAATATTCTGTTCATCATGTCCATAAATGCGGCTGGAGCATTCGTTAGTCCAAACGACATCACCAGAAACTCATAATGCCCATATCGAGTTCTGAATGCCGTCTTGGGTATATCCTCCTTCCTGACTTTCAACTGATGATAACCAGTCCTTAAGTCAATCTTTGAAAAGTACTTCGCCCCTTTCAATTGATCGAAAAGATCGTCAATTCGTGGTAACGGGTACTTGTTCTTAATTGTCACCTTATTCAGCTCTCTATAATCCATACACAATCTCATCGATCCATCCTTCTTCTTTACAAACAGCACCGGTGCTCCCCATGGAGAAACACTTGGCTGAATGTACTTATTATCTAACAACTCCTGCAATTGCACCATCAATTCCTTCAGTTCTACCGGAGCCATCCTATATGGTGCTTTCGATATCGGTGCTGTCCCCGGTACTAAATCAATCACAAATTCTATCTCCCTGTCCGGCGGTAAACCCGGCAGTACATCTGGAAAAACATCCGTAAACTCCCTAACTACTGGTATTTGCTCCATCTCAGGACTCACCACTTGTGTGTCAACCACATGAGCCAAATACCCTACACAACCTTTCTTCAATAATTTCTTGGCCTGCATCATCGTCAGACAAGAAGACTGTCTTGACGATTTGCTGCCATAAAATACGACCTTAGACTTATTTGGTGTCTTAAGGTGTATGCACTTCTTCTGACAATCAATTATCGCCCCGTGGTTAAACAACCAATCCATCCCAAGTATTACATCAAATTCCCCCAGACGTATTGGAATTAGATTCACATTTAATTTCTGACCCCTGATTTCAGCACAACAATTTCTATGTATGTACTCTACCGGAATCACTTCTTTATTAGCAACTTCTATGTTCATTGAGTTTTCTAGTTTGTCCCTAGGCAACTCTAATCGTCTAGCGAAATCATCAGACACAAATGAACAGGTAGCACCCGAATCAAACAATACATATGCATTTATATTATTGATCGGAATAATACCTGACACCACGTCTTTTGACCCCACGGCATCCTGTACCGTCATATTGAAAGTCCGGGCTGTCGGCTTGTTCTGTGGTACCGGTCCCCCGATAGCCAATTTGCTGTTATTGCCCCTGTAGCCGCTACCCCCGTCATTCTTCTTCTTAGGGCAATCCTTTATCAGGTGGTCAGATGCTCCGCAAGAAAAGCATCTCACTTTCTTTGGGAGGGGACAATTTGGAGAAATATGTCCCACCTGACCACAATTGTAGCATGTATTCTTCCCTTTCCTGCACTCTCCGAAGTGGTTCTTTCCACATATATTGCATGCTGGCTTTTTCTGAACACTTCCTTGTTGATTCCCCGAGCTCTTGTCGTTGCTGCTGTTGTCCCATTTGCGCTTGTTGTTATTATTGTTGTTATTATTGCCTCCACTGTTGCTGTTCTTGCTTCCCCCTTCATTTTTCTTCTTGTTTCTCTCCTGGTTGTACTTGGTTAACGCGTCACTTCCTCCTTCAGCAATGATTGACTTCTCTAGCAAAGTTGCGAACGAGTCAATCTGCAGTACTGCTACCTTGTTGAATATCCAAGGTCTCAATCCATTCTCGAACCTCCTGGCCTTGCGTTCCTCCGTGTCTACCTGATATGGAGCGAACCTGGCCAGCTCATTAAATTTTGCCGCGTACTCCGGTACCGACATGTTCTCCTGTTTCAGTTCTAGAAACCTTACCTCCATCCTACTTTTCATACTTTTCGGGAAATAATTCTCGTCGAATATTTCCTTAAATTTTGTCCAGGGCACCACACCATCCCCAGCCCTATTCTGATTGGCTTCCCACCAGAAATTGGCTTCGCCCTTCATCATGTAGGTAGCAAAAACTGTCTTTTGCTCCTCAGCTACTCTTGCGATAACGAACGCCTTCTCTATCTCCTTTATCCAAGACTGGGCCTCTATCGGGTCCGACGTTCCCCTAAACTCTGGCGGTCCCACCGCTTTAAAATCTTTGAAATTTGCCAACTGAGTTGGTGGTGGTGGTGGTGGATTTGCTACAACAGGATGTCTGTGTTGCATTGCCTCAGCTAGCATGTCGACGAAGTTTTGCATAGGGTCTACATTGTGACCCCCCGCGTCGTTGTTAACTGACTCTTCTACCCCCTGGTTCCTTGGTGGTTGTCTATGTGGCGGCATTTTCTGTTATAAACAAAAATTTACATTATTATACTTATTACATCTTTTTCATTTCATTATTTTGTATCTTAGGAAATGTTTAGCTAACATACAAGTAATTATTTCAACACGCATATAACATAAATTTGACTGCATTTATATTTATATGCTAAAACAGTAGTGCGTAGCACTTTACATCAAAAGCATACTGCTATAAATGCTTCTATCCCAGAGAAGCTACAAAAGATGGGATCTGACATATCCTACAACTTCCTAGAGTTGGGATTTAGTGATATATTAACCCTCTAATAAAACAAAAGTTGGGTTCTACTGCATCTATTTACATACGAAATTAGAAAACAACTACTACTACTACTGACTGCGCATCCCCCTACGGATCGCGTCGTCATACTCCTCATCCCCGATGGCCATCACCACGCTCCTGCTGATGGTGTGCATAGACTGACCCTCCTCAGCTGGGTAGTAGTGCACCCTGCTCTGAAGCCTACCATATGAAGATCGGTAGACGTAGCTAAGTCTATCCGTCCTCACCCGCTTCTCGCGGACCTCCTCCTCTAGCTCAATCATCTGACCATAAGCGGCATCCCGCTGTCTCTCCATCTCCATACGGTCCTCTATCGCCTCCTGCCAGTGTGCACGGATGGCGGCCTTCTCTGCCTGAACCTGCTGAACCTTCAGCTCAGCCTCTGCCAACCTAGTCTCAACCACTGCTAATTTAGCCTGCAGCTCTACATCCTGCTCTACCAGCTGATGAGTTAGCACCGCAAGGTGCTCCACTGAATCCTCGTACTCCTGTACCTGATCCTCCAGTCCTACAATCCTCTCCTTCAGCTCTGCGTTCTCGCCAGAGAACTGATAAGCCGCATCCCTATACTGATCCTCCATGTGCTGGTGGGTCAGATTCTGCTCCTCTAGATGCTGGACCCTTGCCTCCAGCCCCTCGTTCCTATCGGTCAGTCCCTCTATGATGTCAGCGGCAGTGGTGCCCATGCCATCAGCTGACTCCTCCTCCTCAGATTCCTCTGACTCTGCCTCATCCTCACTGTACGGCCTCATGACTCCGCCCCAGACGGGCTCCACACGATCCCCCTCCTCAGGATCTGACTCTGGCTCCTCTACGGGTGCAGCCACCAGCGGCTGTGCAGTATCCATATGGATATCAATATAGTCCTCCTCAGCAGTGCGACTCGACTGTCCGATCTCTGCCATCCTATAACATAAAACAATAACACACGTTAGTACAGCAATAAAATATATTCATTGATGAAATGAAATGATATTTTATCATGTACATCTCGGCTCGATGGATTTTCTCAATCCATCTCCAAAAATACACAACATCATGAATCTCCCCGATTCATCCCCTAACGCACTCGATATGAGTTTAATACTAAGGTTATAACTTAGGTTTCGCAAATCCTAACGTTTCTAACCTACGGCTCTGATACCAACCTGTGACGACCCCAAATCCGGGTTCCATAACCTCGAGTTTGGTTCTCACTATTCAACACATTACTAACAATTAAATACATACATTGCATTTAAATATCGCGGAATAATACATATTGGTTCCCTTCAAAAGGTTACAATACCAGGGTCTACCAACCTTAACATAAAAACAGTTCCTATCATAAGGAATTACAAAAGGTTCTTCAACAGTAAATACATATTTAAATATCTAATTAGCATGCATAAGCTAACTTAATCTCGGGCTTTTCCTTTTCCCTTATCCTTCTTCGAGCAATCGGGTCTATCTGAAAAATGGTTCATGATATAACAAGAATGAGCAACTAGTTTGCTCAGCAAGTTTAGAACAATCATGGAGATTTAATATATCATGAATGAATGAGAAATATCAATAATGATTCAACAATAGATATAACAATTGTGAATGAAACAAGATTCAAATTTTAATAAACAGACTATTTGAATCTTAAAATGCTGAGTGGTCACCAAGGACCCTGAACTAACGAGGGTACAATAGAGTTTCCTCCGACCCTTTGAGTTGTTTGGTTTTCAAGGGGATCAGCCTATTCAACCCGCTGTATATGCATTACATTTAGTCACTGGCGCCAAAATCGGTTTCCCGACACAAAATCCCCTAATTTAGGGTTGTTCAAATCTCAGTCTTAATATAAGAAATCCGCACCCAACAATGGTTTGGATAAGCTTTTAAAAGTATTCAAGTTATTGAATTTAGAAACGCAATGTCTAGCTGAACTATTAGCTTCAGACATTTTTAATACAGTTCGTGAATCAAGAACTAACAAGCTTCAAATGCACTAAGTGCGATTGTATAAACAATATGGATGTGGAATAATTTTCGATAATTAAACCACTTCAAGCTTTAACAATAAATACAAGTATGGAAACTTGTTCAACAATAATAATTGAGTAGGGTTAGAGAACTTGCCTGTTTGCTCAGCTACAATAATTGTCTAGCTTTAACTAACTTGCTTTGAAAGACCTAACATTAATAAAGTTGGTCTAATAATTAGTACGGCGTATTTGCATAACTATACGCTTAATAACGAACTTATTTACCACACATAAGTACTAACACATAATTTACATTAGTCAAAATAATATTATTAACCTTATAGACACTTAATCATTTTAGGTTAATAATTTAATAAGTTAGAAAATATTTTTCTTAAGTGTTGGACACTTATTAAACCCTTAAACAACTTATTATAATTGTTTAATTCAATTCAATTTATTTTATTAACTCAATCTCTTTTTAATTACTATTTAATATTGATTAAATAGAAATTAATTAATTAACTCTAGTTATTATTTAAAATAAATAATAACTAATTGTACTTACCTATTATTTAATTATAATTAAATAATAAATAATTGTTAACTTAGTTTTAACCTTATTTAATTTAATGTTAATCAACTAATAAATAACTAAGTAATTAACCTTACTTATTATTTAATTAAGGAAATTAAATAATAGTTTACAAATCTTAATCCTCTTTAATTATTATTTAATGTCAATTAAATAATAATTAATTATTTAATTAATTTTAATTATTATTTAAGGTTAAATAATAATCAAATCATTCTTATTTATTATTTTAATTAAATAATAAATTATTACTCTAATAACTTAATTTCCATTAATCGTTATTTAATGTTAATTAAATAATAATTAATTACTTAATTATCCTTATTTATTATTTACTAATATTTAAATAATAAATAATTAATTTATAAATTTTATCTCTCTTTAAATATTATTTAATAGGCATTAAATAATAATTGCTAATTTATCATCTTTATTTATTATTAACATTTAAAATAATAAATAAATAATAATTTATTTAACTTAACCATGGTTTAGCTAACTAGATTAATATTTAAAATATTTAAATATTAAACTTAATGAAAAATATCCTCCCCAATATTATTTTTGTATTATTATTATTTTTGTTATAATTTTAATTTAGTTTTTAAATATTTAAATTAATTAAAATTAACCCGAATGGCATTTTCGTAATTAAGTTAAAAAACCGGACCGATGGCATTTCCGTAATTAATTCGAAAACTGAACCGAGGGCAGAATGGTAATTCTGCCGAAAAAAAAACACGGAGGGGCAAAATGGTAATTTCCCCGAATTTTTCCTTCCGCGCATGGCGCGCGTTTTAGATTATACGGCCCAAAACGACGCCGTTTTTGGAAACGCGGATACGGCTTCCGCGCGTACGCGCGGCGTAATTTTTTTCTGAGGCAAAACGACGCCGTTTTGTCTCCGCGTCCGACTGTGCACAGTGGTCCGCGCATTGCGCGGAAAACTTTAATTTTTTTTTTTTTTTCTTTCACAGAATGTGAACAGTTCCGGCTATACACACTTTAATTAAAATTATACCTTCAATAAATCTTTAACTCTTCAATAAAAATCCAAAAAAATTACCAATCACCTTATATTAATTTATAACATGAAAAAATAATTTTTTCATGATTTAATATCAATATTTTTTTATAAAAATTTTTACATCACATAAACTACCATAAATCATATCTTTTTGTGTATAACTCCATTTTAAGTGATTCAAACTTTGTTTTTCTCATGATTTAATGTTCTATAATATTAGAACATCGAACCTAAGCTTTACAAAAATATTTTTGGTAATATATTTCAAAACTTGTTTACACACTACTAAATACATATTTTAGCATATAAAATATACCAAAATACAAACCAAGCATATTAAACTCAAGCATGGCATAAATATTACAACTACACATTAATAACTATATTAACATGTTTATACAAACATGATAATTTATTTAATTTAAAAATAAAACTTAGATTTAGAATAACCATTACCTTGATTTAATGGCTATCTTTCTTTTTCTTCCAAAGTAGGTGATGAGGTTTGAAGGCATGAACCAAGACTCCTTCTCTTCTCTTAGTATTTTGCTCTCAAATTTTCTCACCCTCTCAAATGCTCTCTAGCTCTCTCTTTTGTTTGAAAATAAAAGATGAGAAATGACTTTCAAAACTACCAAATTGTAAGTATACTTGCAAATATGATAGATACATAATATATCTAATAATTTTAGCCCATCATGCACCTATTGGATACTTACACAAGTTAGCCACATTAGGTGAAAAGAAGCATGGTGCATGTACTACAAAAAGAAAACAAGCAACCTTTTTATTAATTAAATGAAAAATCAAATAATAATAATAATAATAATAATAATAACATTACACTCTCTCTCCTCCTTCTAGCATGCTCTCGGCTGAATCTTCTTCCTTTGTCCCAATTTGATTGTCACTTTTCATTTTCTTTAATAATTATTAGTTAATTTAAGTATTTTCCAAGTGGGCCAATCATTGGGCTTTAATTTAAAATACCAATTGGGCTTCTATTAAATTGTTTGGGCTACTAAATTGTCAAATTTTATTATTTCCCACTTGGGCTACTAATTGACCCATGTTGGGCTAATTTAATAATTTATACATTAATTATTCAATCCATGATTAAATAAATAATTACCTTGAATAAATAATTAAATATTCTAACCCATAAGTATTAAATTACCAAATGGACTAATAAATATTATTATTAACATTTCACATTATTTACATTAATTAATAATCATATTAATTAATTTATTATATTTAATTCACTCATTATATTCAATTTAATTGAATATTTAATTAATAGGAAACTTATCAATTATTTTGATATTAAAACTTTAGGGTTTGTTCACTAATTTAATAACATATTAGTGACCCCCTTTAATTAATTTTAGTAATTAATTACATAATTATTTAATCACATAATTAATTAATCACATAAAAAGATTTAAATAATCTCATAAAACTAACTCGTTGGAAATTAAATTAATATTTTAATTAATAAAAATGTGGAAATTCTAGGACATTACAGATCTAGTGGGATAACCTTTGTTTTTTCTGATTCTTTCTCCTGCTTTGAAGTAAATATGATCTTTCTAATTTTGTACTCAAGTATTTTTTCTGACAGTTTAATACTTGGCACATGGTCTCTTATAGTATTCTGCTTTTATTATCTTCTTGGTGGATTTGTGTCCTTTTATTGGATTTATCTTTTTCGTTGATCTTCTATCAACGATTCTCTTCTCTATGCTATGTTCTACGATCTTCTGTTTTACTCGACGATCTTGGTCTTTGCCTGACACTCGATGATCTGAGAGTAGAGTTAAGTCTGAGGCATCTTTTACTCTACGATTTCTACTTACTCTACGATTTCTGTCATTTTGCTCATTCACTTGATGATTTGTTTTTTTACTCAACGATCTGAGAGTTATGAATCGCGGGGTTGAGCTTAGGGCATCTTACTTAACGATTTAGGTTTACTCCATGATTTTAATCATTTTACTCTGCGATCTCTCAGTTTTTTTATATCTGATGCTCCACTCTATTCTAACTATATTCAATTTATGTTGTATTATTCCTGACTTTTCTTCTTTTGATTTGTTCTGCTATTGCTTAAGCTTTATTGGTCTTGATCTTCAACCTTATCTATTCATTTTGGATAATACTCTATATCTGAATTCAACCTAACAAATTTGATCCTGAATGTCGTTTTACAATATTATTCTTTTGAGGATAAAACAAAATTTATCTTTTGGATCAACCTAATCAATTTGATCCCTAACCTAAGATCAACCTAATATATTTGATCTCTAAGTCCTTTTACAATAATTATTCTTTTAAGGACTGTACAAAGGAAACAAATGTTTATACATTCATATTTGTTCTCATAATTGCTTTTCTTTCTTCTTTTTGTTTTCTTGTCATTTAAATGTAATCAGTATTAACTTAATATGTAAACACATAAGTAGATGCAAATCAATAAACATTAGAGCGTTGTTTTGTCATCATAAAATCCAGATTAGCTAACACATTAATGTACTAACAATTTATTTTGGACAAATTTGCCTCTCATCATTAAAATATTGTGTCCACCACAATTACCATAATCAGAAGGATTTATTCAAACTAAATTAATTGCATGACCCATAATTTTAATGGTATCAACTAATAATACAAAGGGTAAATAGAAAATGCATTTTTATTTACCTTCATTGAATTATACTACTCCCTGCATTATAATAAATTAGTTGTTTTTAGGACTTTTTTCTTTTTCAACATAATAGTCGTTCTCTCTTATATATGATACAGAAAGTTATTTATACTACTATGTATCCCTAATTTCTCTCAGCTTTCCAAGAATATTTATTTTCATAAAAATACTACTATTCTCTTTTATCTCTCCTATTTAATGTTTTCTAATAAAAGCCTAAAATGACAAATATAAAAATTAAGACTTATATTTAATTATTAAATAATAATATTTTTAATATATTTATTTTATATTTTAACAATTAATAAATTAGAATGGAGGGGGTATTATAAGTCAGAGTTTCTAGTTGTAGATTATGTTGTTGACCACTAGGGTCATAAATGATAATCGAAAAATTCATATCTGTTCGCATTCGTATTAGAAAAAAAAAACGGATATTATTCATATTCAAAACAAAATTAATATATCCGTATTTTATTTTAAGGTATTCGTAAATAAATAGATACGAATACGGATATAGACGTATTCGTATTCGTTTAATATCCGACCGTAAATATATTCGACGGATAGCGAATATCCTGTATCTGATATTTGAATTCAAATTTATATTTGTATCCGAATTTCGTATTCAATTTGTATTCGAATAACTTGTTTGTGTGTGTGTGTATGAAGGTATATAAAAAATTTAATTATCAATCATCATATATTAAATAAACATAATTTTTTCAAATAATTTTTCTTACATATATAATAATTAGTTTTTACTATCATAAGGAAAAAAATTATTAAAATGTCATTTCACTTTTAGATAACAGAAAATAACAATTTTAAATATAATATTAAAAATTAAAATAAATTCATTTAATTTTAATTAATATATTTTTACTATTATAAAGTATAAAATATCTGAAATATATCATTTAACAAGAAAATTATATACTAAAAGAACAAAATTATATTTATTAGTTTGTTATAAATATTTTATTTTTAAAACTTACGTGCGAGAATAAGACTGGATGATAAACTTTCATTGAAAATGTAATTAATTTGATACTTTCTTTAAGATGTTTAAATTTTAATTGATTTTTATGATTAATGATGGATAATATGTGTTTGACAAACGTAAAATGGTGATGAGTAATTATTCAATTTTTTTTTAATAAATAATTTGAATAAATTATTTATTAGATAAGTGATAAACGAATTCAGATACTGAAATATTCGAATAATATATTCGTTTGAATAAAATAAAAAAATCAATATTATTCGTATTTTAATATAATTTTGAATCTCAAATACAGATAATATTTTAAAAATCTGTTAAATGCTGAATATAAATTCGAATAAAGTTTTAATTTTTTGGAATATAAATGCTATTGAATCTAAATATATCCGTTTACAGCTATATGGACCACGAGTCACCTCCCCTACACTAATTGGTAACCCTCCCAACCATATTAGACATGAGATTTGACGGCACTTATTACTCCTCCCAAGTCCCAACAACCTCTTTAATTATTCAACTGTTTTCATTACTTAATTATGGTCCGCAATCCCCCCTCTTCTTGCCCCATATTACAATTTTGCCACTCGTAATACTAGTAGGTGTCCAAACTCCTAGATGTCATTATTTGTACAAGTTTGATAGCATGTGTAAGACATGAATTAGTATAATTTTTTTTTATAAATATTTTAATTTATTTTATAAGTATTATTTATTTATTTTATTTAAATATTAATTATCATGTGTTGTTATTATTTTTATATAGTACAATTTAGTGTTTTTATTATAAATTAAAATATTTATTTCTTTAGATGTTCTAATTTTATTAAAATGTTTAAAAAAAATTATTGCAAATACTCTCTCTCTCTATATATATATATGTAATGTATAAATATTACAATATTATACATACGTGATATATATATATATATAATTTTATTGATTAATTCATAAATATCTAATTTATTGAGAGAAGAAGAGTTTGAGGATGACTCTTTGAAAGAAAACTTTTATGGAAGAAGAAGAGTTTGAGAAGTAACAACTCTTAGACCTTATCCAAATTAAGTTAAGTCAAACTCAGTTAATTGACTCGTGACTAACGAACTTGATTGAGAATAACTAGATTTGGGATAGCTTCTTACGTTATTATAACGAAATTGACTCAAAATAATTAAATTTGAGATCGTTGTTGTTATATATTAATATTGATACGACCGAAGATGGGAGGCAAAATAATTCATTTAATTCATGTCTAAACTCGTCGTTATCATCTTTCACAGAATTAAAAACTAAATTATTCACATATAAAATTACATACAAAATTTATATAAGAATTAAAATAAGAGTATAAGGGCTAAATAATTCGTTTTGCCAAAAATAGAATGAAAAAGTGAAGGGATGAAAAAAAAAATCCCTCCTCTTATAAACACGAAGTTTTCCATTTATTTCTAGGCCGACTATTTTTCCTTCTTCAAAAGCTGAGGGAAAATGAGAGGAAAAGAAGAAAATCTCTTACGTTAGAAGCTCAACTTACATAATTGACCTTTTTTTAAAAATATATATTATTTAGATCAATTTTAAAAGTAATGTTATATAATGGTAAAGAAAAAGGCTTATTACAGTAATCTTTTCAACTTCTCTTTCTTTTATGATGCTAAACATTGGAAAGGAATATTTTTTAGGAGTTTTTCTTTTTTAGCTCATGTGCCAAACAAAAGAATAGCTTACGCATTCTTTATGAAAAAGAAAGTTCACTCAAATATTTTAGAGAATTGATATTTTCATAAATAAAATTTAATATTTTTATAAAATAGTTCTTATGGGTACGGTATCTATTTACTATTTATATGATAAAAATATTAAAAAATTATTATTTTTACTTATAAAAATATCAATTCTTTACTTTTAGGGAAGTGATATTTTTACAAGATCAAATAGGATCTACTTATAAAAATATCAAATTAATTTATAGAAATATTAATTTCTTTTATTCTTTCACTTCTTCATCCACATACCGAATAGACAATAAATTAAAACGGCACATAAATTAGGGATTTAGTTCCCCTCCGTTATATCTCCTCTCCAATTCTATCTAATACATTATATTTGTATAATTTTAAATAGTATAATTGAAATCGACACCGGTCAATTAATTTATATTATTGATTAGTATAATTATTTCAAAAACAAAAATAATCCAACGTTTTTTCATTATTTGATGTACATATAGATTTTTCATCAAAATTTAAATAATTAAAAATTATTTTATATTTTTAGTGGTAAAATTATTTTTAATGATTTTAATTTTTGGTATAATTAATTTTAATATTATCTATTAATATATTTTGATCATTACTAATAAAATTATTAACATCAAATAATGATTTATTGAATGAAATTAAAAACATATATATAATAGAGAGAGGATCCAAATACATAAATTAGAGAGAGAGCTAGAGCTCCCTCCTAAATTTCATACTCATTTAACAATTATTAAAAGTGAAATGACTTTGCAACACTAACTTATCAAGATAGAAGGAACTTAAATTAAATAATTAAATACGATAACGACACATCATTTGTAAATTGAAGTTACTCTTACTGGATTTCATAATAGTTGCAGAACAAGAACAACCCCCTCTTCAACGAAAGAATAAATTAACAAAATTTAAAAAATAAAAATTTGAAAAAAGTCATCTTTATGAATACTAATATAAAAAAATACTTATATTCTAGAACGATAATTATCGTCTTACAGGCAATCTTAAAAAAAAACAAATTAAAATTACATTTTATATCAACAAATAGTTTTTTTTTTTCCTACTAAGATATAAATCCCACATCTCCGCATAAGATATCAAGGCTTGGTTTACGCCATTAGAAGTCAATTAATTTTGAGTTAAATAATTTAACTTAGCATCGGGTCAAGCACGTTAAAATATAAAATCCCACTTCAAAAATATAAAACCTTGTGACCTTAAATATAATCCCAATTAATCCACCAATAATCAAATAATATTTTAATTCGGATATTTCAAACCCTAGCAAATGGCTCTACAGCTGTCTATGTCATCCAAATGAAGAGAAAAGAAATATCTTTTCCCAAACTTATATTATCTAGGAAATTAAACAGAAAATGACATCCACAACAAACAATAAAGGGCATTTTGACAGTTTTTTACATATCCAATGGCAAAAATATAGCATACCTACTATATTAAGTAAACCAAACCCTGCCCCAAATCCAATCATCCATCCCTTGTCACAAAGTAGAAAGATACCAAACAAAATGTCTCTAGTGACAGAGGAAATCAGGGCAAGTGCAACAGAAATGTACCAAGGAAATGAAAAGTGCCAAGAAAAATCAAAATGGCTGCTCACAGAAATGGACTTGCCGAATGGGCTTTTGCCTCTACAGGACATGGAGGAATGTGGGTATGTGAAAGACACAGGCTTTGTTTGGCTGAAACAAAAGCAAAAATGTGAGCACAAGTTTGAGAAAATTGGGAGACTTGTTTCCTACGGAACTGAAGTCACTGCAGTTATTCAGAAAGGCAATATCAAGAAGCTGACTGGTGTCAAGACTAAGGAGCTTTTGTTGTGGGTGACTCTTACCGATATTTATATAGACGATCCGCCCACCGGAAAGATCACGTTCAAGACCCCGGCCGGCCTTTTTCGGACCTTTCCGGTGTCGGCTTTTGAGATTGAAGAATCCAAAGGGGATGGATCTAAGGAAGTTGAAGTGAAGGAAGTCTAATTTTTACTAAGAAGCATGCTATAAAGAAACATCCCAAGTCCTAACGAAGATAAGTTAGTGCTTGTGACATTGAATTTTTATATTTTGTTGAATATGCTGTGCTATTATGATGCTAATAAATCTACTTAATGATTCTAATGTTTTCATTTTGACATTATATTTGGTATGCAATTGGAAAAAAGAAGCAAATGAATGATTGTTATTTATCAATTCTGGGTGTTTCTGTATCAAAATTCTAAGATAATCGTAGATTATAATTTGCACAAAGAATCAGATCAAACCAGCAATGAGGGTGCTCGAGAGTTGTGCAAAGTGATCGGTTGATGATATTAATGTTATCTGATCTTTTTGTGCATTTTGGTCAACTCTTGAGCTATGATATCTAGGTTTACTTGTTGATAAAGCAAATAGCTTTTTTGTAATCACATGCAACTCTTGGTGACTATTGAATTCATTATTCATTGTTGTACTCAACAACCATATCAATATTGTAGATATTTATTCCCTAGTCAGTAAAACCAAAATAAGAGGACAAAAGGGTAGCCAAATGAAGTAAAAAAAATTGAATATGAACTATATACAAATACACACACATATATATAGAGAGAGAGAGAACCCTACTCCCGAGAGAGCAAGAAAAATACAATAGAAATGGAAGGGAGAAAATGAACAAAAAGTAATGAGATTGGGGGTAAAAAGTTGGGTTGAGATGCAAAAAATTACCATGTATTTGACCCTCTTTCAAAAAGCTTCTTTTAGACAAGGTAAAATGGTAATGGCAGCACAAGTTCCTATTTTTGGACATCCAAATAACATGACAAGATTTTTAGGCATTTTGGTTTATAAACATGTCCAAGGACAAATGTATGGCATTTCTACTACCTTTACCCAGATCCATTAAAGATAGAAAGTGAGATAAAGAAATAAAGCCAAACAGTAGAAAAGAAAAGAAGAAAAAAAAAATGTCTCTGGTGACGGAAGAAATCAGGGCAAGTGCATCAGAAATTCACCGTGGAAATGAAATGTGTAGAGATAGATCACAGTTCTTGCACAAAGAAGTGGGCTTAGCCAATGGTTTAAAGGACATGGAGGAAATATCTAAATCAAAGGATCTACCATTAAAGAGTTGAATATTTCAAAATCTAAAAAAAAAATCTAGGACATTCTATTGCTTCTTTGTCAAAGGTAAGTACTTCCTCCATTCTAATATATTGGTCGTTTCAGGGCTTTTTTTCTGTTCTAATGTATTAGTTATTATGACTTATTGGGAAGCTGTCGCAAGCAACCAAAAATAAAATCTTACTTTTAAAAATATTAATGTAGTAGTGAAAGTAAGAGTCGAACCCACAGAGAGTGAATTGTTTTAATAAATCTAATGTTTTCAAAAATATCTAATTAAATGGGGGGTTTTGAATGATTAATTAACTAATTAAAATAAAACTAAATAATAAATAATAAAGATGAGAAAAATCAATTAAAAACAAACTTCAGTTCTTTAGTTCAGTATCCCCTTCTTTTAATCAACAAATTAATCAAGTTATTATTATCTTTTCCTTCAATTGAAATTAATAATCCTAGATAACCGACAATCGCCAAGCTACCCGAAATCCTCCTTAAATTATAAATCTAATGCAGCAATCGCTCACAAAAGACCCTAACTATCATACAACCTAGAACTATCAGTCTAGATTTAATATAACAGTTGCATTAAAAATTAGAGAATTAGATTATTCCAAGCAACAATCTCAACATCGCGGACCATTTAACTTGCCATCTTGATAATCATAATAATATTCAAAAGTTTGACCACAATCAAATATTATTAATTGCTACTTATGATAAGATAAAATATCGTTTGCTTAATATCAAATCTTAATCTAGCATATGATAAATTATTGATTAACTTAACAGGCCAAATCAAATTAATCAAATAAATATCATAAAACAATTAAAACAGATTATCAAGAATAAATCTCATGCATGAAGGAATAAATAATAAAACTCAATTAAAACATTAATTAAAAATAAGGTTCAACATCCCTTTAGAACTGAAAAATAAAAACTAACCAAACATAATAAAAATAATACCTACTAGTAGAAAAACTCTCTCCAAGAAATTAGGAGAAAGAACTCCCAAAAGCTTACCATTCATAATGAGAGATTGACCCTCTATTTATAGGCCTCTAATTTGTCCAAACCCTAATAGGATTTACAATTAAAAATAAAAGAAAAAGAAAAATAATTATTATCCTAACCCTAGTTGGAATTAAAATCCAATTTGGAATCAAAAAGTAGCAAAAATCCAAAATAATCCGAAAAATCTGATTTCCCCAGCATTAACGCGCAAGCAAACGCGCCCTTAGCCGCCATAATTGACCGGTCAAACGCGCCTGCTGACGTCAGCCTTTCTTCCGCCCGCGCGCATGGCGCGCGTGTTTTCTTTTCCGCCCAGACAGCAAACGACGTCGTTTCGGTGTTCGCCCGTTTACTCGCACTCCGCGCACTGCGCGGTCGCTGACCGTGCACGCCAAAACGGCGTCGTTTATCTACTCCTTTTATGCGCGCCT
Source organism: Hedera helix (assembly GCA_947179155.2). Lineage (NCBI taxonomy): Eukaryota > Viridiplantae > Streptophyta > Magnoliopsida > Apiales > Araliaceae > Hedera > Hedera helix. The sequence goes on from OX359287.1 coordinate 26,401,115, forward strand.
TGCGCGGACAGGTCTTTCCGATATTTACGGTTTTGCCATCAGTGCTTGTTAATTACCAAAATGGCATCTAACTTTCGCGGATTTTTCAGATTTGCCCCCAAGCTTTATTTTTCCTACAAAATAAAATATAAAAATAATATAAAAATACTAAAAATCCTAAAAACACATAATAATAAATAAAACACCTAAAATACTAAAAATACATAAAAACACATAAATAAAAAGAAATATAAAAATACTATAAAATTACCTAAATTAACATAAATTAACTAAAATCCTATTAAAACCAAAATAAACTAAATAATTAAACATTTAAGCACACAATAAATATAAAAACTAAGTATTAGGGCATAAAAATATCGTATAATTTAGCTCTATCACTTATTTAAGATATAAAGTTATGTACAATGATATCCCTATTTTTTCTCTTTTTTTCAAAGATATTTATTCTCATCAAACACTATTTTTCTATTCTTTCTCTTATTTAACGTTTTTCAATAAAAATATAAAGAGATAAATATAAAAATTGAGACCAATATTAATTATGAAATAATGATATTCTTAATATGAGTGTTTTATATTATAACGATTAATAAATTAGAATGGAGGGAGTAATACAAGCATCCGTTGATTCAAATGGAGATTGTTGGGTTGCGTATTTTACTAGCATAAATGAGATGTTAATGTTGGGCTTAGCTCTGCAGTCCATTAGGCCTAGTACACGCATAAGAGGATCATTTGGGTCGAATACGCTTGGGCTAGATTCATAGCCACTTTCGGATAGTTAATGACTTATCATATCTAATTAGTAAGGGAGTTACATATTTAGTGATGACTAGGAAGGCGATTACCTTCTCCAACTGTATCTCCAAGATATGGTTTCCAAAAGGAGTCTAAACCCTAAAGAGTTGAGTAAGTACTATAAATATCAGGTGAATAATTGAGGTAAGAATAGCTTTCATAATACTTTTCCCTGTTGAACACTTTCTGCTTCCATTGTTAACATCTTTAAAAGCTTGTACTTACTCTCACACCGGAGGTGTCTCCCGACGGCCCAAGCCGTTAAGGACTTTTTGTGGTTCTTTCTGTGCAGGTCAAAGTCCCAGTCGGTAGTTGAACGTGCGGACAAATTCGAGCGTTAACATTGGTGCTAAAACGAGGGCATTTTAGTATTTAGTAGTGATCTCTTTCAACCAAAAACAACCAACATGGCGAACTCACCACCTCCAAAGAGCCAAAATAACTCTCAAGGGCAGGCACGATCATAGTCTCACCATACAACAGAAGTTGAAAAATAATGTCGCCTCCAGGAAGTTCTTAATCGAAAGAAAGCTCTTGACATCAAGCAAGAAGAGCTTAACAAACAATATGAACAACTGGAAAAAGATGAAAATGCCTTATTGAGCTAGAGAGGCTCGGCCTCCTGCTCAAATCGTCGTGATCACCGTCCAAGAGGACGTTATGATCGTTTTGAAGATCAAATAACTGTGAGCTCCCGTTCGGTCCATTCCAAATATCGTCGTAAGCAATCGAGACCCCCTACTCGTCGAAATAAGAAGGATCAAAATAGGAAGTACCGGGAAGGAAGTCACATTGGAGAGTCATCCCTACAAGAAACTCTGGATAAATAGCATAAGCCTAGGAAACAACACGAATCAGTATTCACGAAGAAGTTGGAAAAGGTCAGGATCAACCGCAGTCTGAAAATCCCAATTTTAGAGATGTACAATAGGGTTGGTGACCCCAATGATCACACTTTCTCTTTTGAGTAGGCCATGCACTTCCACGATCATAAGTCGTTGGCAATGTGTCACTTTATTCATTTCTACTTTGAAGAAAACGGCAAGGGAATGGATTATTTCTCTCCCTCCCCAATCTATCGACTTTTGGGAAGAAAACTACAAGATCAACTCCATGCACGCTTCAACAATAATAAGAGGCATGCCAGGATGATTACGTCTTTACTTCAGGTGAAGCAGAGGTCGAACGAGACTCTTCGACAATGCATCAAGAGATTCAGATATGCAGTGTCCGAAATCCCCATCATATGAGTATCGACAAATGTAGTAGATTGATCGAAGAAATTGTCTTAAAGGCTCTCCAGACTCTATTAGAGGCCTATGAAAAGGTCAATAAATACGTAGAGCTAGAAATGGTCATCGCCAATCTTCGGGGTACTTCTAAAAGTACAGCTGATTATCACCAGAGAGGCCCCGGAGGCGAGAGAACCAATAAGAAAGAAGACAAGAAGGAGAATGGGATAAAAGATTCTAAAAGAGATCGACAATAGAAGAACGGTAGCCTTAAAGATATGCCAAACAGGAATAATAAAGATTACACTCCCTTGAATACCATTAAGGCCAACATTGTTAAAGACATCAAAAATCAACCCTTCTACCAGAAGCCCCCAAAGATGAGAGTATTCACTAGACAGATGACTGGAGATCGATATTGCACCTACAATGAAGAAAAAGATCATTACACCGAATACTATTACAAGTTGAAGGACATCGTAGATGCACAAGTGTAGAACGAGAATCTCAACTACTACATTGTTGGGAGATATCGACAGTCACATATTGATCAGATAGCACTGCTACCCCTACTTCTACCATAAAAGGGCGATATGGATGTAATATCCGGCGGGTCCGCACAGTCATGTCTAATAGGAAACATAAATCATTCGTCAAACATGTCTGATAACACGCCCCATGAAGATGCCTTGGTCATAACGACACAAGTCGACGCTATGAATTTGAAACAAATGCTCGTGGATAATGGAAGTTCAGTCGATGTACTCTACAGTAATGCTTATAATCGATTGGACTGGGGGGGGGGGGCAGAAAGCTGGAGATATATAACAAGCCACCATTGTATGGTTTCACAACAATCCCATTCCCATTATAGGAACAATATAGTTATCGGTAATCTTTGGTACAGCCTCGAAATAGGCATTTATCATGATTAAATTTTATGTGATCCTAGTGGAAAGTAACTTCAATGTCATCTTAGGGAGAACCACTCTACCAACACTCAGAGTAGTTACTTCCATTTCTTATTTGAAGATAAAGTTTCCTATAAAAAATAATGGCATTAGAGAAGTCATCGGAGATCAAGACCTCTCCCGAAGATGTTATCTTTAGATTATACATGCGACTTTCGTAAAGGTTAGTAAATAAAAGACAACCTTGTAGATCGAATTGGAACCCTTTACGAAAGGAAGCACAGAGCCAATAGCAATGCCTACTGAAGAAATTGAGGAAATAGAGTTATTTCCTGGGAATAATGAGAAGATTGTACAAATCGGGAGAATCCTTCAAGCAGATTTCAGAGCTCGACTGATAAATCTTTTAAAAGAATATTACGATATCTTTGCCTAGACTCCAGTAGATATGTCTGGAATAAATAAAAGTATATCCATTTATAAGCTCAGTGTTAACCCCAGTGTTCGCCTTTTTCCGTTTCAAAAAATACTCCACGCAAGTGTACGTGGTTTAATTATAGTACAAGGCTAGCAAGGTATCGTTCCCATGAGGATTTGCAAATAAAGTATGGAATTACTAGTTAATAATTGAAATAATATCATTTGAATTTTTTTTGAATTGAAAATATTGTTAAGTTCTGAAATTAATATCAAAGATTAAATTACTCCAAACAAGAGATATCTATGTTAAGAAACATTTAGGGTTTACAATTTAACTATATGTCATCAACTGAACCTAATTATTACTGTTAAGTTAAAATACAAGCAATGAGTTGCTAATTAAGAACTCTTAATTAAGCTGAAATAATATCTCTTGATTATTATACAGCAAATCTTCCCCAATTCTACCGATCATGGAATAGACTGAAGAAGAACATCCCATTTAAACCAACAATCTATAATTCTATGAATGCTAAATTTAAAAGGATCATAAGCTCAGGTTCTCTACTAATTACACGTGGCGATTAAGTATATTTCTCTCTCAATCACAAATTATGTTAATAAATTATAATCACATGCTACTATACATGGGTCTATTTTCATACTCCTCTCTCGATTCCATATGAAAAACCAAGTTAATTACTGGCCAGGTAATTAATATAATTAAAACTAGTATGATAGTCAACCTTCATATGTATCCAACACTAACAAGTAATAACTTTATTCAGATCAAATAAATAATTTCATTGCAAACCCTAAAAAAAAGTAATTAGTTCATATTCAAATTTAAATGAAGTACGTATGAATAAGTTCCAGCCATAGCAAGTGATAATATTTAAAGTATAAAGGGTTAGAGATAAACTAATAATGCCTTATTGCTCTTCTCTGCACCAAGCTTGAGGATTTGTCACCAAAGCTGAACTTTTGTCTTCCTCTTCTCTAGATCTCCTTCTGTCTCTGGTATCTCTGGCCTTTTAATTACCCGCACTTAGGCAATTTAACTGCCCATCAAAATTGACTCAGCAACTGCTCAACAACGTGGAGAAACCACTCACTCGCCTTTTGACGCGGCTGCTTCACAACTCACGCAACTGCGTTAAAATCTTCTGATACAGCTGCTTCACATATCACGCAGCTGCGTCTAACCTTACTGGAAATGATGGTTGCTTGTGACGTAGGTGCGTCACTTTGTGATGCAGTTGCGTCTGACCTTACTGGAAACGATGGCTGCTTGTGACGCAGGTGTGTCACTTTGTGATGCAGCTGCGTCACCCTTATCCTTAAATCATCAAAATGCCCTTGCAAGCTTCTTTTTCTGCAAACATGAAACAAATACACAAAAATGTATAAAATTGAAATAGAATTGCCTAAGAATTAACAATAAATGAGTTAAGAAACAATTATTTTACAAATATAACACAAACCCGACAAATACCCCCAAACTTATCTAATTGCTTGTCCTCAAGCAAAATAAATTAGCATAACTAAACACTAGAACCAACCATGAATTTCAAGCATAACATACATCATTATAATCATATACCAGATTTAGGCCTCAAAGTAACTCAGATAAGCCTTAAAGAAATTTCAAGAACTACAAACCTCACAATTCTCACAAAATCGACAATCTAGCCCCTATTTTAGATTCATAATTGTGTGTGTGTTCGGTAGTTCCAACTAGTCAGAAATTTAGACAAACTCTTAGATTAAAAGAAAAAATGCAGTACTTCCAGTGTGAATTCACAACTTTACATTCACAACACTTAACTAAGTCAGGCAATCATAAAAATTAGGGATCATATTACCTTCAAAATTATTTTCTAACATCTACTAATAAGAATAATAGGAGTGAATGCGTTTTACGCTCCATTTTATCCCTTAACTTACTAACAATGACTTGTGCAATGCATAATTTTATTAGGCTATTCAATGCTACCCATGTAACGAGCTTTCGACCAATGATTCCCAAACCAGTTGGCTTTAGGACACTAGATGTAAAGACATCCCTAAGGGTTTACTCACTCGAATAACAAAGGCCACAAAATTTTGACTAAGTCAATTATTTTCATATAATGTATTTTTTTTTAGAAGTAATTATGATCCCCCCAAATTTATGTAAAAACCTTAACTTAGCATACACAAGAAGTTCAAGTAAGTATTAAAACTCATCACAAGAAATCCCACAAATAATCAATCTAATAAATTTTCTAATTCTCAACTAATCAAAACAATACAAGTTGTGCTCATAAAGACATAGGAATCAAAATAAAATAAAATAGAGTAAGACGGCTCGACTGTAAAACTCAAGTTCATCGTGTTCATCCATTTCTCTTTAAAGGCTAGTAAATAATAAGCATTCTTATCATCGGCCTTACACTAATTTTCATGATTACTTTCGCAAGAAAGTTACTAATAAAATCACAAACTACAACTAACCATTTTCGTAGATATTACGGTTACACTTAGCACGTGTAACAAGCCTTTTAAACCCTATAATTACCTTCTGAGGATGAGTTAAGTCTCGTGAGAGTTTGCAGTGAATATACCCTTAAAATTCATCTACATTCCTAATACACACACACACACACACACACACACACACACACACACACACACACACACATATATATATATATATATATATATATATATATATATATATATACATCTTTTTTTAACAAAACAACATGTTAAACTACCAACAAAACTAAAGACCTAAACATATTTTAAACCACAACAAAACTAAACACAAACAAAAAACAAAACATAGAAATGTATACGTCCCCCAAACTTGTCAAAATCATTGCCCTCAATGAGAATTATAAGAAAATTGAAATAACGAGACTTCCCTTGTTGACCATTACGCATCTGCTTCTTCGTCTGGAGAATCAGGAGGAAATGCAAGCATCGATGGAGGTGGTGGAAACTGCAATGGCTCGCGAACAACATTCATTTCCAAGCGATTAAATGCCTCAGCTAAAGTCGTAGAGAAAGCTACATGGTACTGCATCATGGAACCCATTGCTTGTGCTAAATGGGCATCCCGTCTAGCTTGTCGACGAGAGTCTCTCCGTAGCTGCCTGACTTCCTCAACTAAAGTGTCAATTGTGTTAGACGATAAAGCTGCATCATGTTCCGGTTCCGCTGTAAATAACTCCTCGGTATCCGAAAAATGCGGAGCATCCAAAAGAAATCTCGTTCCTCTTGGATCAGGAGGTGCCCCATTCCATTGCTTGAAATTCTTAATAATTTTAGAATCTATGGGGACTTGAGGGTTCTGAGTTAATTCACCTTCTTCCCATACCACCCCTGCTGCTTTACAAAGCCCACAAATCAATGATGGATGAGGTAAACCCCGGATTGGTTTCCCTTTTATAGCATACTTGATTGAGCTATTGATAACTTAGCCCTTATCAATGGTTTTTTTTATTGACCATACAGAATAAAAGGACCGCTCTTTCTTTGATAACCTCGGTGACATGTGTGGTAGGCATGAGTTTAGCACACAAAAAGTAGTACCATGCCTTTCCATATCGGCTCAAGTATATATGATTGAAGATTTTGGGTTCACCATATTTATACTTCCAAACTGTATCCGGTTGACACAATCCTCGAATAACCTCCTCATAATTCACCGACTCCTTAGCATATTCTGAATACTCATCCGCTTCTGGGTGCGGTGGAAGACCATAGTACTCATTGATTATAGCAGGAGAAAATGAGACCTTCTTATCTCGAACAACTACGTCATTATGTTTAATAGCCTTGGCATTTGCATAAAATTCCTTAACAATTGAAATTACAACAAGTTTAGGTTGGTGAGTTAATGTACCCCAATGTTGGCAAGTCATTCTCCATAACTCACCATCCAAAGGTCTTGGATCAAGACCTCGCTCTGGTATGAGTTTTTTAGCATCTACATACTCTTCATGGAATTTAGCCGCTTCATAGCTAACAAACTGGCTTGAATCGTATGGAGGGGTGGACCTTGAGCTCTCTCCTCGGTGAAGTTTTGGTGCCATTTGAATTCACAAGATTTCCCAAATGTTTATAACACCCATAAATTATAAAGACACTGAGTTTTTCCTTTGAGGAATTAAAACAAATAGTTGGCGGGTACCCTTTGAAAACCCTAAAACTAATATCTTTGATTCTTCAAACAATTCTCCAATAGCACCAAGAAGCCCAAATACACACCAAGTATGTATACTTGCAAAAATTCAACAGCATCCACAAGAATAATGTTGTTAAAATTGACAATAAAAAATCTTACTTGATGAAGTATGAGAGGACCCCCAATTTGATGTTTCCTTGAGAAATGGAAGAATTGTGATTGCAATGTAGCCTTGAGTACTCTATTTATATCCACCAAGATGGACAATTAATCCTTGAATGCATTTATAACGGATGTATTTGGGAAGTGAAACAAAGGGGCGTGAAGGAAGAAGAAGAACGCTGAAATAGAGGGCAGAAGAAATGGCACAAGGTTTGAACACTTAGTCGTTTAATTTTATAATCTCAGTCACGCAGCTGTGTCCAATTCCAACGCATGTGCGTCTAAGCCTCAACCAAATTTCCCAAAAATTCCAGTGTAGTCTGATGCAGGGGCATGACCTTAGACGCAGGTGCGTCACCCTCTTTTTAAAAAAAAAAATTCAATTCCTTGTCTTCTTTCCTCAACGTTGAACAACCTTGAAGGAACTATACCTGACATACATTACCTCAAATTAGTCACGACAATAACTCTAAAATAGAAAATACGACTAAACTCATCACATTATTCAAGCTAAATTAAACAGCTTAAACGAAATAAAACTTGGGTTGCCTCGCAAGCAGGGCTTGTTTTATTGTCATCAGCCTGACAATACTCCTTGTTTAAGATGAGAAATTGACTGAGGACTTCATCCCCAGTAATGCTTGAATCTTTGACCATTCACCTTAAACGTGGCCTCTGAATTATTGCATTTTAATTCAACCGCTCCATATGAATAAACAACATGAATTATGAAAGGACCTGACCACCGTGATTTCAGCTTCCTAGGAAAGAGTTTGAGTCGGGAATTGAGCAATAACACCAATTGTCCTGGTTCAAACTTCCGGTCCATGATGTGTTTGTCATGCCAACGTTTGACTCGTTCCTTGTAAATTCTTGCATTGTCATAAGATTGAAGTCGAAACTCATCCATCTCATTGAGTTGTAGCAGACGTTCCTCACGTGCTAGATTAAAGTCCCAATTCAATTTTTGAGTTGCCTAATATGCATGATGTTCCAGTTCCATTAGCAAATGACAAGCTTTCCCAAAAACCAACCGATAAGGCGACATTCCAAGTGGTGTCTTAAAAGTTGTTTTATAAGCCCAAAGTGCATCATCGAGCTTAAGTGACCAATATTTACGATTCAGATTTACTGTCTTCTCCAAAATCCACTTCACTTCTCTATTTGAAATCTCTGCTTGTCCACTTGTTTGTGGGTGATAAGCGGTAGCAACTCTATGCGTGACTCCATATTTCGCAAGCAAGGTGTTGAATTGTTTATTACAGAAATGAGATCTTCCATCACTGATTATCGCCTTTGGTGTCCTAAATCTTGTGAAAATATTACGTTGCAAAAATTTGGTTACCACCTTAGCATCATTAGTGGGGGATGCAATTGCTTCCACCCACTTAGACACATAGTCGACTGCTAGAAGGATATAAGAACTATTAAAAGACAAGGGAAAAGGTCCCATAAAATCAATACCGCATACATTAAAGATTTTAACTTCTAAAATAGAATTAAGGGGCATCTCCTGTCTTTTAGAAATATTACCTACCCTTTGACATCGATCACATTGCAGAACAAATGAATATGCATCCTTAAATAAAGTAGGCCAGAAAAAACCTGATTGAAGAACCTTAGTAGCCGTTCTTTGTCCACCATAATGGCCTTCATAACTTGATGCATGACAGTGATGAAAAATGCTTCCCATTTCTTCTTGAGGAACACAACGTCTCACTAACTGATCAGCACAAATCTTGAATAAAAATGGTTCATTCCACAGATATTGACGAACATCATGCAGAAACGTCTTCCTCTGTTGACTTGATAACTCTGAAGGTAAGACATTCCCAACAATATAATTGACCAAATCTACATACCACGGTATCTCAGACGTAATTGCAAACAACTGTTCATCTGGGAAGCTATCATTGACTGCCACATTATTGTTCCTGGGCTGCTCTATTCTAGACAAATGATCTGCTATCTGATTTTCAGTTCCTTTTCTGTCACAAATCTCAAGATCGAACTCTTGAAGCAATAAAACCCAACGGATCAATCTAGGCTTTGCATCTTTCTTCGTAACAAGGTACCTTGTTGCTGAACGGTCCGTGTAAACAATTACCTTTGTCCCAATGAGATATGGATGGAACTTGTAACGCCCCGAGATCCCGACCTTCCTTAATTCTATCCATGTATATCTGGATAACATAATTATTAACTTTAAATCACATTAACTAGAATCTCGTGCGTTAAACTTAATCTTTAATCCTTTATTACCTTTCAGGTGACCATAAATACGGTCCATCTTTTTAAAAAAAAAACTTATTTAACTTATAATCCTTACCTGTCTCAGGATCGCAACGCTCACTTAACATTCATTAGCACTTAGGTCAAAAATTTATAAATCGTGACCTAGTCTATCTCATTTCATAATCATATATATTTTATGATTTAGCATAATCTGTAAATAAAATTCGCCATGAACTATTCATACATGGCTCTGTTAACTATACCTGTTTTGTGCCCTATCCTATGCACTTGCACTTGTTCACATACATAACTTGATCTATGCGTAAATCCATACATACGAGTTCTATTATATAGCATACTCGACTAACCACATTACATTAATCTTACACCGTTATAACCTTTTCCTGAATAATAATATTACATACATACAACACAATCCCAACGGATTCACAAACATTATTGCTTGTACATAATACAATTACATTTAACAGATGTGCTTCACACTTATCTATTCCATCATCAATCTTTTACCTTTAGCTTAACCGAAATCCTCCGGCCTTCTCGTACCTTACCTGAAATGTTAGTTCATAGCAAGAGTGAGCACATAGGCTCAGCAAGTCATTCAGATAACACCTTTCATGCTTACAGTTTATATCCATGCGTCATGCATCCTTTACTTTACTATGCTGTGCATAATGTCATATATTGCATTTAACAGTTAAAACACGTAATGGCACGGAGTGCACATTCAACTCATTTACTATCACATAGTTCACATAGAACATATAGTACATTCTAGTCTGAAAAACTTGCATGTACGCTTTTATTATTTAACCTTGGTTGCCTCGCTTGGCTTTGTTATCTGTCATTTTGTTGGTTTACTACTTCGAGCGCTATCTGTAAACATACAATCTATATTCATCATTATAAGATCATAAACTCAATATCACTTTTCAAACTTAATCCATAATTATATAATCATTCGTCTCTAATCATTTCACATATGATATATTATACCTTATGTAGGTTAATAATACATCATAGCTTGCTTCCGACCTTTTACATAGCCCTTAACACGATTTGGCTTAGCTTTAGGCATGTTATGTTATGCCATTTGTCATTCCATTATACCTTAACATCCTTTATTTTGATCATTCTTTATCTATTTAGGGCTTACATAACCTATTCTTATCATTTCATATCAAAATATAGCTTTTTGGAAGCTTAAAAAAATTTCAAAAACAGAGTAACTTCGTCCCGGCGCCGCCAAAGCTCACTGGCCGCGAAATTGGCTCAGCTGTGAACAGTACATTTAGCCCCCAGCGCAATGTTTAGTACAAAACATGGCGCTGGGGCTCAGTGTTCAGAAATGAGATTTCTAATTTTTTGCACTACCTTTGCCGATTTTTAACTCATTCATCTTACATCCAAATAAGCTCAAATTTGGACCACATCTAGAACTTACTATCTAGTATTTTAAAAAAATATTACTTGCCTCATTTGGCTTCTTAAAAATAGAGATACACTAGCCCCTAGGAGGGCTGTTCAACACATTTCCAACACTTAGAAAAAAATTTAACTCAAAACCAACTTTTTACCAATTTTGTGATTTTTGGCCATAAGTTTTAAAACTTCAATCCAACACTTGACATAGCTCAATTAGGTCTATATGACATGTCCAAATTCTCAAAACCATAAAATTTCGCACGAGGCAATTTTTGTCCATAAAAATCCGTTTAGGGTCAAATCGATTGTTTTCGATCGTTCGACTTGCCATTTCGTTCAAATTTCAACCCGTAGATTACCAAATCGACTCTAACATGTGTGTTATCATAAAACTTAAGTGCTTGGCCTCATTTGACCCTCAATTTCTCAAAATTGTCAAAAATCACCTATAAGTTGGATTTTGTCAACTTTTACAAACTTTTCAAATTCAAAACTTAAACTCCTTTTAACACTTAAATCACCAAGCATCACATAGGCTACCACATATATAATTAACGACTTTGTACGTCCGTATAACTTTCATATGCACAATCTAGTGCACTTTACAGATTATAACGTTGTTCACACAAAAAGTATAGCCTAATATTTAATCATTTCATACCAAACTATGTTTCTCAGCCATCAAAGCATTTTATATGCTATCTAACAAAATAAATTACATGAATCCAACATGTTCAACTCTTCAAACTAAGTTTTCATTAAACTAATAACTTATTACACATAATCATCTATCCACCATGATTTCTATACATGATCATACACATGCTTGTTCATAAATTCTATAACCTCAACTCCAACCCTTAGGGTTTCACATGAATCACTTCTTTAACATATAATCTCACATAACTTACACATACTCTATACTTCTAGCCATGTAATTCAAAAATACATGTATGACCACCCTTAAACTCTCACTTAAACACAAAATCTTCAAGTTTTAAATCAAGAACATAATTATACCTTCTTGTATGGCTAACTTCTTTATATATAAAGCTTTCTCATGACGAGCTCTTCCTCTTTTCTTCTTGCTCCATGATCAACTGAGCACCATAGTTTCTTCAATTTCAAGCTTTTACATAACTTCCATGGCTTCCTTAGTTTTCTCTCTCTTAGGGCTATTCTTACTCTTATTTTCCAGCCAAAAATGATGGAAGAGCTTGCATTACTTGATTAATATAAAAGAATTAACTAAATTTGAGTTAATTTAGCTTAACCATGATTATACCAACCTAAGGGCATTTTGGTCATTTCACACTTTAAGTCAAGGGCATTCTTGCCATTCCACCACTTGGGACACATAAGTCATTTTCTAATTTATCAAGGGTATTTTAGTCTTTTTACCCTTTAGGACACAATGGTCATTATCCAATTTATTGAGGGCATTTTGGTCTTGTGTCATTTTTGCTAAATTTTGCATTTTCATACCACTTTCCCTTTTGAGCACATTTTCTAACTCTCTTTCATTACTTCATTCCATACTCATTTCAATCAATTCTTCTTTCAATCAACCGACTAGGTCATCCGTTTTCCGTAGCGTTACGTCCACGTAGTCTTATTTTACAGCTTTGTTTGCTAATTAATCGTAACTTGACTACACAACTTCCTTTTAACCACAAAATATATTTCTTGTTTCCTTCGAACCTTTTTGGTTCCATATTTCGTAAATTTCCAATTTCTGACATTTTAAATAGTCAAAACTCACTTTTTCCATAAATCGTTTCCTCGATATGCGAACCTCAACCGGATTACCAAAATCCATCGTCCTTTATTCCTTTATGCTTATATTGACGATTTACTACTTTTACGTCCTTTTACTTATTTTCATCACACACATACTGTCAATTCGCAACATGCTTGCATACTACATTCTTTCTTCACACTCTCAGGTATTACAATCTGCATTTATGAATCATATACTTACTCATGTCATTTCTCTCAATAATAAACAATCTCTTCATAAATTCCACACATTCACCTATCATACGCTTAATCTTCTATAAATCCTTAATAACCGATTTGATCATACGGTTCCTTCTTTACTGCACATACATACTTACCTTAACTTGTCATTCTCATACTTTCGCCTCTCTAGGCCTATTCATTAAGCTTGCTATCAACATGCATAACTCATACTCAATTCACTTATACGTTCCTATTTCCTTTACTCTTCTTTCTATATTCGATTACATATACATACATATACACATTTTTATCTTCGATCTATTACCTGTTGACACCTAGTATCGTGTCTTACAATAATTTCTTCAAATTACCCTATTGCGGGTATTACAACAAATCATTCATCTCTAATACATTATATCACTATTCAACAATCATAGGTTCCTTTTTACAATTTCAATCACACAGTTCATGTATATCACATTGATCGCATAATAAATCATTCCTTAATACCTTTATCATTCAACACTAGGTTTTTAAATGCTAACCTTTACTTAATTTATCATAATCCTCATTTGGAGTTTTAATAAAATCCTGGGGTGTCACAGAACTTATCAAAAGAAAATACTACAGCTAACAACTCCTTCTCTGTGGTTGTATAATTTAGTTGAGCATCAGTCAAAGTCTTATTGGCATAATAAATAGCTTGAAATACCTTGTCCTTACACTGGCCCAAAACTACCCCAATTGCGAAGTCACTTGCATCACACATTAACTCAAATGGACGACCCCAATCTGGAGCTACTACCACCGGAGCTGTAACCAATTTCTGCTTCAAAATCCTAAATGCTGTGCGGTATGCTTCATCAAACTCAAACGGGACCTCTTTCTCTAATAAATTGCACAACGGCTTTGTGATCTTGGAGAAATCTTTAATGAACCTTCGGTAAAATCCTGCATGTCCCAAGAAACTACGAATACCCTTCACTGAATTCGGTGGAGGCAACTTCTCAATGGCTTCAATCTTTGCTTTATCAACTTCAATACCCTTCACTGACACCCGATGCCCTAGAATAATCCCTTCTTGAACCATGAAGTGGCACTTTTCCCAGTTTAATACCAAATTTATTTCCATACATCTTCTCAGCACCAAAGTTAGATTCTCCAAACAGGCATCAAATGTATCACCAAACACCAAAAAATCATCCATAAAGACTTCCAAATTTCGCTCGACCATCTCTGAGAATATCACCATCATGCACCATTGAAAAGTTGTTGGTGCATTACACAATCCAAAAGACATTCTCCTGAAAGTGAATGTTCCGTATGGACATGTAAATGTCATTTTCTCTTGATCTTTTGGTGCAATGGCTATCTGGTTATATCCCGAGTACCCTTCTAACAAATAGTAATATTCATGTCCCGCAAGTGGATCCAACATCTGATCAATGAATGGCAATGGGAAATGATCCTTACTTGTGGCTTTATTCAACTTCCTATAATCCAAACAAACTCGTCACCTCGTAACTGTTCTCATTGGAATCAACTCATTATTCTCGTTAGGAACAACTGTTATACCACCTTTCTTTGGAACAAAATTAACTGGACTTACCCAAGCACTAGCTGAAATTGGGTAGATAATCCCAGCATCTATCCTCTTAATTATTTCTATTCTCACCACCTCCTTCATAATTGGGTTTAGTCTTCCCTGTTAATCAACTACTAGCTTTGCATTATCCTCCATTAAAATTTTATGCATGTAAAATGAAAGACTAATACCTTTAATATCCGCTAACACCCATCTAATAGCTGATTTGCACTCCCGAAGCACCCGTAATAAATTTTCTTCTTGAACCTTGTCCAACAATGCTGAAATAATAATAGGCAGAGTAGATGCCTCACCCAGATAAGTATACCTGAGATAATTAGGTAATTGCTTTAACTCCAAAGTTGGTGGCATATTAAATAAGGACTTTCCATTTGCCTTTGAATTTTCAGAGTAATCGAGTTCCTCAAAGTGTTGCTTAAACTTTGTAAACCTCGGTGAAGAGTCCATTATTTGCACGTACTCTATAGCTTGCTCATAATCTGAAATTTCCTCTATACTAATTGACTTCTCCAGTGGATCACAGATACTATTTCCCAAAAACATCTCATTCACAATATCCTCAACAATATCAACTCTTAAACAATCATCAACCTCACTAGGAAATTTCATTGCTTTCAACACATCAAACGTCACTTCCTAGTCCTGCACTCTCATGGTCAATTGCCCCTTCTAACTGTCTATCAAAGTTCTCCTAATGGCAAGAAACGGTTTTCCTAAGATGATAAGAATATCTTGGCCCTCCTCAAAATCCAAAATAATAAAGTCTGCTAGAAATATGAACTTATCGACCTTAACTAGCACGTCCTCCACTATACCTTATGGATATGTAAGAGATCTATCCGCTAACTGGAGTGTAACATTTGTAGGAGACGCTTCCTTAAGTTCCAATTGTTGATAAATCGAAAAGGGTATGAGGTTAATACTTGCACCCAAGTCACATAAGCATCGACTGAAATGTTAACTTCCAATTGTACATGGTATGGTAAAACTTCCTAGATCCTTCAATTTCGGTGGCAACTTCTTTTGTAAAATGGCGTTGCACTCTTCAGTTAATGCAACGGTCTCAAAATCTCCCAATTTCCTCTTCTTGGACAAGATGTCCTTTATAAATTTAACATAGCTCGGCATCTGTTCCAATGCATCTGCAAAAGGAATGTTAATTTGTAGCTTCTTGAACACCTCTAAAAACTTTAAAAACTGCTTATCGAACTTCTGTTTTTGTAATCTCTGTGGAAATGGGACATTAGGTACCTCGGTAGATTTCCTGTCCACTTTAAACTTCTCTATAACTTGATATTTTGAATTACCACCATCTTCTTTCTCTTCTTTAACAACTTCATCATGCTTGTCCTTAGCACCCTGCAATTCTCTTCCACTTCTGAGTTTAACAACCTTACATTGCTCTTTACCATTTCGCTTTGGATTTACCTCTATATCACTTGGGAATGAACCTTGAGGTCTACTGTTCAATGCAATCGCTATTTGTCCCATTTGGTTCTCCAGATTCCTTATAGCCACTGCCTGAGTCTTCACTGTCGAATCGAACTGATTAACCAACTTAGCTAGTACATCTTCCATCTGAGCCAACTTATCCGACTGTTAAGGTTATTGATTGTGCTGATTATGAAACCCAGGTGGATATGTATTTCTTGAAGACTGTCCTTGGGGTTGGGATTGGTTGTTACTCCAAGAAAAGTTTGGATGATTACGCCACCCCAGATTATAACTGTTAGAATTCCCCCTTGTTGTCGATTGTAATTGGACACAAATTGCACCGACTCTAGATTAATTGCACACTGATCACTTGAATGACTCCCTACACATAGTTCACAAATTACTTCCACTTGTTGTACCTTCTAACTTCCCATAACATCTATCTTCTTAGCAAGAGCCGACACTTGTGCTGTCAACGCCGTAATAGTATTTAACTCAATAACTCCAGCTGGCCTATATGGATTCATTCTTGCTGTTGGCCATTGGTAGTTGTTTGCTGCCATGGTTTCCAGTAAAGCATATGCCTCTTCACAACTCTTAGTCATTAGATCACCTCCCGTTGTTGCATCTATATTTGATCTCACTGATTGTCCCAGCCCATTGTAGAATGTCTGAACTTGAAGCCATTTTGGAATCCCATGATGTGGACATTTTCTCGATAACTCCTTGAATCTCTCCCATGCTTCATATAATGACTTTGAATCATGCTGGGCGAATGTAGTGATCCCATACCTTATCTTCACTGTCTTCGCATAATGGACGAATTTCACCAAAAACTTCTGCATCAAATAATCCCATGTAATAATTGATCCCGGGGGCAATGAATGAAGCCAACTCTTTGCCTTATCTCTCAAGGTGAACGGGAATAGCCTCAAGCGAATTGCATCATCCGAAACCCCTTGATATTTGAAAATATCGCAAATCTCCAAGAAACTCCTCAAATGCATGCTAGGATCATCATTTGGTAACCCACCAAACTGTACAGAACTCTGGATCATTTGAATTGTTCCCAGCTTTATCTCGAATTGTGCCGCAATGATTGTTGGTCTTGTAATACTCGACTGTATCTCGGTCATCTGCGGAGTAGCATAGTCCCGTAGGGACTTTTGCTCCTCTTCCTCTACCATTCTTTCTTGAATCTGATCTCGGTGTTACGCTGTTTCTTGAGTATAGTTCCAAATCCAACGTACCTTTTTTTCTATCTCATCTTCGAAAGGAATTGTATCCTTACCATGTGAACGTGTTTGCATATACAACCAAGATTACCTAAACAAGAAGGGTAATAAACTAAAAATTATCAAACTTCAAAATAAAATACTTTAATTAAAACTAATATCAACACTTTATTTAAAACAAGTACCTAACAACGGCGCCAAAAACTTGTTCGCCTTTTTCCGTTTCAGAAAATATTCCACGCAAGTGTACATGGTCTAATCGTAGTACAAGGCTAACAAGGTATCGTTCCCACGAGGATTTGTAAATAAAGTATGGAATTACTAGTTAATAATTGAAATAACATCATTTGAATTTTTTTTGAATTGAAAATATTGTTAAGTTCTGAAATTAATATCAAAGATTAAATGACTCCAAACTAGAGATCTCTATGTTAAGCAACGTTTAGGGTTTGCAATTTAGCTATATGTCATCAACTGAACCTAATTACTACTGTTAAGTTAAAATACAAGCAATGAGTTGCTAATTAAGAACTCTTAATTAAGCTGAAATAATATCTCTCGATTATTATACAGCAAATCTTCTCCAATTCTACCGATCATGGAATATATAGACTGAAGAAAAACATCTCATTTAAACCAACAATCTATATTTCTATGAATGCTAAATTTAAAAGGATCATAAGCTCAGGTTCTCTTCTAATTACACGTGGCGATTAAGTATATTTCTCTCTCAATCACAAATTATATTAACAAACTATAATCACATGCTACTATACATGGGTCTATTTTCATAGTCCTCTCTCGATTCCAAATGAAAAATCAAGTTAATTACTGATCAGGTAATTAATACAATTAAAACTAGTACGATAGTCAACCTTCACATATATCTAACACTAACAAGTAATAACTTCATTCAGATCAAACAAATAATTTCATTGTAAACCCTAAACAAAAGTAATTAGTTCATATTCAAATTTAAATGAAATAGCTATGAATAAGTTCCAGCCATAGCAAGTGACAATATTTAAAGTACAAAGGGTTATAAATAAACTAATAATGCCTTGTTGCTCTTCTCTGCACCAAGCTTGAGGATTTCTCACCAAACTGAACCTTTTTCGTCCTCTTCTCCAGATCTCCTTCTGTCTCTGGTATCTCTGGCCTTTTAATTACCCGCACTTAGGCAACTTAATTGCCCATCAAAACTGACTCAACAACTACTCAAGAATGTGGAGAAACCACTCACTCGCCTTTTTGACACGGCTGCTTCACAACTCACGCAGTTGCGTTAAAATATTCTGACGCAGCTGCTTCACATATCACGCAGCTGCGTCTGACCTTACTAGAAACGATGGCTGCTTGTGACGCAGGTGTGTCACTTTGTGATGCAGTTGCGTTACCCTTATCCTTAAATCACCGAAATGCCCTTGCAAGCTTCTTTTTCTGTAAACATGAAATAAATACTCAAAAATGCATAAAATTGAAATAGACATACCTAAGAATTAGCAATAAATGAGTTAAGAAGCAATTACTTTATAAATATAACACTGACCCAACACCCACTGCCAAACCAGTAAAGCAAAAACGTCAGAATATAACTCCCAAGTGATGGGTGGTAATTGATGAAGAAATGGGCAAACTCCTAACAGTGGGATTTATCTTTGCAGTATGGGGAATAGATATATTGGGACCCTTTTCACAAGGCATAGGACAGGTTAAATTTGTTGTGGTAACCATCGACCACTTCACCAATTGGGTAAAAGTCAAACCCTTAGATCGCATAACTGAAGAAACATGACCATAATTCTTAAAAGAATAAGTTATTTACATATTTGGTATCCTGATGATACTGGTCTCTAATAATGATTTGTAGTTCGTTGGGAAGAAGTTTAAAGGGTACTTGAATGTGCAAGTCGAAGTATTGTTCAACATCGAGGAACATTCATAGTTCATCCTCAAGTAAACGGCCAAGTCAAAGTTACTAACAGAACTCTACTCAACGAAATCAAACGAAGACTTGAAGACGCTAAAGGATCGTGGCCTGAAGAGCTCTTGCATGTACTATGGGCATATCGGACCATTACCGGAGAAACTCTATTCAAGCTTGCTTATGGAGCTGAAGCCCTGATACCTGTTGATATTGAGATCTCTTCATCCTGAGTCCAGAACTTTGACGAAATTCTTAACAGCGAAGGATTTCGGCTGAACCTTGATCTCTTAGAAGAAAATTAAGATGCAGTAGTACTCAAGCTGGCCACCTACCAACAACGTACATCACGACTATTCAACAAGAAGGTCAAGAATATAATGTTTTAGGTCGGGGATTTGGTGTTTCGACAAGCTGAAGCCTCTATGCCACAAGATACTGAAAAACTTATGCCTGCTTGTGAAAAGAATAACAAACTCATGAGAAAAGATAATTAGATTCATTAACTATTAAATATACAAAAAATTCATTAATTGTTCAGAATTATAAACAACATTTAATGTGGAGGTAGATCAGTCAAAGAAGCCCCGAGCCTTTCATAGTTTTGATGTTCAATCTGATCTACGGAGTTTTGATGTTTTGATAGTTTTGTCGGCATCTTTATCTCCATGTGACAGATTATTGGGACCAGCTTCAATCATTTCAAAACCCTTGTGAAAAGGATTAGCCAGTTCAGCCTCAACTTCCTCTTAACCTTTAGCCATCGAATCAGTTAAAATGAGTTTGAGCGTTTCATGGAATGACCTTTATCACGAAGCATGTCCCTCGCACTGTTTTCATTGACTATTGCCTTAAACATTCCCTCTTCAAAATTGTCTGAGGCCCTATACTTTTCAATTATTTTTTGTCGAATGTTGAGAAGAATGACGCTTGGAGAAGTAGAAACGACCGACCCTTTGAGCTAGTCAGGTTCCTTTGAAGACCAATTGTTAATGATCTTTTAGATGTTATCCTTCAGATGGCCTAATTGTTCAATTTGTAGCTTCATAGCCTCCTTTTGCTTTTTTGCTTGTTCAGCAAGTTGGGTATATTATTCGTTCAGAATAAGCTATTTTCGCTCTTCGGCCTCCATCTTGCTGTTGACCTCACAGGCAAGGCCTTCATATTCGGCCCTTTTCTCCTTGGCTGCCTTGACTTTATCCTCCAACGACTTTATTTTGGCCACAGCATCGGCTTTATCTTTCTTCGCCTGCTCAAAGTCCTTTTTCATATTCTGGAAGGCTTCAGATTAGCGAATCACTCGGTCTTGCCATTTTTTTTCTCGTTCCTTCGCATTGGAACATCTTTTATTAGTCATATCCACCTTACTCTCCAATTCCTTTTGCTCATCTGATAGGCGCAAAAGCAATCTGTTACCCTACGCAAAAATAATTTCAGATGTCAGATAAGACAAATACACAAACTAAAGGACAATCAAATAAAAAGGGCAAATACTTAAGTGTGGAAAGCAAACAACATCTCCATTATTGGTTTGATATTGGTCTTCTCGATACTAGAATAATCAAACTAGATCATAGAAGCCATTAAGGCTTTAAATCTTGACTTATCTCCATCTCCGCAGCGGGAATTACCTCAAGCGATGGAGAAGGTAATGAGTTAGTAATTATCAGTTTTTTTTTCTAGATTTTGGTCTCTTGACCCTCAACTAAGCCTCTTTCGGCTTCTCTACCCTTAGAGGCTCAGTGACATCCTTCAGCTTCTCATTCTTTGAAAACTCTAAATCATTCTTTGCCTTCACAAGCTTGGGAGCCTTCTTTTTAAACTTCAGTGCCCCTTTCATTCATGCATAGTCTTTGGGTTTTAATCTCCGACCAGTCTAAATCTTTTCGACACCAAATAGTTTGAATCTTAAAGTACTAAACATCTCCAAAATAACTTCATTATGGTCGTTCTTCGACTGTTCTACCACTAAAGAATATACATGATAAAAGGATTAGTACTATGACAATATGTACCTCAACAAATAACTGATAAGCTTAAAAGGACTTAACAACCATAATGGTGCAACCAATCCAGGTCGTTAAAGGGGTCCCGATTTATTTTTTTAGAAGGCCTTTTTAGGTATAAGACCTTAAATTTCTTTGACCTAACCCTCTTAATACGGTTCAAATTTAGCTGATCTTTATTAGGGTTTAACTAAGGACTGACCAATTAAGTGTATGGCCCCCTTATGAAGAACCAATCCCCATGCCATTTTTTTATTGCTAGAAGGGGTATCCATTAAAGATTCCTTGCCTACATTCTTAATAATTTGAAAAAACCCTCCCTCTTAATCCCCGGTAATAGAGAAAAATTGATAAAAGAAATCTAGGGTAGGAGTTTCAGATTTAGCCTTATAGAAAGTAATAAAGTTGTTCAGGTGAATAAGAGAATTTGGGATTAACTGACTCAAAGGAGACCAGTAATATGGACGAGTTCAAGAACGAACGCCACTAGAGAAAATTGGAGACTAAATATGAAGTGTTGCCTATGGAAAAGAATCCACCCACCTTTCAACTGCCAATACATCATCTCACGATCCTCATGTTTTCTGATCTCATAAGTCTCAGGAATATAAAATCAGGCAGTAGCAAGAGGAAATCAAAATCATAAATAGAAGGTTTATTTGTTATTCTATAATATGTGCATGTATATTTACTTCTGTTATACTCTTTTAGATCCCTCATACACTCAATCAAAGTGACATGGGAGGAAGATGTTCCTGAAACACTCACATCGACCATTGTCACTCCATCCCCAACAGGGGGAAATGAAGTAGGGATATCAACTATATCTACACCAAACATATCGAGTAAGGGATGAAAACTTACTTGAAATTGACGTGAAGAGGGAACACAGACAGAGGATAGTTGTAGTTTGCAAGTGAAAATCTAGAACAATAATGAAGTTTCCTTTAAAAATCTAAGAGTTGTGCGAAAGTGGCGATTAGATTACTTCTCCTAATTTAAACTAAGCACTTACGATCCAGATTAAATAGATCCAACAGACAAGAATTAATTACAACGGTGACATGGGATAATTATTATCTTTTTTACCTATATATGTCTCCTTTGGAAACTGTAACAGCCAGGACAGTTGTCCTGGTAAACCGATTGGAGCCATTTTTTCAAAAAATATTAATCGGGCCAGAAATGCATAGAAATAGTCAAACCCATCAAACAACCTAATTAGGCAGATAATAAGGTTATCTCTTCAGTCAGACCCCCTCAGGTTCCGAAAGCCTTTCTCTTAGGTCAGAAGCCCTCGAGCTCCCGAAAGTTTATCTCTTCGGTCAAATGCCCTCGGACTCCGAATTTTTTTTCTCGTCGATCAGACACCCTAGGGCTCCCGAAAGCCTCTCTCTTCAGTCAGACGCCCTCGAGCTCCCTAAAGCCTTTCTCTTTGGTCAGATGCCCTCGAGCTCCCAAAGAAGTTTGTCTTTGAAGCTACTTTTTGCCATTGTTGTTACCCCTTCGATATTTGTTAAATCACATTGTTAAGTTATTCGCCACGCTAAGCTCATCTTTTAGCCCTACTATCAATCTATCAGATAAGTTTATGGGGGGAAGAGAGCCTAAGTGGCAACTTAACAAGCATTATGGAATAGTGATTACACAACGGATCAAACAAATAAAAGAAGTTATACAAGTAAAAGACAAGTAAAATGTATAAATCAATGATTTTATTAATGGACAAACTTGTGCAAATATCTATTACAGAGTCTTATCTCTTCTGATCTATTACAGAGTCCTACATCTTCGATTCTATTAAGGGATCATAATTATTCAGATCCATTACATAACCCTATCCTTAGCGGACCTGCTCGTGCTATATTTCTTATTGGCAAGGCATCCATTTTAGGAACATCACCTCTCTCAATTCTTCACTAATAAGTAAGTTTTTATATCTATTTAAAAAGAATTTTATGCTTAATTATTTATGAATTTTTAAGTATTTTTAGTATTTTAGATAATTTATTTAATTTGATCTATTTTTATTAGTTTTATGAATTTTTATTATTTTTAGTAGTTTTATATTATTTTTTGTCATATTATATTTATTTATTTATTAATTTTATTTTGTAGGAAAGTAAAGCTCAGGGGCGAAAGTGTAAATAAGTTGAAGATTGGAGGCATCATGCGCGTTAAGGCAAATGGTTCAGCAGTTGGAGAGTAAGATGACGCAGTTTCATGTATGAGGCAGCAGGACAAAAAGATCTACCACGTCATGCGCCGTTGGATGTGTATGAATTGGTAAAGCACGTACAATGTGAGGACAAGGATAGGCAACAGCAGCATTGGCACCATGCGCAGAGTTTCTTTATTTGTTTTCCTTATAGGGCCCACGCTAACAGTCATACTCCTTATTGCAAAATGCAGCACGTGTGATACTCCTTATTCCTTCAGCATAATGTAATTTTGTTTCCAAGAATGGGTCCCGTCAAGCAATGATTAAAAGGAATGTTATATTTAATAATTCCTTAGCAACTTTGGAGTAGGAAAATTAAATTGGATTTTAAAATTTTAATTTATTTTTAATTTAGTATTTCTATTAGGATTAGAATAATTATGTAGTTTATAAATAGAGGACTTTAGACACAATTAGGAGTATTCTCATGTACAAAATTTTTATTTTTCTTCTGTTATGAGTAACTAAATTTTTATTCTTGGATTAAATTAGCGGAAGCCATCAAAATTTATGCACTGTGACATCAAATTTATTTAAATTATTCAATTTATATTTTGAGTATTGAATATTCTTTCGTGTTTAAATTTTATGATTGATTCGTTTAATTGCTAGGATGCGTACTAGTTTATTATTCGCATTAATCTACTGTAATTTGTGAATCAACTAAGATTAATAATTGTTTTACGGATCAAAAAATTATTATATCTTAGGAAGATTGTTCATCTAAATTAAATGCAAACGCGTGGCTTGTGTTATTTAGTTCAACGAACTCTCTAATTCTTAAAGCTACTAATAAATTAAATCTTTAGTACGTGCCGGAGATTGTTTAGTAGTAAGGGTCATTTAGATCGCGTGTATCTACTTAACTAAAATTAAGGAGAAATGAGCAAAATTATTCCACCTATGAGTAGTTATTCCTACGGTGAATATTTAAAATATATATTGATTTATGTTTGCAACAATGATCAATGTCAATTTTTTATGGTGGATGTTAATTTAACCCACGATTTATTATTTTTGATTTATTTGAGTTTATTTCATATTAATTGCGTCTTATTTTTATTTTAGTTTATTTTATTTATTTATTTTAATTCAAAATCCCCCTAATTTTTGTTTACAAAACATAAAATTAAATTACTCATTCTATGTGGTATCGACTCTTACTTACATTATTATATAAATATTTTTTCAAAGTAAGATTTTATTTTTGGGTGCCTGCGATAGCAGAGCAAATTTTGGCGTAGTTACCACGGAGTTATTCTAATTTATTTTTGTGCTTTTGTAAACTTTATTTAAATTTAGTAATTTTTCTTATATTTTATTTTTTTTTCTAATTTTTCATTGTTTAATTGAGTTGTGTAGGTTAAGGATGGAAGTAATTGTTGATTATGTTAATGAGGTATAAATTTCTTCTCTGAAGCAACAACTTAGGAATCTAACTTCTCTTGTTTATCAAATGTCTATAGGTAATACGCGACCAGTGAGAATTTGTGGGATTTGTTCGATGGTAGTACATCCAACTAATATGTGCCATATATTTGAAGAGGAGTCCTATAAATGAGTAAATGCAACCTGGTAGTTTTTCCAGTCAACCACAAAGGAGATGCGATCCATATTCATACACGTATAATTCAATATGGAAGGATCATCATAATTTTGGCTATAGGAATACACAAATGAATTCACCACAAATAAGAACTTCCCAAGTTATCAACAATACAAGCAGTCATATCCCCAACAATATGGTCAATCATTTAATTCTGATGTCTTTAGAGGATATGCTTAAATTACTTGAAACTAACACTTTGCAATTTCAACAGGAGACTAAACAATATTACCAGGAAACAATGCAAAATATTCAAGACATAAGGGCCAGTATGCAAAGTTTGAATACTCAAATGGGCTAAATTGCGACTGCAATTAATCAATTAGATGAGAAAAGTTCTGAGCAATTACACTTTCAAACAGTGGAGAATCCAATGGAGAATACAAGTGCAATCATGTTGAGAAATAGTAACGACGTAGGAAATCCAGAAAAGACGGCCCTTACATCGCACAAGCAAAAGGTAGCAGACAACATTAATACAGAAGCAGACAGTGCTAACATAGACGATAATGTTCTTTGTGTTGATGACATACCTAAGGTGGCAAAAGTTGTTGAGGAAACAAATAAAGAGAATTTAGAAGTTACGATTATCAATAGTGTGGAGTTAGAGTAAGAAGAAAAAATTGAGCAAAATTTAGATCTAAAGGAGGTTGTAGCTGCATAACATTCTTTACCAGTGATTTTAGATAAGTATGTAGTATATTCCATTCAATTACCTGTTACTCACAAACAAACAAAAAATTACCCTTTGTTTTGCAAGCTCTAATTCCATATTTAAAACTTATCCCCGATCATCTAAAATATTTGTTCCTTAAAGAGGGAGTCCAACTTTCACATCCACCGTAAGGGAGATTGAATCTACCTATGATGGATAACACGATGGATGAAATTCTCAAAATTCATGAAATTGGAGTGTCGTAGTAATTTAGCTTGTTGTCAAGCCAATGACAATAAACAAATGCCCTGTTTGGAAAGCAACTCAAGGGAAGTATAATTTTCTTCTTTCTTTTCATTTATATTTTAGTTATTTGTTCCTTTTTCTTTGCCTTTTTATTTTACATTGGGAATAATGTAAATTTTAAGTGTGGGAGAAGGCATTTAGGATATTTGTTATTATTATAATTTTATTTATTTATAGGGAATTTTAAAAATATTTGAAAATTTAAATTTGGTGGGCATATTCATTGCGAACCCTCACGAGACAAAACTCGTTCACTTGGGTTAACCTTGGGGTTAAAAGACTTGTTACACATGCTAAGTGTAACCGTGTTTCTTATGAAAATAGGGTTAAAATATTTTTAGGTTGAGTCACTTGTGCAATGGGTTAATTGGATTAAATTTTTAGCCAATGATGAAATTTTTTTGATTTTTTATTTAATAACTCTTGAAAAATGGAAAAAAATTACATAGTTTGAATTTTTTTTATTTTTGTTGGTCATTACTTTATTTGAGATCCTTTATTTTTATACCCTTATATCCATTTGTTTGAACTAGTTTTAACTTAAGAAAAGTTTATATGGTTAAATACTTATAAAAGATATTTTTGAGCTCTACAACTTATTTGATCATTATTTAAAATGAAATATAAATTAAAATATAATTTGAGAATTTAGGTACGTTTTTTAGGATTGCTAAATTAAAAGGAAAAAAATATGGTGGGTTGAGATGGAGTGTAAAATGCACTCACTCATAAACACATGAAAAAGTGAGAAGGAGCGTAAAATGTACTCACTGGTAAGATGGAGCATAAAATGCACTCACCAAAAGAGGAAAAAAAAAGAAAAAAAAATGGGATAGAGCATATATTGCACCCAATTAAAAAAAAGGGGAAAGAGAAAAGAATGGAAATAAGTACTTGAAAAAATTGATATTAATAATCCTAGTGTGTTTATCAAGATTAAAACCTTTTGATCTTTTATGTTATATTTACTTGTATTAGCTTAGAGCGATGTGAAAATAAGTATATAGAGTTCTGTTGCATATCTTTAATAAGGTAATTAATAGTCTAAACTTATCTAAGTTTAATTAGTTTTATACATATGGATCCACACACACACAAAGGGTTTTAAGTAAAATAAGATTAATAAATATATTAAAAGTTTGAACTTTGCCTGATTTTGAAATTTTCTTTGAATTGTCAATTTAAAAAAAAAAAAAAAATTTAAGGCCAATGTTGAATTTATATTGATTGTTGCTCAGGTAAGTATGTTAGATAAGTTGTTTGGTTATTAATTTAGTTTTTATAGTTTTTTTTTATTTTGTTTGAGGATAAACAAATATTTAAGTGTGAGTGTATTTGATAAGTACATTTTAATATCTATTTATAAGGTATTTTATATTTAATTATTTGAGAATTTTTATGTATTTTTAGTGTTTTAGGTAATTTATTTAATTTTATCCATTATTATTATTTTGTATTTTTATTATTTTTAGTAGTTTTATATTATTTTTATTTAATTTTTAATTTTAATTTGCAGGAAAGTAAAGCTCAGGGGCGAAAGTATAAATAATTTGAAGATTGAAGGCGTCATACGCGCCAAGGCAAAGTTTTTAACAACTGGAGTGTAAAACGACGCAGTTTCATGTATGAGCCAGCAGAACAAAAGGATTTACCACGCTATGTGCGGTCAGATGTATATGAATTGGTAAAGCACGCGCAATGCGCGAACAAGGATAGGTAGCAACAACACTGGCGCCATGCGCTTCTTTATTTATTTTCCTTCTGGGGCCCATGGTAACAGTTATACTCCATATTACAAAGTGCAACACGTGTGATACTCCTTATTCCTTCAGCATAATGTAATTTTTTTCCAAGAATGGGTCCCAACCAGCAATGAATACAAGGAATGTTATATTTCATAATTCTTTAGTAACTTTGGAATAGGAAAATTAAATAAAAAATTTAAATTTATTTTTAATTTAGTATTTCTAATTTCTATTAGTTTTAGAATAATTATGTAGTTTATAAATATATGGCTTTAGACACAATTAGGAGTATTCTCATGTACAAAATTTTTAATTTTCTTCTATTATGAGTAGCTAAATTTTTATTCTTGGATTAAATTAGCGGAAGTCATCGAAATTTATGCACTATGAGATCTAATTTATTTTAATTGTTCAATTTATATTTTGAGTATTGAATTTTCTTCTATGTTTAATTTTTATGATTGATTCGTTTAATTACTAAGACGCGTACTAGTTTATTATTCGCATTAATCTACAACTATTTATGAAACATCTAAGATTAATAATTATTTTGCAGATCAAAAGATTATTATATCTTAAAAGAATGTTCATTTAATTAAATACAAAAGGGTGACTTGTGTTGTTTAGTTCAACGATCTCTCAAATTCTTAAAGCTACTATTAAATTAAATATTTAGCACGTGCCAGATGTTGTTTAATAGTAAGGGTCATTTAGATTGTGTGTATCTTCTACTTAACTAAAATTAAGGAGAGATGAGAAAAAGTATTCCACATGCGAGTAATTATTCCTACGGTAATATTTAAAATATATATTGATTAATGTTTGTATTAATGATCAGTGTCAATTTCTAATGGTGGATGTTAATTTAACCCAAGATTTATTATTTTGATTTATTATAGTTTATTTCATAGTAATTGCGTATTATTTTTATTTTATTTCTTTCTTTTAATTCAAAATCTCCCTAATTTTGATTTACAAAATATAAAATTAAATTAATTATTCTCTATGGGATCAACGCTTACTTAAACTGCTACATACATATTTTTTCGAAGTAAGATTTTATTTTTGGGTGTCTGCTATAGCACACCAAATTTTGGCGCCATTGCCGGAGAGTTATTCTATTTTATTTTTTTATTTTTGTGCTTTTGTAAGCTTTATTTTAATTTAGTAATTTTTGTTAGATTTTTTTTTTCTAATTTTTCATAATTTAATTGAGTTGTGCAGGTTAAGGATGGAAGTCATGGCTGATTATGTTAATGAGGTAGAAATTTCTTCTTTGAAGCAATAACCTATGAATCTAACTTCTCTTGTTTATCAAATAGCTATAGGTAATGTGCAACCAGTGAGAATTTGTGGGATTTGTTTGATGATAGGATATCCAACTAATATGTGCCCGATATTTCAAGAGGAGTCCTATGAATGAATAAGTGCAACTGGTAGTTTTCCCGGTCAACCACAAAGGAGATATGATCTATATTCATACGCGTATAATTCAGGATGGAAGGAGCATCATAATTTTGGCTATAGGAATGCACAAATAAATTTACCCATAATTCAGAACTTCTCAAGTTATCAACAATACAGGCAGTCATATCCCCAACAATAACACGACCAATCATTTAATTCTGATATGTCTTTGGAAGATATGCTTAAATTACTTGAAACTAACACTTTGCAATATCAACAAGAGACTAAACAATATCAACAGGAAACAAGGAAAAATATTCAAGACATGAGGGCCAGTATGCAAAGTTTGAATACTCAAATGGGCCAAATGGCAACCACAATTAATCAATTAGATGAGAAAAGTTCTGAGCAATTACCCTCTCAAACAACGGAGAATCCAATGGAGAATACAAGTGCAATCGTGTTGAGAAGTGGTAACGAGGTAGGAAATCCAGAAAAGACGGCCCTTATATCGCACAAATAAAAGGAAGCAGACAACATTAATACAGAAGCAGACAGTGCTAATGTAGACGATAATATTTTTTGTGTTAATGACATACCTAAGGTGGCAGAAGTTGTTAAGGAAAAAAATAAATAGAATGTGGAAGTTGTGATTATCAATAGTGTAGAGTTGGAAGGAAGAAGAAAAAATTGAGCAAAATCCAAATCTAAAGTAAGCTGTAGCTACATAACATTTTTTACCAGTGATTTTAGATAAGTATGCAATATCTTTCATTCAATTACCCGTTACTCACAAAAAAAAAAAATTACCCTTTGTCTTGCAGGCTCTAATTCCATATTTGAAGCTTATCCCTAATCATCTAAAATATTTGTTCCTTAAAGAGGGAGTTAAACTTTCACATCCACCGTAAGGGAGATTGAACCTACCTATGATGAATAACGTGATGGATGAAATTCTCAAAATTCATGAAATTAGAGTGACGTAGTAATTTAGCCTACTGTCAAGCCATTGGCAATAAACAAATGCCCTGTTTGGGAAGCAACTCAAGGGAAGTATAATTTTCTTTCCTTTTTTCATTTATATTTTACTTATTTGTGCCTTTTTCTTTACCTTTTTACTTTACATTAGGAATAATATAAATTTCAAGTGTACGGGAAGACATTTAGGATATTTGTTATTATTATGATTTAAATTTTTTAGGCAATTTTAAAAAAAATAAAAATTTAAATTTGGCGGGTATATTCACTACAAACCTTCATAAGACAAAACTCGTCCACTTACATTAACCTTGGGGTTTAAAGGCTTATTGCACATGCTAAGTGTAACCGTGTTTTCTACGAAAATAAGGTAAAAAAAATTTAGGTTGAGTTACTTGTGTAATGGGTTAATTGGATTAAATTTTTAGCCAATGATGAAAAAAATTTAATTTTTTATTTAATAACTCTTGAAAAATGGATAAATTTTTACATCGATATGGTTTGAATTTTTTATTTTTGTTGGTCATTACTTTATTTGAGATCCTTTATTTTTATGCCCTTATATTCATTTATTTGAACTAGTTTTAACTTAAGAAAAGTTTATATGGTTAAATGTTTATAAAAGATATGTTTGAGCTCTACAACTTATTTGATCATTATTTAAAGTGAAATACAAATCAAAATATAATTTGAGAGAAACGATTTAGGTAATTTTTTTAGGATTGCTAAATTGAAAGGAAAAAATTATGGTGGGTTGAAATAGAGCGTAAAACGCACTCACTCATAAACATATGAAAAAGTGAGAAGGATCGTAAAATGCACTCGCTGATGAAATGGAGCATAAAATGCACTTACCGAAAGAGAAAAAAAAATGAGATGGAGCATTAAAAGAAAGGGAAAGAGAAAAGAATGGAAAGAAGTACTTGAAAAAATTGATATTAATAATCCTAGTGTGTTTATCAAGATTAAAACCTTTTGATCTTTTGGGTTATATTTACTTGTATTAGCTGAGAGCGAGATGACAATAAGTATACAGAGTTGTATTGTATACTTTTATAAAGTAATTAATAGCCTAAACTTATCTGAGTTTAATTAGTTCTATATATATGGATTCACACACACACAAATGGTCTTGAGTAAAGTAAGATTAATAAATACGTTAAAAGTTTGAACTTTGCATGATTTTGAAATTTTCTTTAAGTTATTAATTTAAAAAAATCTTTGAGGCCAATATTGAATTTATATTGATTGTTGCTCAGGTAAGTATGTCAGGTAAGTTGTTTAGTTATTAGTTTAGC
Source organism: Hedera helix (assembly GCA_947179155.2). Classification (NCBI taxonomy): domain Eukaryota; kingdom Viridiplantae; phylum Streptophyta; class Magnoliopsida; order Apiales; family Araliaceae; genus Hedera; species Hedera helix. The sequence goes on from OX359287.1 coordinate 26,432,879, forward strand.
TTTTATAGTTTTATTTTTGTTTTGCTTGAGGACAAGCAAATATTTAAGCGTGAGGGTATTAGATAAGTAGATTTTTATATCTATTTATATGATATTTTATGTTTAATTATTTGTGAGTTTTTAAGTATTTTTAGTATTTTAGATCATTTATTTAATATTATCAATTTTTATGCATTTTTAGTAGTTTTGTATTATTTTTATTTAATTTTTAATTTTATTTTGCAGGAAAGCAAAGCTCAGCGGCAAAAGTGGAAATAAGTTGAAGATTGGAGGTGCCATGTGCGCTAAGACAAATGGTTCAACAGTTGGAGTGTAAAACGACGCAATTTCATATACGAGACAACAGGACAAAATGATTTACCGCACCATGTGAAGTCAGATGTATATGAATTGGTGACAAGGATAGGCAACAATAGCATTGGCGCCATGCGCGGATTTTCTTTATTTGTTTGCCTTCTGGGGCCCACGGTAACAGTCATATTCCTTATTACAAAATGCAGCTGAAATGGGTTTTTATACCTATTTTTTAAATATTTTTAGGCTTAATTAAATGCAAGTTTTTAAGTATTTTAATTTATTTTAGGTAATTTATTTCATTATTATTAATATTTTTTAATTTTAATTATTTATATTTTATTTTGTAGGAAAAATCAAGTTGAGTGGTATTTATGTAAATTATGAAAATCGGATGGCACAATTGTAATTTTGGCGAGGCTAATTGCAGTATCGTAATTATAAAGAACGCTGGGGACCGCGCAATATGCGCTTAGAGTTAATATCAGCCAGCAAGCATCTAGAGGAAATGACATATGGAGAATCTGAGCTTAATATTCTAATTAACATATTTCACATAGGAATATAGTGATTTAATTAATTAGAGTGTTCCTCTTTAGTTCTACTGTCTTAGGGTCAAATTTAGAATGATTTGTTTATATGTCATTGGAAGATGCTTATAAATACTATAAAAAATTCTCGGTTAACAGTTTTATAAAATTAATTAATTAAAAAGATAATGAAGAGATTTAAATAAAATATTGAGAAAAATTGTGATCTTAAATTTTTAAAACCTGGTTTAATTATTTTCATTAGTTTAATTTAGTTGTTAATTTTAATTAGATTTTAGTTCATAAGTTAATTGCGATTGTTTAAATAAAATTAATTTGATATAAAATTAATATTTGGTAATTATTATTATTTAATTTTCTATAGGAACGATACTCTAGTTTCTAGTATATTACTTATTGACCGTGTATACTTGCACGCATATATTCATATAGAAAATACGCAACAAAAGCACGTGTGATACTCTTTATTCCTTCAGCAAAATGTAATTTTGTTTCCAAGAATGGGTTCTGGCTAGCAATGAATAAAATGAATGTTATATTTAATAATTCCTTAGCAACTTTGTAATAGAAAAATTAAATAGGATTTTTAATTTTTAATTTAGTATTTCTAATTTCTATTAGGGTTAGGATAATTATGTAGTTTATAAATAGATGACTTTAGACACAATTAGGAGTATTCTCATGTACAAAATTTTTATTCTTCTTCTATTATGAGTTGCTAAATTTTTATTCTTGGATTAAATTAGCGGAAGCCATCGAAATTTATACAGTGTGAGATTTAATTTATTTTAATTGTTCAATTTATATTTTGGGTATTGAATATTCTTCTGTGTTAAATTTGTATGATTGATTTGTTTAATTGCTAGGACGCGTACTAGTTTATTATTCGTATTAATATACTGCTATTTATGAAAGAACTAAGATTAATAATTGTTTTGCAGATCAAAAGATTATTATATCTCAGAAAGAATGTTCATCTAAATTAAATGCAAACTGTAATGACTACGAATTTCATTAGTCATTGTAAATATACTTAATAAATATTTAGCAATGAGTTTAAACTTTTTGTACTAATTAATTGTACTTTAGATAATTAAATAAATGTACTTGTGTATGCGTATATTTATTTAAAGAATTAAAGCAAGGGGCATAATTAATTAAAACAAATCTAATTGGATTATATTTTAAATCCAAATGAGTTGATAAACTAGGTCAAAGATATTAACCTAGTAGCCCATGTAATTAATTTAATTACTAGTCCATATAATTAATTAAACAAGCCCAATACTTATTTTAATTAAAGGTAACATAGTATATTAAATGTTAGCTCAATGTAATAATTAAATTGAGCCTAAACCAATTGAATGGAAGAGCCCAATATATTTAATCCTAGAGTCCAAAGTAGAGCCCAATAAGAAGTCAAAATTGGTCAAAATTGTTACATATATGAATATATATATATATATATATATATATATATATATATATATATATATGTATGTTTAATTAAAGTAGAAAAATTAAAGGAAAAATAGCTTGAAAAAGGCCATTTTGCTGAGATTGAAGGGGGACCCACTTGGATGGATGTCAAATTTTATTATTGCTTGATTTTGTGAGTGGTTGAGCAAGCTACCAACTCCTACCAACTCAAGTCCTTTATGTAAGGAAAATTCCTAAAATTTAGCTAAGTGGAGATAAGAGATAAGATGAGATTGGTGATTTAGTAGAGATATAGATTGTATATGTATACAATTTGGATGATAACCCTTGGCTATAAATAAGAGCCTTGAGTAAATGTTAGAGAGTTTGTTCATTTCCTAGAGAGAAAAAAATAGAGACCAAGAGAGAGATTGAGAAGGAATACACTAGGAGTGCATCTAGTAGCCAAGGTGGAGTCACTAGTGAAGTTCATAGCCAAGAGGAAGAGAGCATTCAAAACTCAAAGGTTTAAAAGTGCTCTAATCTTCTTAAATTCTATTTTTGTAGTCTAGATAGCTTTTGAACGGTTAAAATCTATTTTTAACCCATCAAAATTTGTTTTGATGATCTAGAAGTCTTTAGTTATGTAATATATGTATATTCATAGTTTGATATATTTATAACATGATTTGGTATGTGTGGAATGCATAAAAATGGTAGAAATGTTCATATCGAACTTTACCGGTAAAACCCTAACTAAGCATGTGATGTTTAATGTTGTAGTTTGAAATGTACAAGTTAGAAATTTGATTTTTATGGCTATAAAGTTAGACATATGAGTTTTAAAGAAAACCCAACTAGAACCTCTCAAAAATATAGAAAAATGAAGAAGTTATGACTTTTACCGTAAAACATGTCATTTTAAAACCCTAATGCACAATAGTCCACTTTGAGCTCATTTTTCGTGATCTTTACATATCCAAAAATGTGTTTCAATGATGGAATATTATAGTTCAAGAAGATACGAATCCAACAAGACCAATTTGAGGTCATTTGAATTTATAGATTTCATTTTATTCAAGTTTTAATCAAATGAGCAAAAGTTGAAAAATCTGAAAATGGCATTTTGGCAAATTCTGTCACTCAAGGGTCGGGGCCCTCTTCCCTTTGTTATTCAGAGGGCCGGGGCCCTAATTACTGTTCACCGACAGTTTTTTTTTAATTTTGGGTCGGGTCGGTACGTTTTAAACAGGTCGTTTCAAATCAATTATAACCAAAATGGGTAAAAATATTTTAAAATTAATATAATTAATTTAGGACCCAATAAAAAGAAAATATATAATTATTTATTATGTGGATATTAAATAATAATTAAAATGAAAATAGATAGTAACTAATTATTTATTAACTAATAAATAAAGGGTAATGTAATTAATAAAATATTATTAAATAGTTAATAATATTAGATAATGAATAAAATATTATTAAATGATTAATAATATTGGATAATTAATAAAATATTATTAAATGATTAATAATATTAAACAACTAATAAAATATTTTTAAAATGATTAATAGTATTAGAAGTCTAATAAAATATTATTAAATGATTAATAATATTAGATGATTAATAAAATATTATTAAATGATTAATAATATTAGATACTTAATAAAATATTATTAAATGGTTAATAATATTAGATAATTAATAAAATATTATTAAATGTTTAATAATGTTAGATATTTAATAAAATATTATTAAATGATTAATAATATTATATAATGATTAAAATATTATTAAACGATTAATAATATTAGATACTTAATAAAATATTATTAAATAGTTAATAATATTAGATAATGAATAAAATATTATTAAATGATTAATAATATTAGTTAATCTTAGCAGATTTATAAGGTATTATTAAATGATGAATAATACTACAATGCTAATAAAATATTATTAAATTGTTAATAATATTAGATAATTGTTTGAACTATATTAAATAGTTAATATAGGTTCTTTGTGTATGAAATATTATCAAGTAGTGATAATATTTCCTAAGTGTTTAAATACCCATAATTATTCAATTATGTGGTCCGTAAGAGTTATAAAGGTCATCATACTTATGTGTATATGATACTAATTTAAGATTAAATTGATTTAATTGTTAGATCCGTTCAAGGATTGTTAAATTAAATTGGTTAGCCGTAGACAACGCACGAGGCAAGTTTCTCTAACCCTACTCAATTATTATTGAACAAGTTTCTATACTTGTATTTATTGTCAGAGCTTGAAGTGGTTTAATTATTTAAAATTATCCCACATCCATATTGTTTATAAAATCGCACTTAGTGCATTTGAATCTTATTAGTTCTTGATTCATGAACTGTATTAAAAATGTCTAAAGCTAATAGTTCAGCTAGACATTGCGTTTCTAAATTCAATAACTTGAATACTTTTAAAAGCTTATCCAAACCATTGTTGGGTGCGGATTTCTTATATTAAGTCTGAGAATTGAACAACCCTAAATTAGGGGATTTTGTGTCGGAAAACCGACTTTGGCGCCAGTTGACTAAATGTAATGCATATACAGCGGGTTGAATAGGCTGATCCCCTTGAAAACTAAAAACACTAAAAGGGTCAGAGAAAACTCTATTATACCCTCGTTAGTTCAGGGTCCTTAGTGGCCATTCAGCATTTTAAGATTCAAATATTCTGTTTAATAAAATTTGAGTCTTGTTTCATTCACAATTGTTTTACCCTTTTTTGAAACCATTGATGACATTTTTCATTCATTCATGATATAATAAATCTCTATGGTTGTTCTTAACTTGCTGAGCAAACTAGTTGCTCATTCTTGCTATATCATGAATCCTTTTTTTCAGATAAACCTGACTGCTCAAAGAAGGATAAGGGAAAAGGAAAAGTCAGAGCTTAAGTTAGCTTATGCATGCTAATTAGATATGTAAATGTGTATTTACTGTTGATAAATCTTTTGTAATTCCTTATAATAGGAACTGTTTATGTTAAGGTTAATAGACCCTGGTATTGTAACCTTTTTGTAATGAACCAATATGTATTATTCCGCTAAGTTTAAATGCAATGTATGTATTTAATTACTAGTAATGTATTGATCAGTGAGAACCAAACCCGAGGTTATGGAACCCGGATTTGGGGTCGTCACACAAACGCGTGGCTTGTGTTATTTAGTTCAACAATCTCTGTAATTCTTAAAGCTGCTATTAAATTAAATCTTTAGCATGTACTGGAGGTTGTTTAGTAGTAAGGGTCATTTAGATTACATGTATCTACTTAACTAAAATTAATGAGAGAGGAGAAAAATTCTTCCACCTGCAAGTAGTTATTCTTACGGTGAATATTTAAAATATATATTGATTTATGTTTGCATCAATGATCAGTGTCAATTTATGATGGTGGATGTTAATTTAACCTAATTTATTTAAGTTTATTTCATATTAATTGCGTATAATTTTTATTTAATTTTTTTTATTTCTTTTAATTCAAAACCCCCTAATTTTGGTTTACAAAACATAAAATTAAATTAATCATTCTCTATGGGATCGACTTTTACTTACACTACTACATAAATATTTTTTCAAAGTAAGATTTTATTTTTGGGTAACTGCGACAGTCATTCTCTATGAGATCGACTTTTACTTATACTACTACATAAATATTTTTTCAAAGTAAGATTTTATGTTTGGGTAACTGCGATAGCGCACCAAATTTTGGCCAATAAGAAGGGTTCGAGAGGGGAGGTACAATCTGTTCGGTGCTCATGTTTAGATGAATAGATCTTGCTACTTTAGGAATCTAAATTAATGGATTAAGAAAGAGAACCTCCCATATTTGAGGGATTCCCCCGTTAAGAGCAATTAGGGGGGCATATATGATATCTCCAACCTGTAGCTAATTCGTCCCGAAATGTTACACGGACTAGACCACCGATAGAGATACATTACATAAGTTAGACCACTGGAAAAAATATCATCATGCTTCAGAACAAACACTCTCGCATGGATCCCATATTCTGGACTCCTAACAGTGGTCTTCACTACCTTACCAACCACTGAAGGATCTGAGCCCAGAGCTGAAAAAGGTGAGGTGATTAACACAAATTTGTCACTCATGAAAACATTTCTTTATAAGAATTTGGAAGCTTAAAGGAACTAAATTTCGCCCCATAAGCACTCTTATTTATACTACTCCTGGAGAGTGTGCAACAAAACCATTTAAAGAGCCATGATGGTCAATTCAACATTTAATAAACAGAAGGTTCAAAGACTGTAGCAACAAACAGCGCCATTTAATGTGGAGGCAATTGCTATCTCCAAGCAATTGATTGAGATCCCCCCAGAAGTAACCGTATTAGTTGAGCGTCCCTTTCAAAAGGATTTGGTATTGACTTGGTCAGACAGCAGGACCATAAAATCCTTAAGCTTGAGATTTGTGATCAGTACGAAACAGTTATTGTTCAATACGAAGATTTTTTATTCGATGTCTACAAATTTTAGACCAACACTTTTATCTAAAGTTCTTCAGGCCCCGAAGACTCACATCTTTCGTCCGAAGTCTGGAAAATTCGAAGATTTATATTTTTGATGTGATACCTCCAGGCTTCCAAATAGTTTTCCCATAAAGGTTTTTGAAGTCTTGGACTCCCGGAGCCTCCAGCCCACTCCTCCAACCTATTTAATATGCTGAAGGAGTGGGGGCAGTGTTCGGCTACATATTTTACTATCATAAATGGGAGTCAACGTTGGGTTTGGCCTTATAGTCCATTAGGCCTAGTGCACGTATAAGAGGATCATTTGGGTCTAATACACTTGGGGTTAGCTTCCTAGTCACTTTCAAATAGTTAATGACTTGACATATCTAATTAGTATGGGAGTTACCTATTTAGTGATGACTTGGAAGGCGGTTACCTTCTCCAACTGTATCTCCAGGATACGGTTTCCAAAAGGAGACTTAACCCTAAGGAGTTGAGTAAGTACTATAAATACCAGGTGAACAATTGAGGTAAGATATAACTTTCATAATACTTTTCTCTAGTGAACACTTTCTGCCTCCATTATTAACACCTTTCGAAATCTGTACTTACTCTTACACTGGAGGTGTCCCCCGACGGCCCAAGTTGTCAAGGACTTTTGATGATTCTTTCTGTGCAGATCAACGTCCCAACTGGTGGTTGAACACGCAAGTAAGTTCGAGCGTTAACAGAGGTGATAATAAATTCTAGTTTTGAATATTTGGTCTCCAATGTAAGGTTATTCAATTTTTTCTTTTTTATTTTTCTTTTTTTCTTAAAAAAAAAAAAAAGAGTTTTGTTATTGTTTACATATTTCAAGTCATAATTAGTTACTTAATTTTTTATGTTATCTTTAATAATTAAATAATAATTTATTTCTCTCTCATCATGTCAATAATTTTAGAAGGATAATATTGTAATTTTATAACTAATTTAATCAATAAGATAATATATTAATTAATTTCTTAATCTATACTTACTCCTAAATTATCAATTAAAAGAAAATGGATGAGATCAAAAATGATAATCTAATGGTAAAGATCTCTTTCTTTATTACGTTACATTAAAAATATAGATTAAAATAAACAAAAACAAAAAAGAAAGAAATGGATCGAAAATTTAACAGTGCAGCACAATAAAAATTGATATTAACATTGATAAAAATATTGGCACAAGATAAATCTTTTATTTTGGACAAATTTACCCCTCATCATTAAAATATTGTGTCCACCACAATTACCATAATTAGAAGGATTTATTCAAACTAAATAAATTGCATGACCCATAATTTTAGCCGTATCAACTAATAACACAAAGGTAAATAGAAAATGCATTCTTTTAACCTTCGTTGAATCATACTACTCTGTCCATTCTAATATATTAGGTTTTTTTATGACTTTTTTTTAATAGATTAGTCGTTCTCCCATATAGAATAGAAAATTATAAAAAATTATCTTTATTGTTATGATATCCTTAATTTCTCTCCGTTTTTCAAAAACACATATTTTCATAAAAATATTACTATTCTTTTTTTTTATTTAACATTTTCTAATAAAAGTATAAAAGGAAAATATAAAAATTAAGACTTATGTTAATTATAAAATAATAATATTTTTAATATGTATTTTATAGTATAACAATTAATAAATTAAAATGGAGGGGTATTACAAGTCAGCGTTTCTAGTTGTGGATTATGCGGTTTGACCACGAGTCACCTCCCGTACACTAATTGGGTAAGAATTAATATATATAACATTTAAATATAAAATTAAATATTATATTTATTTTAATTATTAAAAAATATAATATAATATAAATTTTAATTTTATGTCTTATTTTTTAATAATTAAAATAAATATAATATTTAAATATTATATATTTATAATTATTCACTGGATAACTCTCCCAACCAGATTAGACATGAGATTTGAAAGCACTTGTTACTCCTTCCAACAACCTAGTCCAACAACCTAGACATGAGATTTGAAAGCAGTTGTTACTCCTTCCAACAACCTAAACATAAGATTCGAAAGCACGTTTTACTCCGTCCGACAACCTCTTTAATTATTCAACTGTTTTCATTACTTAATTATGTTCCGCAATTTCCCCTCTTCTTGCCCCATATTACAATTTTGCCCACCTAATACTACCAGTAAGTGTCGAAAGTGGTGTGTTTGGTTGATGGGAATAAAATGGAATGGGCTGGGAATGGAATGACCATTCCTTTCGAAATGACTAAAAATATGTTTGGTTAGTCGGTTGGAATGTGTATTCCATTCCTTTAGTTATTCTCATACTTATCTTAATGCTATTTTTCATTCCCTTCTAAATAGATGGGTTTATTTCATTCCTTTCAACTTGGTTAAAATATCTTAACTAATTTTATCTTTTAATTTATTTATTTTTCCAGGCACAGCCACACAGGTAAAGGTACAAGAAACACAAACTCCTCCTCAACACCAGCAACATCAGGTAACGTGTCTCGCTTCCTATTTATATATCCAATTATCCATGTTTCTAGTTATTATTACTAGTATTATTATTATTATTGTTATTATTGTCATTATTATTATTATTATTATTATTATTATTATTATTATTATTATTATTATTATTATTATTATTATTATTATTATTATTATTGTTATAATATTAATTGTTATTGTTATTATTATTGTTGTTGTTGTTGTTGTTGTTGTTATAATAATTATTATTATTATTGTTATTATTATTATTATTATTATTATTATTATTATTATTATTATTATTATTATTATTATTATTATTATTATTATTATTATTGTTATTGTTATTATTATTATTATTATTATTATTATTATTATTATTATTATTGTTATTATTATTATTATTATTGTTATTGTTATTATTATTATTTTATTATTATTGTTATAATTATATTAATTATTATTGTTATTATTATTGTTGTTGTTGTCGTTGTTATAATAATTATTATTATTATTGTTATTATCATCATCATCATCATTATTATTGTTGTTGTTATAATAATAATAATAATTATTATTATTATTATTATTATTATTATTATTATTATTAATGAATATGTTCTTTTAGTTCTATTTTATTTATTTATTCATTTATTTTATAAGTTCATAGTATATAAAAAATGAAAAAAATCATTTCACATTTCATTCATGGTGATTTTATAATGAAGATGTTCTTTTAGTTCTATTTTATTTATTTATTCATTTATTTTATAAGTTCATAGTATATAAAAAATGAAAAAAATCATTTCACATTTCATTCATGATGATTTTATTCTTGATGGAATAAAGGAATAAACCAAACATAAAAATGAGAAATGACCATTCCATTCCATTCCCATTCCATTCCTTAAGTCATTCCATTCCTTATTCGCCAAGGAATGGGAACCAAACATAGTATAAGATTCTTTCCATTCTGGTGCACGGTAGTTGCCTAGTTGGAGTCAAGGTTGCAACATGGCTGAAATTTAGGTTTTTGGGACACACTGGTAATCAACAGTTTGGATGGGGTAAAACTATGTTGGAGCTCTTAACTGCTGATGGAGAATACTTAGCTGCATTATGGATTCATGTCTTTTGATTTCCTACACGCTAAAATGAAAGCACTTTTCATAGCAAATCTGAAACAAATACAAAAAAAAGAGTAACTGTTGTAAATTGTATCTTTCTACCTACATAGAACAGGACAAAGAGCGAAACTAGTTCATAGGATCTTTGGAGAAATTGTTAATTCAAAATTCCTAGTCCGTTCAACCAGGTTGAATAATCAGAACACATACCAGTAATGACTGTTTAATAATTCTACATCGACATAAAAAATAAAAAAAAATACTATGTTGTCACATTGCAACCAAGGAAAAAATGCTATTGGAACTCTATTAACTCAATCTTCACAGACTTCACTACTGACTGTACAGAATAAAATGTGTTCGTCTTTGAAAGATTAGATGGTTCCTACACAAGGATCTGAGATTTGGCAACATTGCGAGAACAATTTTTCCGGCCAGATTTGCTAAGTGCACAGACACATATTTCAAGAAGATCGTAGTCTTCCTCCCAGAATAATAGCGAAGCGAGCTCAGGATTCTCCAAGAGCATTTTGGATGTTAGAAACCCGGCAATTGTCCAAGTTTGATATAGTCGGGATTGCTTTCCAATAAATTTCCCATTCCTTGTGTCATAGTATTCAGGCCAATGCTCCCTCGAAAGCCTTTTCTCAGCCAAATTAACTGCTTTCCAGGCCAGTTCTGTTCTTCCCATTTTAATGCAGGCCAGTGTGAACTGAAAGATTAAGAAAAACAGAAGAATTTTTTTTGTCTTAGGGTCAGTATTCGGCTAACAGATTATATTTAGAATGTGCATTCAGAATCAAACTATTGTCTACTTGTATGTTGTAGATAGGTTTGGTTAATGACATTAGATTTACAGCAGGAATAAAAAATATCCAGTTAAATTAAGGCATGGCATGCATTTAGCAACCCCAATATATATATATATATAGACATATATGTATATATATTCTTAAATCTGTTGAGATTACCTGCCATAAAAGTGTTGGCCAAGATCCACCATTGTGATATGACCAAGGTCTGCAAGGGCCATTGAAAAGTAGTCAGTTTTCATAAGCAATTTTCAATGAACTAATACACAGCAAGTTATTGCCTTAAATTCGACTTAGGTGCATGCACGGGCAAGAGGTGCACATATGCATAGGGGATTATGAATATAAGGGAACTTACGTATTCTTTGGGTCGCTACCAGTGATTATACGCCAATCTTCAAATTCCAAAGCAGGGTAAATTATCTTCAGAGGCATATTCCCAATAAGATCATCCCATTTGGCTTCAATCAAGTTTAGAATAGAATTATTTTGTTTCGGAGTACTCAGAGACGATATAATGGACCACAGATTTCCAAGTGTAAAGAACCTAAAATCCATGTGAGCTGGTTGTAGATTTCCAATTAAATAACCTCCTTCTTCGGGAATCCAATCCACTAACCAATGAGAAATTTGTTCTGGGTAGATGTTGAACTTGTTGGTAGCATCAGTAGAATATTCCTCCGTCTTATATCGGTAAATCTCATTTATCTTCTTCATATCTACCCAGTAATATTCTCTGATATGAAATGACAATGCACTGAGTCTGTTGTTGATGTCTCTTACCAAATTCTTGGATCCATCATCTAGGGCAAGCATTTCACGGGAGCACCTTAGAGCTGAGTAGAATAAGGACTGCAATATCGAATTTGGCAAGCTTAAGATCTAGGAGTAAGGAGTAAGAGAAGTCTCAAGTTGGAAGATACAAACAATAGCCTATAGATAACAGGGACAGGGTAACGGTGGATGCTAATATACAAAATAACAATAAAATCGAGATCATAAATCGTAAGGATACAGGCATTAACACAGAGAGGAAAATGTACAAAAAAAATTAAAAATTTATAGCATAGAAACCAAAACCATGTCATAATAAGCAAGTTTGATATTTTTTGCCAAAACACGAATTTTTCCACTTTTGAATACTATAAAGGCTGCCTATGTTTGCAGAGCATCACAGAGAAGTGTTGTTCACAAATCCAAAATTAAGAATTCATTTTCAAATCATGGAGACACCATGATGTGTGAGAAAAATTGGAAAATTCCAAATAGTGTATGTTGACATGCATTAGATGTGTCCTTAGAAGCGTCAATACGTACTATTACATGCTTGCAGATACTCGTACCCATAACTATAAAAGAGAATGAATATGAATTGTTGTATTACATCCAATCCACGGCCTGCAGCTATAGTCGCCAACAAACGTCAAAACTCAATAAATAAGCCCATTTTTATACACAGATCAATGAAAGGATGTTCTCTGTACGGGGATGGGAGAAGGGTGGGGAGCTTATTTGTTTATGTTGAGAGCCTAATGTGACCTCCACCTTGAGGATCTTTATGCTTATGTTACCTCATCAAAAAAAAAACACTGGTTGTAAATGCAAGTCTATGAGAGTATCTATCATTCAATTAAGTTCATTAACCTAATTGTTCCATTAGGCAAACAGACTAAAGTATGGCAACAAGATGGGACTCCGGACCCCATCAAAGGCTACTTATAACAAAATAACTCCATAATACTTTCGGAAAAATTGACTCACTTGAATCTCTAGGGGGTGACCATGAATACCCATCCGTCGATCTATCATGCAGGAGCCATCAGTGACTAACAACGAAGGAAACATGTCAAACCCATCAGACAAGCAGAGGTTTAAAATCAGCTTTATGCCAGTTTGAACATCCACCCTTTCTTGTAATGTATAATCACCAGTAATCTTCCCATAAGCTCTCAGTAAGATAATCCACCACAATCCTGAAAATAAGTCAATTTGCAAACTATTTTTTTTTATTGATATGCATGCACTAGACTGCCGATTGATTGTATTCATTCTTGTTATTAATTATTGTAATATTTACAAGATAGACATCAGAAAACTAATGAGTAATAATTTTACCCCCACCCCCCTATTCCAACCACATTAAATGTCATGTTAGCATTTAATCATCATGTTATCGAGCCATATGTAGATAATGCAGCATCTTCACTTCAATTTTTTTTACCTTACATTTTTCTTCTTTAAAAAAGTAGCATCACTTTTAATTAATAAAAATTCATCAATGGACAGAAGTCACGGAACTATACATCAAGAAAGACAACACTTACCAGAGTCAACAGGTGCAACACGGCCAATCGCTGACTCCCCAAAATCTGGGTCTAACACTTCTTCGTACTTGCCCTCGTCAAGAGGCACGGTTCTAACTTTGAAACTGGCCGGCATCAACCCCTGCCCTGGACTGTAGCAGTCCACTGTTTTCTCCCAACTCTGAGGAATAAACAAGGAAAACATTGTAAAACATCCTGAAATATCTCAGACATGAATAACAGGCCCACAAGCATTAACAATGATGATTAATTAATGGAAAAGGTTATACGTAAGTATTGTTGTTCCTGCTTCAGCAGGATGTACAAAGTCAACAGAAATAGCACGTTAATACAATTATAAAGTGCCTTTTAATAAATACATTCATATTTTTTATAATATATATCTAGAAATATAACAACAAAATCTACTTTCCCTAGTAAAACGTAGAGTGTGTGTCTGTTTTCAATATAAGAGGGAACTTTTTAATAGCTGCATAACAGACACATCATGTATAAACACAGATACCATTAAGAGAAATTACTTTTACAAACCGATAAATGACCTTCCCCGTGTCGATGTTATAAATGACTAGATATGAGGCCATATATTTCTTTTAAAAGTACTAAAAATTTTATTAATAAAATGAAAACAAAAAAAAAAGAAAAGAGTGAAAGAAAGGAACCAACTGGCATGCATATGTAAGAACAAGTGAGTTTCATTACTAAATGCTAAACAATGGCCAATAAATTTAATACATAAATGATCAGTCTTGTTTTATTGCTAACCACCTAATCCATATAATTAAAGTAAATAATCATTTCTAATCCACCACCCAAATATTTCAATGCTCAAACTACTCAAATCAAACGAAAGGCAATCTGCAATCAGAACCAGGATACATATACAGATACAGATATACGAACTTAAATATACACATTTATATAAAGAATGTGAATTACCTGCAATTGCAAGGTATCAAGGAGAAAGTTCCTCACAATTTCTCCCTCCCCCTTAATTAAAAAGGCAAGTGCAGAGGGAACAAAATCGCGTATAAACACCTGATCATAATTCTGCGTTTGCTTATCACTGGGGTCATTTGCAGCCAATGTTCCCACTGGACTCCCACAATATGTTACAACAGCATCCTGCAACAACTTCCATGCCTCCTTCTCAGCCTCTGACACCTCTCTACCGCCACTCGCCACCTCACCCTCATTCGAACCAACTGAATTCTCATTTTTTACATCCTCCACCTCAATTCCTTCCCTAAATTCTTCATCATCTCTATCTACATTTTCATCCCTATCAATCTTTTCTACCAAAGGCTTAACATTTAATCCATCTTGAACATAAGTTCTCTCAAAGTTCTTGTCATTCACTCTGGTTTCAACTCTACTCGAATTACTCCTAGTATTTGATGAAACCCTAGCAATCAAATTTTCAGACCTTCCAATGAACCCATAATTAAATTTATAAGAAAAAATCCTAGATTGCCCCCAACTTAAATTTGGACTACAAAATGGCTTCTGGGTTGGATCAAAAACACATTGGAAACCCAAAATTCCAGATGGGTAACCATAAATTTTACGATTTTGATCAAAATTTGATGATTTTTTGGCAAAGGAACAGTGCCGTTTTGAAGATGATGTGAAACCAGAAAACCCCAGATTCCGGCGACGAATCAGAAGCCTACAACAGGGTTTCATGGTCAGAAAATTAACTGTGTTCATATCCAAATGATCAAAATATCTGGGGTTAGAGTATAAGTAAGAAAAATCTAATCTTTATATGTATATATTGTGTGTACATACAAAAGTTGTTCAATCTTCAGATAAAGAAAAAACTTAAATAACATGGTAATTTAGGAGGGAGTTTTGAAAGAAAACGGTGTCTTTAAGATTTTTCGAAAATAGAGGACGGTTGAACAACGTTTGCGGCTAGGCGGCCGTGTGAGATAGAAGAAAACAATTTGTGCGGAGATTAAATGACAAACTTAAATAACATAGTAATTTAAGAGAGAGCAAAGAGGGACAATTTTGCAGGAAAATGGTGTCTATAAGATTTTTCGAAAATAGAGAACGGTTGAACAATGTTTGCGGCGAGGCGGCCGTGTGAGGGAGAAGAAAACAATTTTCTGTGCGGAGATTAAATGCCAAAAGTACCCGCATATCTTCCTTGGATTTAGGAACATTTCGGATAAAATGTTTTTCCATTTATAGAAAGTTATTTCTATGGATAATCTTTCTTACTTTCTTTTTTGAAGTTTCGAATCTACTAGTGCAAGTGAATTTATAGCAACTGGATCTCCATAAAAATAAAAATAAAAAAAATTAAGTAAATGTATAAATTTTGGTGCTAAAATTGTAGATTTGTGATTTAAAAAAATTGTTCTTCCTCTCCAATAACAATAATATTTAATTTTCCAAATTTTCAAAAAAAAACTCTAATTTTGCAAAATTTATAAATATTAAGAATATAAATTTATTTTATACTTCAATTCTAAAATAATAAGTCATTAGTATAGTATTAATTACATGATAATAAAATTATGATAACGAGTTCATAATAATGTGTCATTTAATGTCTTATTTTTTTTCGTTAAAAAAAGTTTCTTTTTATAAAATGTGTTATTTTTAGAATTTATGGCAGAATTCGGAGGAAACTTGTAGCATGTGTTGGTTCTTACTTTTGTTTAGAGATAGACATAAACTAGTGCCCTTGTAAATTTAAGCAAGATATTTTATCATAATTTTGTTATGAGTAATGACCCATACAATGATGGGTACAATGACTCAATATAAAAATAATAAGACTCATAATATAAAAATATTGAGTCTCACTATTTTACATTGGATCATTATATATAACAAAGCTCGTTTTACCACAATCAATAAATGACTTGCCAAAACAAATATACTAATTTGAAAAGTTGTTCCACGACAGATATACACTCTATTAAAATTCAAAACGACTTAAGAAAAGCTTTTAAAAAAATTTAAAAACAGTTCGAGTATTGCTATATATAATAAATAAATTTATATTAACGTATATAAATATATAAAAAATATAATATAAAATTATTATATTTTATCGTTTATAGTCTTCTACTAATTTTGATGTGTTTCTAACAAAATTTGTCAAAAGAAGAAGCAAAAAACTGTCTAAAATTAAGTTGTAACAAACAGGGCCTTATTAGCCTTTTCTATCCATGCCGTAACAAACAAGGCCTTATCAGCCTTTTCTATCCATGCCGTCTACCCTATGGGGCTCATATCATTTATTATTAAATGTCTTTATATTTTTATATCGAGATTTATGGCGACGATTTTTAAAATTTATGGCGATGATATGACTTATTATTGTAGATTTATAACATATCTATAAAAAAATAAGACTATGACGATAGAACATATCGTCATTATAAACTTTAAAAACCGTCGTATAGATCTTGATATAGAAAAATAAAGGGATTTAGTAACAGATGATGTCAACCCCAACTATCTCCGTCTCCCCATCATTGTAGAAACTAGAGTGGCTACTATAATCCCCTTTTCTCTCTTCTGCAACTCAACCAGCCGTCTCGTGGCGCCGTGCGAAGCTGTTCGCCTTCCCGGAGTTAGCGACTCCGATTTACCGGCGGGCTTAAGTTGCTTGTTCCGGCAGTTCTACACCTAATTCTTCCGAGTTGCAAACTGTAAGCCTTCAAATAACCATGTAATTTTATTAGCTCCAATATTTCTGCATCTCTGTAATTCTGTCAGAGCATGTCCGTTTTAAAATTAGAGATATATTTTTTATTTTTAGTTTTAAATTATAAAATGAATATAATAAACTACATCTCTAGCAAATGGTAAGGATATATTTGAAAAGAACGAAAGAAGGCTAAAAATTATTGTTTTAGAGATGTATCTCTGATTTTGTAGGGAGTATAATTCAGCAATTATTTTCCCTATTTATATTGCTAGAGCAGATTTTGTTAGTGTCAAACAGGGTGTATCAGTGGTTTTATCCCATTTTTATTGTACTAATTTGGCTCGACTTTTATGGTCAAATTGATTATTTTTAGGATCAATAAGTTGTAAAACTTTTTCTTTTGTCCCTGTGCTTTTCACGAATTTTAGATCCTAGTGTATGTGATAATTAAAACGTACAAGCATTAGTGTTTGTCGGGCCTTATAAATCAAGGAGTATAAGTTGATACTGATAATTGATGACGCTTTCATACTTTGAATTCTTTGCTCGTTCAATGGTTCAAAATTTTCACTATTTTACTTACGTGTGTGGCCTTTCTATCGATGGGTATATACATGATTATGTAACTGGAATTGTCAGAAGAGTTGGTCTCACTGAATGATAATCGCTTGATCACAAACTGAGATTGCACTTTCATAAGTCCGTTTTGAAGCAAAAAAAATGATATTAGCAATGGTAAGATCAACAACTTGCTTATATAAAACGAGCTGTGAGGTGGTACATCGATTATAAGTGGATTCTTATTTTCGTGTGGAGGGAAGATTAACATTTAATATAATGCATAAGTGAAACATGATGAGTTCAGGGGTTAAGAGAGGGGGGGGTGAGAGAAATAAAACTAGAAAGCATGTTGGTGTGTATTGATGATGGTGGGCAAAGACATTTAAAACTCTTCAATCAAGGTTTAGATTAATTTTCGGAATTGTATAACTTCTATGGCTGAACATAGGGTTACTCAGTCACATCCTCTTATCTTCCTCTATATAAGGGTGCTTTGGCATTTCAAAGTTTAAGCAAAAATGTAGAAATGGATTTTGAAATCGAGAGTTTTCTATGACTGTTTGTTCTCATTTGGGATCGTGCAGGTATTCTCGAATTCTGTAATTTTCATAAAAAGGAAAAGAATACTCTAATACAGAGTTTCCTTAGCACTTGGACAGGCTGCCCTCAATATTTATGACATTTCTTCCCTTCTAATGTTTCACGAGCTTGGTTGTATAAACCAGAAATTAGAGAAAATTCTAGAGAAGCAATAACTTTACAGACTTGTAATCTAATCTTGTTGGTTTGCTTTTCAGCAAATGAACTCTCCACTACTTTGCTCCTTGTTAATGTTTCACGGGCTTGGTTGTTTAAAGAAAATTAGAGAAAATTTTATAGAAGTAACAACATTCAAGACTTGCAATCTCCTGTTGGTTAGCTTAACAAGATGATTTTCCACTTGAGGGGTCCCCAAACTACCAGTGTCCTTTCATATGCTTTATTTTACTGTTGGCAGTAAACAATAATTTCTTGGAAATTACTCTATGGAAGTGTAGAACTGTTTTTTACTGGTCTTTGTTTATTTATTGTAAGGTAAATTTTACTGCATTTTTTTCCCTTCGGATTCTACATGTAACTTTACATGCATCAGACACTCTGGACAGCATATAGAGTTCATTTCTTTTATCAGCACTTGGCTTCTCATAATCATTTTTCTAATGTATAATTAGACTAAACCTTTTGCAGTTCCAAGGAGGAAAGCGATGACCTTACTTCAGTTACATATTCTCATAAGCTGATTTGCACAATACTGCATTTGCTCTACAATCTGTTGGGTTGAGGAGAATACGTAGATAGTTTTGATGGTCATTCTTTCAAGTATCCTCAAAACTGGATTCAAGTCCGAGGTGCAAATGCAGACATATTTTTTAGGGATCCTTTTATTCTTGATGAGAATCTCTCTTTGGAGTTGACCTCTCATTCATCCTCCAAATTTTTTAGGGATCCTTTTATTCTTGATGAGAATCTCTCTTTGGAGTTGACCTCTCATTCATCCTCCAAATACAAGAGTATCAAAGATCTTGGTCCACCAGAAGAAGCTGGAAAGAAAGTACTAAGGCAGTACTTGACTGAGTTCATGTCTACCAGACTTGGTGTCAAGCGTGAATCAAGTATTCTTTCTACTTCTTCAAGGATAGCTGATGATGGGAAGATGATGTATTATCAAGTTGAGGTAAGGTCTTCTAGATGTTGTAAGTGTCAAATTCGTGCAATATACAGCTATCTAAGAAGTAAGGATTCTTCTGTATATCGACAAAAAAAAAAATCCTTTTTATAGTTTTGGAAAAGTGAAGTGTTTTGGGGTTTCAGACCCATTGAATACAATGAATAATATTCTACTTCCTCCGTCCTCAAAAGGATGATTGAAGGTACAATTTTTTATATCCTCAAAATGAGGACGGTCTAATCTACATACATAAAGTGAAGGTAAGTATGTCATTTAGTATGATCCATTGGTATAAAAAATAATAGTACTCATCATTTTATGTAATATGGTGGAGCCACTAAAGATAAATTTGGAACTTTTATCACTCTCTCTTTCGTCTACTTTTCTTAATGGGTAAAAAATGTATTTTGCTCATCTTATTTAGGATAGAGGGAGTATTTCTTAGACTGCATTATTAGCAAGTCAGGTTATATACTGATCTATCCTGTTGTAATGTGATTAGGTAAACATCAAGTCATATGCAAACAACAATGAGTTGGCTGTTATGCCACAAGACCGAGTTGCCCGTCTGGAATGGAATTGCCGTTACCTTTCAGTTCTTGGAGTTGAAAACAACCAGTTATATGAATTAAGATTGCAAGTACCTGAAAATGTTTTTGTAGAAGAGGAAAACGATCTTCGTCAAGTGATGGATTCATTTAGAGTAAACGAGGTGGCTGCTTGATCAATACAGAGGATGGGCCGGTTCGCTTGGAGAGAATCCTTTCTATGATCAAATCCGAATTATGTAACATAGGATTTTGACCTATCATTTTGTTATTGAAGTCACTTTTGTAGCCCCTATTTCTTTCTCCAATTTCTCTTCTTCCTCATCGATTTTAGACCTATTTGCTCAAAAGATAGGTCATCCGCTAATAATAATAGTCAATTTAATCAATTATAGACTTATTTGCTCAAAAAATAGGTTATCCGTTATGAATAATAGCTGCATATGCTACAATTAATTGTCGTTACTAATAGTCCACGAAATTTAGTTTTAAATCTCCCTAAGAAAGAGGCTAATTCATTTATTCAAGGCTTCTTGCTCTTTGATTAATGGCAATAGATCTGTTTATTCAAATTAAATATTTTTATATTCCAAAATTATAGATATAATTTAACTTTTGATATCAAACGACATATTAAACTTCAAAATTGATATGATTTATAAAAGTTTAGAATAAAATAAATTTTATACGTAATAATTTTTATTGTATATTATACAATTATAAATAATTATATCAACTAAAATTAAATCAATAACGGATGGAGTAGTTACTATGATCATTGTCTCTGTGTATATATATATATATATATACTAGTCATTGTTTGTGGCTGAAGGCACAGCATAACAAAAAAATTAAATTAAAATTTAAAAAATAAAAATATTATTATTATCTGTATTATTATTAAGAAAATTATAAAATATAAATATTATAAATATTATTATTATCGGTATTATTATTATGATTATTATTATTTTATTATTATTATTATTATTATTATTATTATTATTATTATTATTATTATTATTATTATTATTATTATTATTACTACTACTACTATTACTATTACTATTACTATTACTATTACTATTATTATTATTATTATTATTATTATTATTATTATTATTATTGTTACTATTCTTATTATTATTATTATTATTATTATTATTATTATTATTATTATTATTATTATTATTATTATTATTATTACTATTATTGTTATTACTATTATAGATATTATTATTATTATTATTACTATTATTGCTATTACTATTATTGTTATTACTATTATAGATATTATTATTATTATTATTATTATTATTATTATAGTGTATGGGTGAATTTTATTTGGGAGAGAATTTTTTTATGAGATGAAATGTGAGCTATTATTAGATTAAGTTAAAAGAATATAAACCGTATTTGTGCTTTGAGATTCAAAATAGGTTCTGTTTTATTATGTATATAAGGAGATATTATTTCATATTCTTAGAGCAAATGAATAATATATTTCCCCTCGTATTTATATGTAGGGTCTGTTTGTGATAAGACTTATAAATATGTGAGAGGAATAATTATATTATTTATTTGCTCTACGAAAATGAAATAATTTTTTCGAAGGTAAGGGAGGAGGAGAATTGAAGTCGTACCTTCTTTTTGTTAGAGAGAGAGAGAGAGAGAGAGGTAGGGACCACTGCGACTGAAACAATTAAAAAGAGGCTATTTGCATATATTTATTAGTTTACCTTAGGGGCTGTTTGATGGCAACTTAATGGGGCTGAATCTGAATCGGTCAGAAGGGCTGAATCATTAAGTGCGTTTGTTTGCACTTAATGGCTGAATCGGTCAGACGCGCCGGCTGAATGGTTAAGGTCAGAAATTGTGGCTGAATGGAGCTGAATGGTGGCTGAATGGAGAAAAAAAAATAAAAAAAAATTATATTATGTAATATTAAATAAATTTACAACAACCTTAAATTTTTTCAGAGGGGTAAAATATTAAAAATATGTCATTCAGATCTTTCAGATATGTCAATTATCAAACAACTTTTTTCATTCAGATTCAGATTTAGATTCAACTCATTCAGATTCAGATTCAGATTCAGCTCATTCAATTTTTATTAAACACCCCCTTAGTTTCATTCCACTTGAATTGTCAACAATTGGGCTTCCGAGAATCAGATCTTTATTAGTCTGGCCTAATCTTTTATTTATTTTATTAATTAATAAACAAGGCCAAGCCCAAACATTAATAACATTTCATCCCAACTTAGCCTGACCCGGTCAAAACTTGACCCGACCTGACCTACAGGCTTTAAATAGATTGTAATTTGAACATAAAAATCCAGTCTGTCCAAAAGTCAACCTCAATTTTTGATAAAGTGACTTGAATACTGAACTAGGATACACTAAATACTAAACTATTTTTCTCTCTCTCCTACCATATTATATTATAATATAATTATTAGTCTATGAGTGAGCACTTAGTTCAAAATGAGGTGATAGTGATTGCAGACAACCTCATATTATATAATTATATAGTCATTACCATTGTGGGTCATTTCTAATTTCTATACAGCAGTACTGAAAATTATGAAAAATAATGATTTTGATCAACTTTTCAATGTTTGGTCCTCTTGATTTGTAATTTTATACACGTTAGTTTATAAAATTAAAAAAAAAAGTCTTAGATCATAATCAAATCTTTTCACCCGATATTATATTACAATAATTAATAGTCACTGACAAAGATAATCTAATTCATATCCGTAACCTGCGACTTCGTGGCTCCGTCATTCTCCCTTTTCTTCTCCTCCTCCCTCCCTCTGTCTAGACTTGGCCTGGCCTGACTTGGCCAGCAGGCCTTAACAGGCCTAATTTTTGTTGAGAAGTCCGACCTGACCTCGCCTGCAGGCTCAAAAGTCAAAATCTAGTCTAGTCTCGTCAAAGGCAAAAGCCTGTTAGGCCTAGGTCAGGTCAGTCCGACCCGACCTGTTGTGCATGTCTACATTCCATCCTTTCCATCCCATCCCATCCCAGCCAATTCCTTCTCTCTTATAAAATATAGTAAGTTGTTGATTTACAAATTACAACTGATGACATCTATTATATATACTTCTCTCTATATCTATTTACATACTGTAATTAAGTAGACAATTTAATTCACCTTCATTTTTTTCGTTGTCGTACTATCCAATTCAAAAACCAAAATTAGTAATATAATTTTATGAGAAAACAATCAAAATAAGACTATCTTACATAATATTTTGTTACTATGATTAAATAGCCAATTTGCCTTGACTTCCCTCTTCTCGTCATTGGTCCTACCAAATCAAATATAAGAATTAGTAAAATAATTTTATTTTAAAATAAAATCAAAATAAAATCACCTTGCTTAATATTATTTTGTTACTTTTATCAAAAATACTTGTACAATAATGCAAGTTTAAAAAATTATAATACTACTTAGATAATATAGTTTGAGCAAGAAACAAAATTCTCAAGGTTCCCATAAATGGAGAGCAAAATGTTATCCAAGAAGAGATGATAAAAGTCCTTTTAACTAAATGCAAGTAGGGAAGAAATTGCAGTGCTGTACAAGCATCACTATTGAAGCTTATGTTATTATAGCTAAAGTTTAAATGCATCCACTTTGGGCACCAGCCTTGCTAAATTTGATATACTTTCAAATCTCAGCTTTACATTTCCTTGGAACTACTTCCAGAGATGCTGCATTTTGCTCCAAGAATGGCAGAGTTTTCCTGATGCATGCTGCATTCAACAAGATGATTACAACTAAGTTTGCAGATGCTCGAGGAAGAGAACAGGGTTTAAGAACTCCGACAAATCATGACTTTTCAGAACTAAATAAAATGCTCGCTGTACGTGACATTCAGCTAAGAAAGTGTTACGTGTTGAACATGTCCAATAAAGAAAAAAGTCCCAAATTTTCAAACTATTTACTGTTTCTTTGTTCATTCTTTTCAAATTGGTGAACATGCATAGTTGGGAGATTTCTACTATTGACAGCCAGATGAGCATCCCAAGTGCCAAAGTCCTTCGAAATTAAAATTCAGATTCAGCTGGGTACCGGAAATGCAACAGGTACAAACTCCAAGCAGCACTTGTTTTTATGACCTTACTTCATATTCTCCTGCTCGTGTGAGAGCACGGAAACCTTTGTAAGGACGTGCAGGAAGATTCTTCAAATCCAGATTATCAATTTGAAGCCCAGAGAGAGCAACACCCATTATCCTGAATGACACTTGGAAATTGGGAGATACATGGAGGCGCTCTAGACCAGTCTCAAGCACTAACGTTCCAGACATTGAAGGGGATTTATCTTTTGGAATTCGTCCAATGGACCAACAGCAGGTCTGCAAGAAAAACATATAATCAATAAGTATCAAGTGCCACTCAGAAAAGACACATCACATGCAGTGATTTTACTATTCAACTTTAGATACTGAACTGATTAATCAGCTGGAAAAAGCAGAGACTGAAATATAGAAAGGAAAACCAGAAGAGAAGCCAAATATTCAAACTTCAGATTTAAACAACAGAAAGGTGCAACTCCCACATCCCAGCCACAATGGCATGCACATACAGAGACAGCAAATAAACCCCCCATGAAAGGAAGAGAATGAGTGAGAGAGACGGATGATATTCCTCGTATGTATGTACATCGAAAAACCATTACGAGAATACATGCTCCTGCCAATCATATCATAGACTCAATGGTTCCTGTGAGATTCATTCTACCGTGAACGAGAGAATATTACTCGTATGAATCTACAATGAAAAAGCTTTCTGAGGATACATGTATATGAATATCATTTTGATAAAACATACTCATGAGTCCTGGTGTTTCCGTTCCATATTTGAAAACAACTGAAATCCATGAATCTACCATAAAGAGGTAACGCTTCTCAAGATTCAATCCACCATCAATGGCGCATACTAGAGCTATAAGTTGATGTTAAATTAAACACCAAAACCACATCATGATTCTTGCAGACACATGCACAGAGAAAACTATTCTTCACCTCTTGCTAAAATATTCTAGAAGTCTTATGATAGTACCTTATTAGCAAGGATGTTTACAGTTCCATGATTTGAAGTAAGATCAGCAGACAAAATGCACGGAGGCAGTTGGAATTGAACACTTATTGAGTCAATTGTCTTTCCAGGATCATTCCGTATTCCAACTAGCACATTAATACGACATGTTCCAGAGTCTGAACTTAGTTGTGGCTTCACGTATATTGGAGTATTCTTCAACTTCTTAACCCTGTAGCGAGTTAAAGATGATAGATATAAGATTCATAGCTAGAGAATAAAACCAATTAGAAACATTGGATGCTATATGTATGCTTACTACCAAAAAATATGATTTAGCTTATACCGTGAATGAACAGGTTGGAAACAGTGAATACTTAAATGCATAATTGTGTGGCCTTCGTAGTGATTCCTCACAATACAAGATCATGTACATACACATGCTGAGTATGAAATATTGTGTATGGCTAAAATAATGCCAGTAAGAATCTAAAATAGCCGAATTCAATTAAAATTTAAAAGTACAAATACACAAAATTGTAGCCTAATGGCACACACCTGTAACTCATGAGCTTAAATTGTCCATCAGGAGGCACAAAAGATAGGATTTGATGCGATTCCCATGGTCGAAACCGAACACAAGGATGAAATCGCACATCATTCAGAATAGAAGGGTTTCCAAATGAAAGAGTCAAATCAGGAAGACCTGAGAGATGAGAGTTCACTTGGACCTCACCATATATCTCACATTTAACGAGGACTCCTTCCCTGAACAGCATATGAAAAGAAAATCCGTAAGCCCACTGTAGTACAAAAATCATACACAAAACTCCACCATAAGCTGCAGCCTACAAGATGATCCAAAAGTAACCAATGAAGTTGGAACTCCAAAATCATATATAGGATCCAAGATACAAATATTGAGATTTTCTTATTCAACAGATTATAGAAGCAGCAGAAAGAAGCAACTTTAAGTCATTATGTGATGACATTCACAACTTATGTACTTTAACGCATTATTTAAATAATATAGCTTCAAAGATTCTTTTGACCAAAGGTAGTTATAGTGTTATGTACCATTAGCTTTTTCGATAATGTATGTATAAGTGATGTTCTATCAAGAGAAGCACTGAAAACCTGCTACTATTAACAATGGGTGAAGTGTAGCTCGATAACGACTATTTTTCTTCTAAGAGATCATTTAATATTTACATACTTTTTTCATATCTTTTTTAGTATTTTCTGTCTATCTTATGAAATCTCTACTTTTCTAGAACAGTAAGATACTAAATCACTGCATCCCCTCGGGTTGAAACGATACCTCAAAACCTTAAGGGTTTCATATCAATAAGCTTGCCTCTCTTTTCAAATCAATCATGTAAGTGGGCTATCCCAGAAAATGCCCCGCCTGTAGGCATTTATGTTTATCTTTGTCTTCCGTTAAACAGAAAACTATTAGAGGATCAAGTACACACAAACAAAAAAAATTCCTAGGACTTGACATGGTAATGCCTGCTAAAATGCATTTGGTTTGGTCTTAACCTCATAAAAGATAATTGGCAATAAATATTCCAAAAAAGGAAACTCGAGAGTACCTCTCTCATTATCTGTTGTATGAGAGAAACTAATGCAATAGTTTTCCTGTCCCCAATTAATTTACAAACTTTATTCTGACAGGCAGAAGGTTGGTAATCACTCAAATCTGCAGGAAGGTAAATTTTCCAGAGGCGTGCAATTTTTTTCTATTGTTTGAAAGAAATTATTTTCCTTTCCTTTTCTGCCTCTATAAAAAAAATCTGCATTTCGATAAGTCCACTCTATGAAAAGATAATATTCATTTTCCACGGGAACACAATTGCAGATTGCAAAAGTAACAGAATCCAGTAAATAGCGTGACACCATCTATAGACAAGGTCTCTATACAAGTCAATATAGAGAGAGAGAAATAAATGCTAGAAAGATTGAGTTGGAGAAGAGTCTGTGCGTGCCTGTTTATAATTGCATCCATTTCTTCAACAAGATCAACATATACTTCATTGCTTGCATGCTTCAGATCTGTCGTTCTCCAAGGAACACAAGATGCTGTTGCGCCTGGAAGGGTGTTGCTTACATTAGAAGTGTTACCCGTCACAACGCTTAACACTTTGCTAACAATATTTGGAGGAGCAATCATCTCCCTCAGGATGTTAGGTTCTGTTGTCAGAGGAAACCCATTGTCTATCATCTCATCCAGAAGCTGAAAGTTCAAACAAACAAAAATCTATTAGTTCTAGCAAAACCTGTTCTCGGAAAAGATTACAATAAAAACTTAAGTGAGGAATGAGGGAAAAGTGGAAAGTGGAAAGGCTCTTCATAAATGATTAGACCCATATTTCCTTATCCATATTCCATCATCCATGTCTACTGCAGGTTTTTTTTAATGGATAAAGAAAAATTATTACATTTTAAGAAAATCATGGAAGCACCAGAAAAATCCATATATTTGTGTGCCTTGTGAAGGCTAAAAACATGTAATAATTCCAAATTCATATAGGTACCCTAATAAATGGGGAAAATAATGACATTTCGATGGAACGATACATGTACATATATAATGCCACTACTAACATATGTACACAAATTATATGCATACAGAGAGAAATTGGAGTGTATATATGTGAGTGTGTGTTTGTGTAGATGTATATGTATGTGGGAAGAAGCTTGTGTGTGTCCCAGACAAGTGCATAAACTACTTTCTTATCAGTAAACTAAACCGATGTAGACAGCTGCAGTAAGGTAAGATATGTGCTGATTACCATTGATTTTAAAGTAATCATACAATTTACAGTTTGTAAAGGTGAATTTGCAGTATCATACTAGGCTGCAGGAAATTCTGGACCCCATTTATTAGTTGCTTGTAGTGGTGAAGGCTAGCTTAGCAATATTTCGTAATTTAAAAATAAAAAAGTTCCGTTCAACAAGGGCCAATGACGAAGTTGGTATGGAAAGTGTTGTGCAATTTAAAACTAAGGGACACTGGGCTGTAGAGTAATTATTCAGGGCTGTGGTCCAGTGAAATTATGTTTAGTAGGACTTCAATTACCACATTTATTTATCCAAGCAGGAAGTTGGTTTGAGAAAGTATGCTTTTTAGATTGAAATGCATTCGTCTCATTGCAGTTGCAGAAGCGCTGATCTGGAAGATGATGCCGATGCCGATGCCAATGATGGAGAAGATAGCCACCCCCGGAATAGTTTAATATATTTTAAACCATCACATGTTGAAAACATCATAAGATAAGCAAGAACCCTCTAAAACTTTCAACAGGAGTGAACCATGTATTACACATAGACCTAGATATGCAAAAACCTCCATCCCTCCCCTCCTTCCCATATATTACACATTAATTACACATAGACCACTACTACAGTACTTTACCAGAGTACACTACGCATCTGCTGCGATAAATTTCATTTATTTACAAGCAGAAACAAGAAAAGATCTCACCTACCTCGTATACAATAATAAAGTTATCCTTAAGTAAATCTTCATTCAACCCTCCAAGATAATCCAAGAGAACATCAGCTACTCTGCAAAGGAACTACAGAAAACCAACTAAAGATCCAGGTGTTCAATGTTATCCTCAAATATAATCACAGAAAAGCACAATAAAAGCTCTAGATAGCCAGGTCTGGCTTATACTTATCAATTGAGGAACATGCAAATGCTAAGAAATGGGATGAAAATTATTGGAGCTAATTTAAGAATAGTTGCTTGAACTTCACATGAGGTGATTGAGGTCCAGCTATTGGTTGAGAAATTGATGATATCCACCACTCAGATCCTGTTGTTACAGATAGTGGTTGAGGTCCACATATCACATATCATGCAAAAATTTATTTCTCAATTAGCTACATCATGTAGTGTTATCAGGTTAAACAATTAAACTGGGAGTTGGTTTCAAAGATTAGTTCCTCCCTGGGATTGGTACTACAAATATCTACTTTTTTGTAAGTCGTCGACACCTTAATTTGCTATACCGTATTACAATATTTAGACTCGTCATAGCATTCTATCTTTTATAGTCAAAGTTCAAATAAAAAGCTCTTAAATCACCATCAACATTCTAGGACATATATAAAAGAGCCATTGATTTGTCAAGCATGACACAGAAATTCAAGTCTAGAACCAACCAATTTGTACAAACAATGTCAACTATCAGCTTGTCTAATTCATTCCTCCAGACCCCAAATTCTCAATACCAGCATCAGCTAATGCCTTCTAATCAAAATCTGCTAAATATAGAATTGCTCGTATAGATATGTTGCAATAGCATTACATCCATTAATTTTTCACAGAAAATTAGATATCCGCTATCAGCATTGTTCACCTTGGCCATGTCATAGTGAGATTCACAGAACATTCTAGATCTAAAGTGAGACTAACACCATATGTGTTTAGTGTTGTAAAACTGAGACAGCAACGCTCCTCAACCAATACGAAGAAGACTCTGGGTATGTAGCTAATGTGTATCCCAAGAAATATTTTTTTTATTGGATGAAAGTATAAATTTTATTAATAGAAAAGACTAAGTACAATAAACTAGATGGAAATGCTATACCATCTAATAGAAAGTAAAAGTCATTAATCCTTCTACTACGCAAAACCAATATTCAAGTAACTTAAATATTCTATGGATAATTCATTTTTCAGACGAATCGGACTTTTCCTCCGCTCTATAATTGTGTCAATAACTGCTACAAAGCACAAATGCCACAAGCCTAGCACATTCAGGCAGAAACCTAGAGTCACATTTTAAATCAAGTTCATGTTTTTCCCCTTCTCCATGTAAGTAATTTCTTATAGTTATTAAAAAACTAAAAATAATAAAATCGCATAAGCTATTGAGTACCCAACTTAAATGGCATATCACAACAATGTAGAAGTAATAGAATAAGAAGAAAAAGAATACCATAAAAATTGTATGCATGATACAAGTGTCTAAAACATTTTAAGTTTTTATAGTACATCATCAATTGACCAAGTAATAGAAATATTAAATAGATCTTAAATTCAAAAACAAAATTCAAAGCTCACCTCGATGCCCATCAAAGGCGGCATTTCAACTTGGGTGCAGGCTAAGAATGTGATGCCATCACGAACAACTTGGAAAAGGTAATGTGTTGGTGAAGCAATTACTGGTACAAGCTATAATCCCACACCAACATGAGTTCAGAAACCACGAAGAATTAAAACTCCGCTAATAACATTTTAATTGGATCTCTACTAGTATGATAATTATGGTACCTTGAAGGAATCACCTTGAGAAATAGCTTGATCCCAAAACCAAGCACATATTGACCGATCAACTCGATGGCCAGTCAGCTGTTTCTCTAAAATTACCTCCCTACAAATATAATAGTACCAAACAGGTAAGAAAAAAAAATCTTAAATTCAAACCATTTGAATACTCAACAGGATTGATAGCAATCTACAAAGTTCTATAATAAGTGAAAAAGATTAGCATAATGTGTAGGATTAAAGATTCGATAACTGAATTTACAGATCGAAATAACACATATATGTGTGTTACAGTGTTAGTGAGCTAATAGAGGAGATAGCGATGGAAGAAATAGTTAAAAACATACCCAGAATCTGATAGAAGAAATATACACTGCAACATCTTTTCTACCAATCTGTTTGGCTATTGATTCGAGTGAAATTTGAAAAATATGCAACGATTAGAAATTTCTTCCCTGCAAAGCGCTCTCTGTCACTATATGTGGAATAAATTTTGGATCCGATAACATCTCGATCCGGGTGGACCATGATCAACCCATATGTTTTCGTCTACAAGCAATACCAATTTGACTTTTTTTAATTTAGAAAATCATTGTTGACCTATTAATATATACTCCCTCAATTTAAATTTGTAAGATTATTATAATAACTTAGATTTTTTTTAAATAATTAAATATTAATTTAATTTTTTTTTAAAATGGAAGTTAAATAATTTATTTCTTTTGAAAAGTTAAATTATTTTTTTTAGATAATTAATTAACTGAAATTAGGGGGTTTATCAGAGTTTTGGTAACTCGTATATTATTTTCTTGTTATATTTAAAAAGTTTTAGATGCAACCTTAATCATATTCAAACTTGATTAGTTAAATTTTCAAGTGGATATCTGATGTATTTTGCAGTTCTTTAGAAAAAATTATAATTAATTCATCTGATGTCAAAATTGAATGAATCTAAAACATATTTCTTCAATTTTTCCTCTTTTTCAATTTTAAAAAGAAATAAAAGTTATTTAACAATATTTTTCTACTTTAAAATGATGAAAATCGCAATATGTCCTGATTTCTATCACTATTTTTAGCCTTAATTTTGAAAATTCACAATTCAGTCATATTAACCCCAAATTGTGTAATTCTTGAGCCTATTTCGTGTATTTTTCTGAGATATATAATTTTTGTGAAAATATTAAGAGATTCTAAGGACTTTGGAATATTCAAAAGTCACTGATGCGTATTAAATAAAGACGAACAAGGAAGATAAATATTATTTTGATTTTTGATTTTAAGTATAACTATGCGGGGTTTTAAATTAGAGATTTATTTTAAACAAAATATCAAGATGGAATTAGATATCATGATAATCTGAAAGAGAAGATGAATTTATATAAAGGAATATAATTTAATTGAATGTAAATATTAAAATCTAAAAATATGTTTATATATATTTAAAGTCTATTAAGTGGATTACATATTCTAATCTGACTGTTGGATCGTTATAAATTTTGAATATGTTATTCTTATATAAGCTGAAAATATTTTCACCAATTGTGAACCGTTAAAGTTAAGCATTTTATTTATTATGAATTTTAAGAAATGGTTGGTTTGGAAATTTTATGACAAACTTTCAGCAGTGAGTTTTAATATTTAAAAATAGATAATTTAATGATTTTAAATCTGATTTGGGCGATTCTTGAGACTAAATTGGAGTATTTGAAGTTTAGTTTCTGTTAAAATTAATTAATTTGATAAATAAATTTAAAATATGATTGATATAACCAAAATAATAGACTAGGGTCTTAAAAATATTTTGTCATGTTGGGGTTTATAAGATTTTTCAGCTTTTATTATTAAGTTTTATGTTTTGAAGTCACAGATATTTATATTAATTTGATTCTTGATAATTAGAACAAATAACAGTAATATAAATGATGAACAAAAGAAAGAGAATAATATGATAAATAATAGACATTAGAAGTTTACAAAGTTTATTTTGTTCAGAGTCAAATAATGTCCAAATTGTCAACATGATATGGAGTCAAATTCAGTAATGATATTCAAGATTCATAGTTCAAAAATAATGGTTAAAATTAAATAGACAGGTTCAGATAAATAGGAAGGTTCAGGTGAAATGATATTTAGATAAAGCGCAAACTATTAATCATTTCAAGAAATTTTACCGAACAATACTTACCATAGTGAGTTTAAGAGTATGAAAGAAAATGATATCTTTTACCCTAACACGTGACTAGATACTGTTTTATATGAAGTTGATCAACCTATAGATATTTATCATTTAATTAGTAACTATCACATATAAATTTCATAGTGTATACTAACTCGTATGAAATCATCAAAAGTGATTTGATAGTATAAATTTGTGTAGTGTACAGAATAAAGTAGAATAAACTTCAAAATAGTTTTTAAAAATAATATTTCAAAAAAATATTCAAGAGAAAGTTTTTCAAAATGAATCTTCTAAAGTAAGAGTTATATAATTTTTATAAAAAGACTTACTTTAACAATATTTGTACTCTTACTGACTTTCACAATTACTCACAATCGCTTAAACACACTCAGAGAGAACTTACACAAAGTAATATTTTAAGAGTGAAAGAAAAAATAAGCAAGAAAGTTATGAAAAAATCTTAAGTTAATGTCTCTATTTATAGCTAAAAATCTCTACTTACACAAGATTTTTTAATTTAATCCATACCATACATTTCAAGATAAAGTTTAATTCATACCACACATTTCACCTTATAAGATCTCTTTGATCTATACCATCCATTTCAGCATTATCTTTAATGTATACCATTCATTTCATATTTTAATAAAATAACTAACTTTATATAATATATTATAATAAAACAAATAACTTTACATAACCATTAACTTTATATATTAATAAAATAAATAACTTTATATAACCATTAACTTTATATATTCAATCTTTTTTTTTAACACTTATTCACACATTTTTCATTATTCACTAATCACCTTTTCAATTATTCATCAATCACCTTTTCAATTATTTTACAATTATTCACACTTTTTTAATTATTCATCAATTATTCATTATTATAACCAATTATTGTAAATGCAGTGTAATCAAGTAGTTAGCTTTCTAAGTTAAAAACTCACAATAATAGCAAAGATATACCAAAATATCAACTAACAATGGAATAGAACAATTAAATTAATGTCACAACAATGATAACAATAATGCAGAAAATAAATAAATAATAGAAAATAACACATTACTGTGACAATTATCAGTTCTAATAATATGAATTACTATGCCTATGCTACTATGACAATTGTCATTTTAATAATATGAATTAATGTGCATATGCTACTGTGACAATTATTAGTTCAATAAAGTTAGATACAATGTAATGATAATTATTGATTAAATAATGTGAAATACTGTGCAATAACAATTTTTGATAAAATACTATGCAGTAGCATCTTTATAAGTTCAATAATATGAAATACTGTGTAACACCGTGTATTATTATCTAATACCGTGTACTACTGTGTAATACCGTGTGCTACTATTTTTTATTACCAGGTATTCTAATAGTTAAAAGTGATAGTACCTTTGACAATTTTTTTTAAAAAAGTTTACTATTATCGTTTTTTATATCAGGCAATATTTCAGTATGGGGCCCACTAATGATTTGTTATTTCTACGTTGTCATACGAAACGAATATTCCTTGACAAATCGAATATTCCCCGACAAATCAAATATTCCCCAACATATTTTAATTTGCACATAACATTTTTAACTTTAACTTTTATCAATATAACAACTTACTGTTTTAGAATAATATATGAAAAGAAATTTAAATTGTATTTTATAAAAGTCGAGGCTGTAACGACCCCGAAATTCGACCCACTTTATTACCTTAAATCTTAAATAACATTATTTTCATTATGTCCAAATTTCGGTCCGTTAATAAATCTTTCATCACCTAAATCGATCCATTATTTAATTTCAAAATCATCAATTCCCAAATTTTCGGTATAAAATTTTCTTTTTTTTCCTTCAAATCATTGTATTAAAATAATTGGATATTTAAAATCCTTACATCTGGATCCCAGTCCCTGGATTGCAACCTTAACTTTTTCTTTCTTTTACACGTATCATAAAGCTCATCATTTAAAATTTACTATCATTCATATCCATATAAATATTCTTTGTTTCATGATTCATCATCAAATATATAATAATTTCTACCGTAACAATTATCCTGACCAATCACAGTTCATAATTGAACTTTTTATCATATCCAGATTCAACTTATATATACATACAATTCATCACAGTAAATAAACAAATTTCTCATATTGAATTATATTATTAACAATATAACAATCACGTTTTCTACCTTCTAGGCAACTCATCTCAAACTTAATCCGATATTCCTGAAACTTATTTCTTTATCCTGCAAAAGTTTATTTTAAACAAGTAATGAGCACAACGACTCAGCAAGTTCAAAAGTTTATATTTCACGTAGCACATACCTTAACATACTCATTGTGTGTCATACATCATGTGCTTGTGCTTCTATTATAGCAACATATCTCATATCGTTGCACAAAGAACACATTGTGGTCATATTAAACACGTATCACATAGCACATAATTTGTATGCATTTAAAACAAGAATTACATATCATAATAGTTCAACATTTAACATAAAAGGGACTGAAGAACTTACCCGTCGTCCAGTAATTTAAATGAAAAGCTCAAATCTTTTACTCGATCAACCTATGATCATAAAATAATTAAATAATAATTATTTATCCTCTTATGATATTAATTTAATTAATTAATACCATTTCTGAGCCAATTATTTAATAATATGGTTAATTATATTAACCTCGTTCCTTAATAAATTAATTTAACTTAATATCATGTACCTTCAATACGGACAACCTGACCCATTGGACAAATTTTAGCATATTTGATTGCCCGACAATTTTATTTAATCATTTTCTAAACTTTAACCTTATTGGATTAATATTTAAACATTTAAATATTAATCCCCAATATTTAACATTTTTACAAAAATATTAAATTTAATGCCCAAACATCATTTCTATATTTTTTTAGTATTTTTCTATAATTTTCTATAATTTTAAACAATTTTTAAACATTTGTTTCAATTAAAAATCATTTCTGGGGGCATTTTGGTAATTTTCGCTCCCTTAGGGACATAACCGGCATTTTCTGGAAAGGTCGGGGGCATAATCGTACTTTTACGAGGGTCAGGGACATGTTCGGTATTATTCGGAAAGGACGGGGGCAGTTTCGTAATTCCATAGCGAACGTCGGCCGCGCATGGCGCGCGGTCAATCCTTGTCGACGCCAAACGACGTCGTTTCCTTCGTCCGTTACTGAGCTCCGCGCATGGCGCGACTCACCCTTTCGCGTCCCAAAAACGACGCCGTTTTAACCCCCTTCCAGAAAAAAAATGGCCATGCGCGACAGCCCTTTTTATTTTTCCTTCTTCAGCTGCGGAAACAGTAGCCACCGTAGCCCATAATTTTTTTTTTCCTACCATTTTTTGCACAAAATTTTCCAACATAATTACTTCTAAAAATCATACAATCCATAACCAAACATCCAAAATTATTTGGAATAATTATTTTAATTATTTTCTATTTTTTTTTAACAATAATAATTTTAATACCATAATTGCTAAAATAATTTAACTAAATTCATTCTTTACCTTCCTTGAAGCTTTTCCCTTCCTCTTGATGGCACAAAACTCCCCCTCTCTTAGTAACCATGGTGGTTCACGGTTGACTTCCGGTGGTTGGCGGTGGTTCATGCTTCGGTGGGAGGAAGAAGAGAGTGTGTGCATGTGTTTGTTTTCTTGCTTTTCTTTTTTTTTTTTTTTTTTTTTCTTCTTTGGTTGCTTTCCTTTTATAACCAACATGCTAAACCAATTTGGAAAACAATTACAAATCCACCGCCTTTCTTTCACGCAAGCCAACTTTGTCTCTCGAAAGTTCCACATAAAAATCAAACATGCAATATTATTTAATACATTACATAATTATTACATGTAATAAATAATTTATATAATGTATATAAAATATTTATTTTAATTCATCAAAAATCATAACATGATTTATAAATAATATTAACACCCTTTTTGGTATTTTTCTTGACAAATTTTGTACACGCATTATGAAATGCATGTAATTATTTGAGGTAATTTATACCTCCAAAATTCATTGTCGACGCCGGGATTTTCGTCGCTTCGTTTTTTATTATTAAAAGCCCTTTCCAATTTTAGCCTTTAGATTAAGATGTGCTTTTGAAAAGGGTCGGCTTAATGTCGACGAGTTTTGAAAGATCGATTTCTTTATGAGCCAATTGACCAGAGTCGCGAGTTGGTATATTTAAAATGGATGTACCAACTCATCCGAATTTTTGTTTTCGTAATTGCTGGCTCATATGTGACTCCGAATTAATTGATCCGCAAACCGAGATTCATAGAGTTCGGGGGCTTGCTTAAGCGAGGGGAAGGTGTTAGGCACCCCCCGTCTTCCGTGAAACACGATTACCGCAATCTCGATGTTTTCCTATCCTTTTAAATCTTAAAATGTGTGTGTGCGCGCGCGTGTGTGTGTGTGTGCGCGTGCCTAGGTGATGTTTGTGGTGAATTTTGCAGAAAAGTTGCTTTGATTTTCTATGACAAATGTGTTTTGTCGGAAAAGCGTTTAGACGTCTTTTGACCCAAATGACAAGGCTTCGCTTTTTATAATAAAGTTTGATTTTAATTCCGAAAACGATGAGGTTTTTTTATTAGATGTCATCTTCAGAAAGCAATAGTTTTTAAACTTTTGTCAAATAGGAATCGAGACTATACATTGCCTTCTAACAGTAAATATAAATAAAATGAAGGCAACTTCTAGAACTCTTTAACCCTATGCACAAAGTTTAATGAAAACGTTTATTTATTTTTCGAAAACATCTTTTATGACATTTCAAACCAAATATAGCCTTTTCGCCCAACAAGGATCAAAGTTTCGCCAAAACTCTTAATTTTAAAACCTCGTGAATCTAATATCCTAAATTGATCATTTTTTTAAAAAATCTTCATCGTTTGCTTTATTTTTGGAAAATCGTTTTTTGTGTCGTAAATCAAAATAAGCATTCAAAACGTGTCGAGGCTATCCATGGGCATGTGAGCCATTCAAATAACCCTAAACGCCCACAATCGCACATTTCACTATCATGGGGCCTTAAACCCGATTTTCGATCCGACATCGCTTTAAGGCCCAAAAATTACATATTTACAATACAAATGCATCGTCATCGCTACATACGTAAAAGTTAGAAAATAAACTAAAAGGATATCATCGGGAGGTTAGGAGGAGATTCCATCCGCAATAAATCCTCCCTAACCGTCCCTAATCCACAGATCTACAACATATATTGACTACATTAGATCTAACTGCAAAATACACAAAATCAAACTTAATTAAATAGCAATGCACCAAATATTTTCGGATCCACAGTAGATCCACCCAACAAATGCAATAAAAACCGAAATGAAACTAGATCTAACTAGATGAAATCACAAATGCTATAAACTCGGATTTTTTCACCTTTCAAATGATGAAATACATGCTTTGACACTTGAAAATCACTTAGAATACAATATATGATGTTAAGATCTAACCAAAGATGGAAGAATCTCACATTTCTCTCTCTTTTCTCGCTTTTTCCCGCTCTCCCGTCGCCTCTCTCTCTCCTTTTTCTTTTCCGTCCGCCGCTCTCTCTTCTCCCCCGCGTCTTCTCGGGTGGAAATGGCCGCTCTATAGAGTTCAGTAGGCAGCCGCAGGTGCATCTGCGGCTGCCTGCTGTGGCCGCCCGCGCCGAATCCTCGGCTGCCGTGTGCCGTCTCCTCGAGTCGCGCACTGTCCCGTTTGTCGGTGGCCGCAGGTGCATCCGCGACTGTCCGGCTTGCTTTTCTCGATTTTCGTGCCACGCGGTCTTAATTCGCCAATTTCTGCTGTATTAATTTGGGAGGCTGTTACTTGATGTAGAAATTGCTATTTGTGCTTGGCTTCCAGGGGGCGCTGCCCCTTACCACCCCCGCCAGCTCACCGACGAGCTGGGCAGCCGCTCGCTCACCGGGGAGCGAGACCCCCGAACATCGTAAGCGTAGTGGCCATTAGTCGTCTTTTGTGATCAAATCAGGTTCTTCTGGATCGACTGTTTGCCTTGCCTCAAGTGACCGGATGCTTGTTGTCCGTTGTGGCGGCTTTGACCGTAAATCGTTGGGGTGGCTTCGTGTTGGGGTCCACCTTCCTTTTCGCATGTCGAGTCAAATGACGATTTTGCCCTCCTGTCAGGGTTAGTACAAAAGTGCAAAATTTGGGTGTCTATATTCATTAAATAATTCATATAACATATAAAAATTATTTTTCATAATTTTTCACTTCATTACTTGGACAACATGTTACATTAGCATGTTCACGTTTCCAAAATATTATCCTTCATAAAAATCATAAAAATTCAATTATGTATAAACATAATTTTTAATGAATTAAAACATTCCTTTTTCCTCATTTAATTTCATTTCTTTACATTTCACATTAATCTCTTTATATATAAATTATATAATTTAATATTATATAATTTATATATTTACATTCTCCTTTCTTAAATAATTTCTTAATTTCCTCCAACCTTATTCAATTCAACCACCTCATATAAATTATATAATTATTCTTATATAATTTATATAATTATTACTTTCCTCATATTTCACTTTAATTTCCTTATATAAATTATATAATTATTATTATATAATTTTATATAATTACATTTCTTCTCAATTAATTTCTAAACTCCCTCCATAATTCTTGATTAAATTTAAATTCGACAATTATAATTTCACTAAATTCCTCATTAACTTTTCATTAAAAATTGGATTAATTTAATTATTAATCCATTAATTCTCATAATTACTTAAATTTATAATTATCACATGCACATTTATATGTATATACAAATGTATATATATACATATCTAATTTCATATATTTCACATTACCACATAACTTCAATTAAATCATAATTTCTACATTTTCATTTAATTGTACAACTTATTGTACATTTACATAAAATTTCTCTTATTCTTAATAAATTGTTTCTAAACAATTTATTTACTTTTCAATTACTTTAATTCAATACCATTTATCATAATATCTGCACAGATTTAATTTACTAATTAAATCTCATTACATACATTAAATCACATAAAATAATAATTAATTTAACAATCTTGATAATTTTATCAATTAAATTCTTATTTAATATTATTAAATAATTCCGAAAATTTGGATCCTCACAGAGGCCTTACATTCCGCTTCTTTGATTATTGTTGCATTCTCTATCTCGTGATATCTCGTCATCTATAATATTTTTCTTATATTTTTTGGCATTCTTGAATAAAATTTTAATATTTGATATCTTGACTTCATTCTGTAATTTGAACTACTTTTATTCTATTATAAATTGAACAGATTCCATAGTTCTTCAACGATACTCTCATTATGTTGATTTATTTACTTTGCTAATCGTTTAGAATTTTGTACTCACTCATTTGATTTGTTTATAGTCAAATCCTTATGTTGCTTCATTTTGGTATTGGCGTGCCGAACTTCGTAATTTGTACTCTTTTAGACTTGTTCATCACGCATCGAACATGTTGTTACATTCTTTTACAGACATTGTGTTTATGATTTTATTTGGTTCAACGTGTACGTTTATAACTCTTTTACTGGTATTGTGTCGTATGTATTGTGACACTATATCTTTGGCAGAATAAGAGATAAAGTATACCTAAGTTATTACTACATGTGGGGGTACCACAAGTATGTCCTCTTGACAGCAAGGCATGACACCTTCCGTGACAGTGTGATCAATCCACAACACATCTTTTTATGTCTTCTTCGTGCTAGCTTTGACCATTTAATATATTTGTTCACGATGCGTATGGGTCGACCCTAGATTTTGCTCAGTTCTGCGGTTTAGTAATGTTGTGTTGAATACACCTTTCAATTTTGCATGCATTTGGATTCATTGTCCAATGTTTGATTTGCCTGTGTGACAGTATTTTGACTTGCCTTGGTGGCAAGATATATTTGTTTTGTTCTAAATTTGGTATAAAATCACAACTTAGCCACTTTGATCCATCCTTTTATTTTGTTTCGTTAGTTATGTTAATTCAGTATATTCTTTTCAAATTTTGGAGACTATATTATTGTTGATATTTATACTTGAGACATTTCTCAATATTCTATTCAGTTAGTTCGATCTTTATCTCATTTATGCTTCTTTTGTATATATTTATCCATACCGGGCATTTTGACTCATACTGTATTTTTCTTCTGGCAAGTTTGTAGGGGTGATTCAGGGTTATGTGAAGGGAGCTTACATTTGACCATCTAGGTTAATTTAATTTTAGGTTTTGATTAATTATGTAAATTTTGGAGGATTTTATTTGATTCATATTGATGTTTAGATTATTAAATATTTCAAGCTACTAGTGCTCTGTTTATTTATTTCGAAGTTTGTTATGCTTTGAAAATGACATTTCTTTCTTATTTGGGAAGGGGGTGTTACAATTATTATTATTGATTTTTTGAAAGTCAAACTGAAATATTTTCAAACTCAAGATTAATGTAAATTTATTTAAGTTTAAACGATACAACAATTAATATTTTAAACTATCTAAAAAATACTACTAATCAGAAGATTTATTTATTTATAATTTTAAAAGAATTTATATCAATTTTACATTTGAAAATATTTCAAAATAACTTTTCAAAAATGAATAATAATTTTATAAATTGGAACTGAGGGAATATTATTTATATAAAAATATACAACTGGAAATAAGGGAGTATTATTTATATAAAGATTTACACAGTAAAAATGTAAATTAAAAAAGAAAAAGAAAAAGAGAGAAAAATTATTTTCTTTTCAACTCCCAATCCGGAAAATAAAAAAATAAAAAAAATGAACATCTTTCCTTTTCTCTCCATAAATTCTCTACTTCTTTTTTTTTTCATCGGTACTTCAAACCTTATCTTTTTATTTTTCTTCAATTTAAAATGCCAAAAAATACTATATGTCACCACAGGTAGCAAAATGTTACTCATACCCCAGAGTCCTGACGACAGGCTTAATACTCTCTTTTCGATATAAATTCAAAATATAAGATGAATTTTTGAACTTTTAAATCACTTTAAAATATTTTTAATTGGGTTAATTTAAATAATACAATTATAAAAATTATAAACTATCTAAATAATATTACTAATTACAAAATTTAGTACAAGAAAGAAAAACTACTGTAAATTCCTTGACATCATGGGGAAGAGTGATGTCTACTAAATGGCTTTGTAGATTTGAACAAACATCCTCTTCTTGGTGGGCATATTTCAAGTATTAAGCTTTGCAATTTTACCAAATACTGCAAAAAATTGTAACTCAGCCTTTTCAATTTGAATCCCAAACAAAACCCTAATTCCAACTGCAAATTTTCTGAAGATTCACTGCTTTCTCAACTAAAATCTTGCTTATCCTTTAAAGTTCCAACAGAGCTACATCCATTGATCTGTAGAAATTACATACATTATACCAAAAATAATCCTCCAAGTCTCAACCTGGGACTTGTTTCTTCTGTTACACAGTACAAGTGGAAGAAGTAGTTATAATCAAAAGGAAATACGAACTAAATCCACATGCCACCGCCTTGATGAAACTTTAAATCAAAGAGTCTACAAACAATCAAATTCATAAAAAAATTGTGAATTAATAAGGGGAAATCACGACTTCTCTAAGTTCTTGTATTTTCAGCATGTACAAGCCATTAGTAATAAACCAAAATGTAACGCAGGGCCCTCAAGAAACCCTGTTATACCTCCAGAGAAGAGTTGCAAGTACCAAGTTCAGTATCACCCACTATATTGATTACATACATAAGATCACCAGTTCTTGACGAATTACTCGAGTGTTTTCTTGTGTCCCATCTTCCTTCACGAGTAACTCAGACAACACTGAATGCAGACTGTATTGTGGATGAGAAACGAGACGCAATGGTTTGGGAGGCAAATGCTTGAAGCTGCTTCTTAGCATCTGAAAAGAACACCAAATATCATTGTTCGAGAACTTGAATGGAACAA
The DNA here is from genome assembly GCA_947179155.2 of Hedera helix. NCBI lineage: Eukaryota > Viridiplantae > Streptophyta > Magnoliopsida > Apiales > Araliaceae > Hedera > Hedera helix. The sequence continues at coordinate 26,475,466 of OX359287.1, forward strand.
CATAAATCGGGGCATATAAAGTAATAAATAAAGTCGCAAGTTTGTATCTTTTTGACAAATATCTTTTTTTCCCTATGTTTATTAGAAATATTAGGAAAAATTCATTATGTAGTAAAAAATCATGACATAATCTGAATGCATGAATTCCAACAAGCTAAAAAGTGAAATGTTTGAACCTATTCTAAATCATTAGACTGTGAAATGTAGAATCCTTTTCAGCTCTACACGCAAACAAAAATATCTAACAAAATTCATTCCGTCAGAAACAAAAACAATCTCAACTACTATCAATATGCAGATTAATTCCACAAATTATTTCTTGCAAGACATAGTGCAAAGTGGAATCGAATCTACTTGATATGATTGTATGTACTTTCCAATGCAAACAAAATAATAATGGTACAGAACGATAGATAATCCATAGAATAAATTTAAAGATCATTGTATTCAGAACGTAGACACGGATGTCAAAAATCAAACTACTCAATACTGCAGAAGTATCTTTCTCTTCGTCTTTTCTTTTTTCTTTTTTAAATTTTAATATCTTTTTTGGTAATAAGTACTTAAGGAGTACCTTTTAGCTGAAATGAACAAAAAGTAGTTGCTTTTTATATACATAGTTAGCCTAATTGATAATTCACTTGCACCTAAATACCCTTTATCAGTCTTAAACTTTTTACATTTAACAGATATATGTATTTCATATCATATAGGAAACATTTTTGGCCTTAAAATCTATTTTCAACCAATAAAACCCTAATGTTACGTTTGAATTGAGGGAATAGGATGAAATAATAAATGTGATAAAAAAACAGTGTATTAGATGATCATTTTGGAGGATAAACCATTCTAGTGGAATGAAAATTCATTATATCCCTTTGATTTTTATTAGAATAAAATCCATTCCAATGGAATGGATATGTATGATAATTTTATCATCATATTATACCACTCACTCCCACCAACAATCAAACATATACTTGAAATACCTTAAAATCATTCCATTCCTTCTTCCATTCCATTCCTTCAATCCAAACGCAACATAAGTTCCTAACATTCGTTTCTGGTCTTTTATGTTATTGATCAACCCCATAAAGAGCATTATATGATTTTAATTTTATGTGTTGAATGGGGGAAGGGGAGGAGCAATGAGACTCCTATAGTTCCTAACAAACATCAGACTCTGACATATAATAATATAATCCAGATTTCCAAAAACAGAAAGAAACAGCAAAATAGGTGGTATGCACACCTTTGCGGCATTTAGTAAAGCCAACAATATTTGCAATACTGAGGGTCAAACAAACCCCTACAACAAGGAGATAATCAGCTTGAAATCTAATGAGGGAAAATATTCCAAGGATGAGCCACAAAACCGCCTGCAAACAAAAGAAGATGACTTAATGCAAAGATCGATCCAAGTAAATGTAAAAAGATGAATCTCCCGGTCAATAGTTTTGAAAACAAGATCGACCCAAGCTTATAACAAGTCATAATGCCACAGTACTCTTTTAAGTACTGAAACACTTTACCCATAAATTTAATGAATATTTCTAGAGCTCCATTTTGTCTAGTGTTGGAAGTAAATCAACATAAAAAACACACAAGTACAAAACTGTATTTCTTGGTTCTTAAAATGTGAAATGTTTTGTTTCATAACACTTGCTGTAACTATTTATCTTTTTGTACAATACTTGTTCCATGACATGCTTTCTCTTTGAATGTGAACACTATGGTTACTGTTGACCTGTGAAATGCTGTATTGAAATATTTAACTTACAGTAAGGTAAATAGTCCACCAGAACAACCATGAATCCTTCTTGTTCATTCGAGCCAATGACTATGCAAGAACAAGGTAAATATGTGTAAGAACAGTAACCCATGTTAGTTTAAGTTCGCGAGTAACACACTCAGACCTCAGTTACAAAGTCACCCAAGTTATTTAAAATAAAGACTCAATTACAACGTAGCCCGGCTATGCATGAAAGAAAATCACCCACCTCCTGATCAAGACATTCAAATTTCCACACGCTCTCACCCTCATCATTTATTTCATTCCACCACCTCAACCCAACTAAAATGCGGCCACTGACATTTTTGACTACCCAAAAATCAAGTGCAGCCAGAAGTACAGTTACCACAAAAATTATGACAAAACTGTCAAAAAATAGAGCTGAAAGTATGTAAAACGCCAAAGCTGTAGCCTGCCAAATATAAAATACAATCTTAGAAGAAAAAATAATTTACCCAAGAAACCAGAAAACTCATGAATGAATATCAAATCTACGACCTTGAAGAGCACATGAAAGAAACAAATCTCTGGGTGGGCATAATTCTCCCCTGCACTCTGAGCATAGTAACAATATGTTAGGAGTTAGGACAGCTTTCAATGGAGGATAAGAATGTAGTTTGCAGTCAATTTAAATTACACAATATTATGTACCAAAAAATATTGTCAGCTGATATAGTATAATAAAGAGAGAGAGAGCACCAAAAGTAGCATTCACATTCTAATAGAAAGGTATAGCATTGCGTACATTTAATTTGATAAATTTAAAATTAAACATATTCTTCTTCGTTTTCTTTCATAATAAGAGATTCTTTTTCCTAATGGAATATGTGGTGAATCCAATAATCTTTAAGATTTTTGCTTACTGAAGCAATGTTAATTACGCATATCGAATGTAGAAAAGAAGATAATAGGTCAGATATTATTGAACAAGTACAAATATAAACCAGTCGAAAGGGAGGCAAAACTAGTGGGAACCATCCACATAATTCCCCAACCAAAATTCCAAAGAAAGCAACATTAAAAGAGCACAAAATCAACCTTCAAAATTATTATGGATAGACCTTCAATAGTAAACACCACATTATACTTCTCGAGAGCATAACATGACATAAACTTTCCAAATGGTAAATTACACCACCTAATACATTCTAAGAAAATGACATCACTAGTTCCCTTAAGATTGTTAGAAGATACTCAAATATACATGGCCATTCCTAGTTGATGGTTTTGGGCTATTTAACAAAACAAATTCCGGTGCATTCTTATCAAACTAGGGCTGTAAATGGTAATCGAAAAATTCGTATTCGTTCGTATCCGTATTCGGAAAAAAACGGATATTATTCACATTCGAAAAAAAACGGATATATCCGTATTCGGTTTAAAGGTATCCGCAAATAAACGGATACGAATACGGATATAGGCATATTTGTATTCGTTTAATATCTGACCGTAAATATATCCGGCGGATATCCGGAATTCGATATCCGAATTCAGATCAGTATCTGGAATTCGTATCCGAATAAATTATATATATATTTTAGTAGAAAATAACACTTTTACTATAATATTAATAAATTGATTTAAGTATAGTTAATGGATTTTTACTATTATAAAGTTAAAATATCTAAAATGTATCATTTAACAAGTGTTATAAATATTATTTAACAAATGTTACAATATAACTTTTGGATCATTTAACAAGTGTTATAAATATAATTTAAATGTTATAATTATAAATTATAAATATTCATATACAATACAGTATTACTCCAAACACATAAAATAGACATCAACTTATTAATGAACATCTAAATTTTAATAAGTAGAGCATTCATTTTGAAATTTAGGATTTTAAAAATAATGAAAACTTATTTGAATTATAATTTGAGCATTAATTATTGTATTTATTATATAATTGAGCATTAATTATTGCATTTATTATAAATAAATAAATTAACCTTCATTTATTAATGAACTATACTTTAAAACTCATTATTTTTTTTCCTTATTCTAGTTATATATAGTGTTACAATATATCTAAAATGCATCATTTAACAAGTGTTATAAATATCATTTAAATGTTATAATTATAGATTATAAATATTCATACACACTACAGTATTACTCCAAATTAACACATAAAATGGACATCTAAATATTAATAAGTAGAACATTCATTTTGAATTTAGGATTTCAAAAATAATGAAAACTTATTTGAATTGTAATTTAGAGCATTGATTATTGTATTTATTAAAAATAAATAAATTAACAATCATTCATTAATGAACTATACTTTAAAACTCATTATTTTTTTCCCATATTCTAGTTATATATAGTATTACAATATATCTAAAATGTATCATTTAACAAGTGTTATAAATGTTATAAATATCATTTAAATGTTATAATTATAGATTATAAATATTCATACACATTACAGTAGTACTTTAAATTAACACATAAAATAGACATCTACTTATTAATTGACATCTAAACATTAATAAGTAGAGCATTCATTTTGAATTTAGGATTTCAAAAATAATAAAAACTTATTTGAATTGTAATTTAGAGTATTGATTATTGTATTTATTAAAAATAAATAAATTAACATTCATTCATTAATATGTATGGTTTAAACTTTAAATTGTGATTGGTTATGAGTTATTATTCAATTTTTTCTTTATTTTTTGTAAATAACTTGAATGAATTTTATATTAGGTAACTGATAAACGAATCCGAATACCTGAATATTCGAATAATTTTTTTATTCGAATAAAATAAACAAAAACGAATATTATCCGTATTCGGATATTATTTCAGAAACCGGATACGGATAGCATTTTTAAAATCCGCTAAATACCGGATACGAATATGGATAGCGAATTGATTTTCCAGATACGGATATGAATATTACTGTATTCGGATTCATTTATATCCGTTTACACCCTTACTGAACACACAACAAACTGATGTCTACTCCCATATTATTAACCACAATGCAACATAATTGATCACATAGTCGTTGAATTTTTCAGCCTGTCTAACGCCTACTAAAGAGGTACAAACTTGAATCATCTGCCCATACATATTTGCAAAATGTTTTATTAAAAGAACTATTAGATGTAGTTTCTTGTGAACTTTACAAGGTCCTTCAAAATAAGCTCATACACGAGTACTCCAGTTCTAATCTTTGACAATTTTCTTGACTTGCAAAAGGAGTTGCTAAAGCTGTACAGTTGCTCCATGCAAGTGTTGCATATAATTTTCTTGCATTTAATCCAGGTTTTTGAAAAATGGAAACATAAAATTATAAATTCACGTTTATTGAATTGAAATGAGGCTGTTTCTTAATTTTTGTATCTATTTTTTTTTTACATCAGATGATTTTTCTTTATGCAATAAACTATACTATTAGTTATGCAGGAGTATGAGCTTGCTGATACTACAATTTTGAAGCCATTACACATATTAAGTTGGAGAAGGATACCCCACAGTTTAAAAGATAACTATGACTATTTCACTCCCACAATGCATAGTTTCTCTCACTATTCAAAATAACTACTTCTTCTCACTGCCAATAAGAAGTTCTACACCTGGTATCAGTGAATCCTTCCTCATGTGCCTATTTTTGGAGCTCAGGACAAGAAAAATACAATATCCCACCAAAATGAACACAAGTCTACTGGTATATACTTTTAAGAATGTACCCACAGGTATAATGCTTAAATCTCAGGACTCTTAATCCCATGAATATCAAAATTTCTAATCATATTACCAAAGAAATAAAAATTTCTAATGAAATAATTGATATGTTATGGAATAAATGATGCCACAAACCAACAACAAACATAATGCAATTTCATAGACGGATCTATTATAACCACATCATGATCCAAAAGAGTTCAAAAAATTCAATTATCTAATCAACGACCTTCTGAAAGATATAAAACACAATGATCATTGATAAATCCTGTATAGCGTTAAATATAACAGATATTGCCCTACTTATGACCATTCCAGCTGAATCAAATCATGCCCAACTAAACAAATTAACAGGAGATGAAATCATACAGGGAGAGTAATGGAGATTTGTAAACTTACGGGATTCAGATCCATCACAATGGGAGTAATGAAAAACGTAAACGGAAGTCAAATTGAATGGCTACCGATTAAGCTGTTAATACTCTCTTCTTCCAATTTCTCTCGCTAGAGAAAAAGACTTGGAATGCGAAGAGTTTCTTTCGGGGCTATCTTGATCTGATTCTGAATATATATGATGGTAATTATGAGGTTTTCAAAATCACCCAAACCAATTGCAATATTTTCAAAAGAGGCCCTAGTGTTTCATCATTTGCAGAATGGCCCTAATAAGGAAGAGCTCTAAATGCCCATGTGGCTTTTGATTGCATCTTAAGAGCCTATTATTTCATTCGCTAAGAGGTTTGAAGTTGTTTGGTAAAAAAAAATATCCCTCTTTAATGCCTCTAAATCGATAAGATAGAAAATTAACTCTAAATTATTAAGAGTTGTCTCTTAATAAAAATTTAAAATCTATGGAGAAAAATAGTCTCAATAAATATTATACTACCTCCGTTCTAAATTTTAAGATTATTATTAATTTTTAAAAAGTTAATTTGAGATAGTTTTAAATTTAAAATTGAGATGATTAAAATCTTACGATGAGTATTAGTTTTTCGATATTTTTTAATATTCATTTTCATATAAACTAAAATCAAAGAAATTCATGTTCAGTTTAAAAATATTTTAGATTGATTTTATGACGTCAATAATGATCTTATATTTTGAAACGGAGAAAATATAACTCTTCTCTTGAACTATTACATTATGGTGTTTGTTCTATTAAACTTGACACAATTTTTTTTCTTCTAATATAATAGTCATCATATTATACATTATTGTTAATTTTTTTAGGTGATTTGTTTAATACATTTATTTACTAGAGTATATAATTTTGTTTATATAAATACATTCATCAATATTAATCACTCAAATTTATTAAACTGAATATTTAAAATTATCAAATAAAATTTTTAGACAACACAGATGGTTAAAATGGTAAAATAATGTTATTCAGACATTTTGAAAAAATTAATTATCAAATAATATTTTTTCATCTTGATACAATTTTAGATAGATGTTCTACATTATTCAGATATCTAAAGTCTTCAGATTTTAACACTTAGTTTTATCAAACAAGAACCTAGTTTGGTTTGGGTGAATTTTTAATTTTCAGGCATGAATAATACTCGAAAAAATTACACTCTCTACTCTCTTAAATATGATCATATGAATAATGTATGTCTTTTATATGGTTGTATAACAGGAGAGTATGGCAGCCAAAAGGAGGATTGCATGTTACAGCATCAAGTGCAAAGAAAATTCTTATAACGGGAGGCACCCGATTCATTGGTGTCTTTCTGTCCAGGCTTCTGGTCAAAGAGGGCCATCAGGTCCTACCCATTTTTATCAACTTTCTTTTGGCTGTTTTACATTACCTGTGTAATGGTTTTTTTTTTTTGTGTAGACTTATCTTTATTGAACAATTCTTTTTTTCTTCGCATTTTCAGGACGCGAGGCAGATGAAGTAGAGCCCATACTGGATGCACTACCAAATCTAGAACAGTGAGCTAAAAACAAGATAATCTTGATGATTTTTTAGAAAGTGATTCACAATCACTCAAGGATGCGGGTATAGTTAACCAACTTATAAGTCATTTGCTGCTTTGGTTTTTACTCCTTTTTATCTTAATTGTGCTGCTAAGCCAAATCTAGAGGGTTCCTTTCTGAGGCAAGTCCAAACCTTTACAGAATATTTGATGTATAACAGAAAGAACTATCATTGTCCCTCCAGAATGTTTCCGTTTATGTTCCTACTTCTATGAAGCACTGAAAGATGTTCAAAGTCAGAAATTTTTTTTGAACTTCAAGCACTGCTTCCAAACTATCTATCTGTTACAATTGTTTGAAATTTAATTCACTAAAATAATATTACCTTCGTTCCAAAATATAAGATCACTTGCCTTTAAATTTTAGGCAACTGATTAAGGCAAGTGATCTTATATTTTGGAAAGGAGAAGGTATTAGCGAACAATGGATGAGAAAACTATTCCTTAGCATAATTTACACATGTAAACAAAAAATATTGGTGGTACAGAAGACAAACTTTAGTTGTTTAAAATTGAATGTGCTCTTCTGGTGTTATATATTCATATTTTTTATAGTTATTTTCGTGTGAAGTAAATTAAAAAACTGATGCTTGAATCTGTGGGCATTGTTTTCCATGGACTGATTAGAGTAATGGAGCAGATATTATTACTCCAAGTATTTGGAAACTGGGATATAGCACTGTATCTATTCGGCATGATAAAGTTCATATTGATATTTCTCCATTCGCTAATATTATTTGTTGTCACCGGAGGGCAGGTACATTTACTGCTCTTCTAGTGATATCATTCTTTCTTTCTTGCATACATAATGTTTATTCAAAAAGTCACCGAAACGGGGTGCATCACAGTAGACATGGCAAATATAAGAAAGCTGGCCCAGGAAAGGAAACATGCACAAAAAATCTGAGGACAACTGGTTTTTCCTCGATCCTCATCTTCAAAGTAACCTCTATTTCTCTCTCTCTTTGAAGTCCTACAAACAATGGGGAATCATATCCTTCTGTTCTTTTAAACTCCCTTCCAACCCTACAAGAACTTCACTACCAAGTTCGGCATCACCCACTGACCCACTCAATATGATGAAGTGTAAAAACCATCACCCACATGTCCCTAATAGACTAACAATGTAGAAGCAAATGATCAACTAATTCCCAGTCCGAGCCTCCCTCAGTTCTATTCCCTTATGCCTAATATTGTTTCTCATTTGTTTCACCCCGAAAAAGGGAGCTTTAGTCCATCATTGCTTTTAAAGATTATTCTCTATAAGGATCTTGTCAGTAATACTAACCATGTAAATATTTTCACAACAATATTGTCACTTAACAATCTACTAAAACTTCTTCACATTTTTGGGGATAGAAAGATGCAGTTGATCCAAAGAGCAGGCACAAGGGAAAGCTTAACACAGAGTCCTTGCTGCAATCAAGGGATGCTAACTGGACTTCTATTAGACCAGTCTATAACTATGGGCCACTAAATAACAACCCTATTGAGGAGTGGTTTTTCCACCGGCTGACAGCAGGCCGCCCAATTCCAATTCCTGGCTCAGGAATCCAAGTAACGCAACTTGGTCATGTACAGGTTAGTAAATTGGTTTCTCATTTTTCTTTTTGAACACACCTTTAAGGAGGGGATTTGGCATGGACCCCTACCAGATTTAGTTCAAATAACTAATATCAATGGGTGAACATAAATCTTACACCCTAATATCCCATAGTCTTTCTCCATTAGGAGTTTTACAGGGATAAACAATAAAATAAGCTCTTAAGCTAGTAATGCCATGCAAGGTTTCAGAGAATCTAACGACTAACATTAATAGTCTCTAGGCCTATAATTAAAATTCATGTCTATCATCATCATAAACTTGGCTACATATAGCTGGTAAATCTGCTGCACTTTGGTACACTTGATTTCCCTCGTGAAAATGACCAAGAGTGTCTAATGACTCATCCATATTGTTGCCTTCACGAACGATGATAAAGAGAACTCTCATAAGCTATCTGCCAAGGAGTGTCGATATTACCTCATAAGTTTTCCGCTAGAATTTTTGAGTCTCACTCATCTAGAGTGAATTGAGTAATGCAGAAGAATATAATTCAAATGAAAGAACCATTCTCTCTACTTGCATATTTGTGCCATTAGAAAATGAGGCTGAGCAAGTTAACATACACTTTCCGCTCCCGGCCCCTTCAGATAGGCTCGAACACTCTTTTCCCAGAAGTACATACATAATTAAAAGGAAAGTTAGAAATTATGACACATGTAGTCACCAAGCCAGACTATGGTAAGGGAATGTTTAGAAATTGTGGCCTGGTTGAGGGTTTGGCACAATCCTACCAGCCAGACTATGGTAGGGGAGTGTTTAGAAAGGAGGCTGATATCACTACAGATGACATGGTTCTTAGCAAGAATCTAGTTCTCCTAAGCTAGAATTATTATTTCCTTGAATTTATTTATTTATTTTCCTTTTTCTTACCTCAATATCAACTTTGTTAGAAATTCGACACTTTTTAGGTATTGTAGAGCCCACAATTGAGAAGAAGAGATTGGAATTTTTCCATGTGTTTAATTTTTCTGTGATTTGAAGAACAATAATCGCATTGGCTTACATTCCTAGTAGTGAAATGTTTTTTTTTTCTTATATAAAATATCATGAAAATTACAATGGATTAGGTCTCTTATTAGTCTCACATAAAAGGCAGAAGCATAAACAATTCATTTTCTCCTTTACCTGGTTGAATGATTTTATTGAAAAATGTAGATTATACTTGCTGTTCAATTAACCTTCAGATGTTTATAGTTCCGAAGCATTATTGAAGCACTTTAAAATAGAGTTTTGGGTTAATCATTTGAGATTAATTTCTTCATAGATTTGGACTTAAAGTTGAAATTTATGTTCTAATTTCAAAGTATTAGTGATGTAGTAAATTAATAAGTTGGTTACCAAGGGTGAGGGATGATTATCAACAAGGATAGTCTAGTGGTAGTAACCTATTATATCTTTAAAACTATGGTTTAAAGCCTTGGATGATTTAGTGGTAGTAACCTGCTATGTCTTTAAAATTAAGGTTTAAAGTCTTGGATGACCTAAATTGGTTCGTTACTAAGAGAGGTTGCAGGCTGCGATCAGGGTTCTATGAATGGTGCCTAGGCCTAACGAGGTGGTCTATAGACATCTATTCTTAGTCCAACCCATATTTATACACCCACTGTTTACAAATGTAAATAAATCTCATTGTCAACTTTTTTCTTCTTACAAAAAGAATTTTTTCTTAAAAAATAAATAAATTTATAATAAAATAAAATGACATAATATTTTTAAATTTGTCATTATAATTTTATTATCATGTCATTTGTATTAAGCTCACAAGTTATCAATTTTAGTAGTAACTATAGAACAAAAATATATTTCTAAGACTCTTTTTGCATATCAAGAGAGAAAAAAGAGAAAAAAAAGTAGTGTGATCAGTGATAGATGAAATGTGATGTCAAAAGTGGCAAAAGAGTTGCAATCGGTCCACCTTTTTTTTCATATATATTTTTATACTTTTGATATCAAATGTCAAAAATTTGATCCACATACATATCTTAGAGCTTCACGGATTGGTTTTCAGGATTTAGTTTTAGTGCGTGGGGATTGACAAGCTCAATAAAACAAAGAGATACTATTATTAATTTTCTTTTCAAACCAATTAACTAAGCAGGCTTAAGATGTACCTTACTTGTTAGGTATCTAAGTTATACACCTGATTTTATTTTTTTAATATCAATTGTTCTGTCAAATAATTCAATCGTTTCAAAACTTTATATACATTTGTAGAACGAAGATTTTTAAAGTCTTTTTTATATTACATTCGTTTCGAATTATAAAATTATTATTGATTTTGTAAAAGTCAATTTAAAATATTTATAAATTTAAAACTGATATAATTTATTTAAGTTTTCAAAACAATAAAACTTATAACTAGTACTTTTTACTTAGTTTATGATATTAATAATTGCATTGACATAAACTAAATAAATTCAACTTAATTTTGAGTTTGAAAAAGTTTAAAATTAACTTTTCAAAAGTCAATATTAATCTTATAATTTAGAACGGAGGAAATAATAATCTTCTCATTCTTTTGCTCAGCAAAAAGAGATTATTTTATTCATTAAACCCCTCACCAAAAAAAAGTTAAAAAAGAAGAGATACTCCATGTTAACGTTCAATTTTGTCCAAAACTTGTTATCAGATTTAAAAGTGGAATAAACCTACAAAAAGGATTGTTAGGAAAAACCGTCAGGCTTCACGATCTGCTATAGGCTCGTTAATAAATGGTTGAAGTCATGGGAGAACGGCAGGATTGAGTATCCAAAACCCTTAGCTAATAGACTCCAACAGTGATTCAAAATTAGAAGTTAGCCAAGCACAATTATGAAGTGAATCCATACAACTCTAATGCTAGAGTCTAGAATTTTGATGAGTCTATCGAAATCAATGACACATTCAATCACCGGTTTAAACGTGAACCATAGAAGAAGTAATACTAAATATAATAGTTGTGTGGTGACTTGATTAGCAAGGTGGTGATCAAGCCTATTAGACTTAGGAGCCTATTAGAAAATTAACATTCGATGAGGAAGAGAAAGAGGAAGAGCAGCAGCTTATGGAAAATGGCCAATGGGATGATGATGATGGTGATGCTGCTGCTGTTATTTGTTTGTTTGGTGCTCATTTTGAAATTTGAATTAATAACGTTTGTAGAGAGAGGGGGAGGGGGTGCTTTGGAATTTGTAAATACTACTAGTATATGACTAGTATGTATTTGTATATTTATATCCCTGTCCCCTCTTTTAATAAAAAATTATTTTTATTGGAACAAGTAAATAATATGTTCTCACTCTCACATACTTGAGTTTCATCACATGCGGACTCTACAAATATATAAGAAAAAAATATACTGTTCACTTGCCCCAAAATTATAGAATAATTTCTACTTTTTTATACGCCATGGCCATGGGGCTCTCCCTCTCCGTCTACATATTCTAAGTACTCCTATTTTATTACTTTTTATTTTATTTTTTAAATAATTTGAATAGAGATTATCCATTACCATGGCCCATGAGCCTCCTCCGTTTCCATTTCCAGCTGCAAGCAACTAAATGAAATTATTATTACGACTACGTCTATCTTACTTTCAATCAAATTATAACAAATCAATTCGTCCTTTTGAGAAAGAAAGTATGTTTGAGTTTTAGACATGCCGTTACCCAACTTGAAAATTCTCCTCCTCACACTCACATGATTATTTATATTAACTACTCTATTTCTTTTGTTTCTTTCTGCAAATTTTAACAAGATTTTCTTATGACTGAATTTGTTAGTCATCTCTTCAATATCCCCTACCGAGTTTCCAATTCCTGGGTAGCGAATACCCACCCATGTCATGATTACATTGGTTTCTACTAGACCCAAGAACTCATTTGTGTCCACAAGTATTACTTTTTTTCTTCATTTGTATTTTTTGTACACAAATATTACTCTTTTCAAGGCCTCACATCACATAGGCCAAACTTCAATAGCACAATTCTTTAGGATGCTTAGAGAATAATTAGGCTAGAGAAACATGGAGCATGTTAACAAGTCTGGACTAAAAACTAGTCACAACGGTGCTTTTCTTGATGAAGAATGTCATAAAAAAAATACTTCTTAATATTTTAAAAGTTACGAGAAGTGCAGCTGCTGTCAATACCATGCCAGCCAGCCAGCTTATTTGCAGCAACAACTAGAAAATATGAATTTCCCCATGGAAATGAAAGCACTTCTCTCTATTCCCTCAAAGGGTGTGGGAAAGCACTTCACTTCAATCATTAACTCAGTACCTATGCTCCAACTTCTCATTTTCCTTGTAGTTTTGGGCATATCTGCATTGCATAAAAATATCACAGTAAAAAAGCTAGTTATAAACAGTGTCACATCCACACATAAAAGAGAGAAAAATAATTTACTTTTACTAGGGCAAAGTCAAAACTCAAAAAGAAACCACATGATTCACATGTGATTAAATAGAAACCATGTCATTTAGCAACCCTAAAATAATGCAACAAAACTAGCACAAAAAAAATAATTAATGATGCTGCAAACATCCGATTACCCCATCAGAATCCTATTTGGGATATGTTATGCGGCTTGCTACCGTGCTACGTGCCCTCCTATTATATTTGCCAATATAGCCATAGTAAAACAGAGAATCATAAAACTTGTATGAGGCTGCTTTGTTTAGGTCTAAACTGAAGGTAACAGGATAGTTTCACTTTCTTTCTCTCAACTCCTTGCTGTTATTGGCTCTGCATAGATGTCATCATCATACTAGTTACTAATTCATGTTTAAACTGTACTAATGTAATGTCTCTTTACCCTCCTCAATAGGGACATTGTTTAACCTTTTTCAAGAAACATGTTCACTTTCGAGCAAAAATCTTCATGGTAAACCTAAGATGCAAATGAATACCGATCAACCATATCAACGTCATTCAAGGAAAAAGTAGTCGTACAGATTGGAAAACATGGTTCTTCTTAGAGAGTACAATGATTCATATCCAGCAAAATCTTGTAAGTATTTCTCTGCTTGTCAAGGATTCCACTTGTATGACATTTACTTGTACTTTCTGGATGAGGTAATTATCCTAAGAAAGTTACGAATCGACTAGTCCCATAGTTTCCGGAAGAGGTAATTATTTTGACCAAGTTACCATAGCAACCTATTAGTGATAACCACCCCCACCACTTTACACCCGTCTCTGTAGCAGTTTTACTACTTGAATATTTTTCTCTCTGTAAGTTCATTCACTTTGTTTCAGTCAAAGTTTAAAACTACTGCAAACAAATTGAACTCTTTGCAATCAACCTCATCCAAAATTATAAAAATTCTTGAAAACAATATATGTCCCAAAATGATTTCCGTATTTCATCCTACACAATATCTGTTCGTAATGCCCTTTCAAGGCTGTTTTGTTATTACTATGTTGTTATTAGGTATGCATCATTTGAATATTTTGTTCATTCATTAACCCCATCACCATGATCTTTATTCATGATCTTTGTTCTATCTCAGCAGAAGGTCTTCAACATATTCTTTAGGTAATGATAATTTGTTCTCTTTTTCCCGTCTAAACTTCTTTTATTTGATATAGAGTTTTTGTTCTCTGTCATGCAAGTAATAGAATCCAAATAATTTATCACTGTGATTATGGGAAAATTATATTGGTCTTGCACATGAATTGCTTGTGCCACTGTGACTACTTAGCTATAATTATAGTTGTCAGAATCTTACGACACGCGATATGTATCTTATGATACGATACGGAGACAATTCGATACGTATCGCAGGGTGAATCTAAAATAATACTGTATCTTACGATACGATAAAATACCCGATACTTTTTAAAAGCAACCAACTTGAAAAAGTTTTCATGTAGATCCAAAAGACTAAAATCAAATTTTTTAAAACTTTTAACATTTCAATTGAAGAGATTTTATAACACAAACATATTCTATATCGCTTCATGAGCCTTTAATCACTCTTTATAGTATTATATTTAATTGAAAATGTCGCTCTATTTTTTTCACGTCACTTTTTATAAACAGGTATATAAATCTTCACTTGTTAATTTGAATTATTATCTTTTGTTTTATAGATTAAAGGTGAATCTGAATCTGAATTTTCTTTTTCTCTTATTATTCTATAAAAATTACTGAAATAATATCTAATAAATCACTTTAAAGTATTTTGACTATTGTTTAACTTTAAAATTTATTTTTTGTCTATAATAATATTTACTTGACTACTTTTATATATAGTCAAGCTTATGTTTTATATGTTTAAATATATATTACTATATTTTTTATTTTGTTTTCGTGTCTTGCGATTCGATTCACGAAACGATATATAAAACACGGTATGGGAGTTTTCGATACACAATTCGATTCACGATTTAACAACTATGGCTATAACCATGCGGTAAAGACCAACAATTACAAAGATGGAGGCCTTTTGCAATATCAACAAAAATTCAACCGATTCAATTGACTGGATAATGGGTCAAATTACACATAATTCCTTTTAACCCACGTAATGGATCCAATTAGGCCTAGCTTAAATTTTAAACCAACCAGGTCCATTCAAATCATTCAAAATAAACATCATGACCTTCTATACGATTGACATGACAAATTAACAATAAATGAATCCGAGCACACAACTTGATCTATGAAAAAGAAATAAAAGAATATTCAGGTAAACATGAAAAAAAAAATAAGAGAGAAGAAGTAACAATTACGTGTAAGTTCCTACGACAGGGACGATGAGGAGAGTGGCGCTGAGCCAGTTCTCGGTGATCTTGTGGTGGATCTTACCGGTAATATTGTTCCAGAGACCAGACATTACCTTTTGCTGGAACGGCGACAGTGCATATACCACTGCTTTCAGCTTCACCGGTTGCTTCCCCATCTCTTTCTACCTTCTCTCTACTGCTTCCAATCAAACCACACGACACACAGATTTCTAGGTTTTCAGATTGTTGCAGAAATGAACATAGAGATCTAAGTTCGATATGTGTAAAGGGTACCCCTTGACTTGAGGAATTCAGAAATCTCCGGAACTTTCCCCTTAGGCCGCTGGGCTTAGAGTTACTGCTAGTCTGCAATGCAACTTGTACTGGGCCTCCTATATTAGCCCAAAGTACCTTTACATACTCCGACTAGATCCATCATCCACTTCATATGTCTCTGTCTATTTTATTAAAGATGAACAGTAAAAATAATTTCTCATTTGGAGGTGTGTTGCTATTTTTTTCTCTTTAGATTATTTTATTTTATTTTTACTCACCTACTCTTTCTAACTTCTTCTTCTTTAACCTTTTTTTAATTCTTTTTTCACAAGTAGTGTGTGCATGTCAATGAACTATTTTATTAAGGGGAAGAAGAAAAATAACTATTTGTTAAAGCTGTGTTATATCTATATAATAGGAGTTATAAATCAATATTTAACTTTTTATTTTTATTTTATCCCCTATTTTCTCTCTCAATCTAAAATTATCTTAACTACTAATTACTTTACAATTTTTTTAGGAGTCTATCGTGGGCTCTTTAGATCCAGTGGGTCGGCTGTGAGCAAAGTCTAATTCGGATATTCCAACATTGGTAAATATGCGGCCTAACATTGTCCCCCCCTCCCCCTCCCCCTAAAAAAAAACCTTCAGAAAATGAAGTGAGGTGAAGAAGTAATATGAAGAAAAGGATTTGAGAGACTGAAAGACTACCACGTCGAAGACGTAAGTTAGCATTAAGAAAAAGACTTCGAGAGTTTAAAGGACTACCACTACTAAAGACAAGAGTTAACATTAAGAAAAAGTTTCAAGAGTCCGAAAGACTACCATGATCAAAGGTAGAGTCCAGATGATCCAAAATCCAATACATTATTGGATAGGTAACCCTCAGTTTAGAAACTATGCCTTTATCCTTTTTAAAAACGAAATTACATGCACAAATATGGCCTAACAAGTATTCATTTAACCAATATGGGTTCCAGGAAGTGAACATTTTATTTGATTATATTATTATTATGATATTTGATAGCATATTAGTACTTAAGCTTTCCTACCCCCCCCCCCCCCCCCCCTAGTTTTACCCAATAAAAGCTGAGGTAAGACTTAAGAGTAGAGTAAGTAATGTATTAGATTAAAAAGTAAAAGACAATAATATAAGACAAAATCATCATGTTATCAAATATTAAAGAATATTGGTAATAAAGTCAACAGGGGCCAATTCCTTGATGGTTATCCGATGGTGAAACTCTAAATTGAATTAGTTAAGTTTAGTTGCCCATGCTGCCAAACTCCCAGCTCCCAGAGAGATCACGCCAATAAAGAACACACCTAAGGGGTTGATCTGTTAGAATGATGATGGTCGTTCCTTAGAAGTATTGTCGAAACTTTATAATGGCAATCTCCAGTGTGTATGCTAACTTCTCAATATTTGAATACCTAATTTCGGCATCCCGAAGAGAATGTCTAACATAGTAGACTAGATTACGTCCTTTAGAATCTTTTTGGGTTAAAGTTACGCTAATAACGAGGGGACTTGCTGATAAATAAAGATACAGGTTTTTTTTGGGCAAAACTTTAGTTAATACTGGAGAGGAAGATAGATAACTTTTTATTCTTTGAAAGATTTCTTGACACTTTTTGGTCCATTGAAAGGTCTTTTGGTTCTAGGCTCCCTTTAAGGTATTGAAGAAGGGAAGACACTTCTCACCAGATCTCGTTATGAAATGCTGAATAATTGTCAATATTCATGTAAGTTTTTGCACTTTTTAAAAAAAATTTGGAGGGTGCATGTCAAATATAGTTGATATTTTCTCAGAATTTATTTCAATACCTTGTCGGCTTACTATATAACCTAGAAATTTGTCTGTTATAAGGCCGAAGGTGCATTTGGTTGGGTTTAACCTCATATTATGACGTCATAAATTGTGAAAACACTTCCTAAGGTCAGCTAAATGATTTTCAGTTTCTATATTTTTAACGATCATATCATCTACGTATACCTTCATATTTTTGCCAATCTAATTTTTGTACACTTTATTTATCATGCACTGATAAGTGGTTCCATCGTTAACGAGGCTAAACTCTATGGGTGATGAAGGCCATCTTTAGAAAGTCTTTAACACATATCCCAATCGAATTGTAATCAGATAGTGCATCATGGAAGCTTAGCATGACATGTCTAGAAATAGAGTCTATCAATTGATCAATGCCTAGGAGGGAGAAATAGTCCTCCGGGCAAACTTTGTTTAGGTAAGTATACTTTACACACATCCTTCACTTCCATTGTGCTTTTTGAGGAGTACCACATTAGTAAACTACTCGGGATACTCTATCTCAAAGATAAACTCTGCTAATAAAAGTTTAGAGATCTCTTCTCTGATGATAATTATAGTTATGTTTCAAAGGGCCCTAAAGGTTGGCGATGACTTCTTCTATCTCTATAAAAAAAAAATCACCTTATCGTAGGCCTCAGTCAAATTTAAAGGGGATTTTAAGATGATTTCTTCGATCAGACGACTGAATTTGCCAACTGTTAACGCCAAATTTTGTAACACCCGTTTAAATCACAAAATAACGAGCAAAATTAAACGTCAAACACAAATAACTCAAAGAAATCACTGTAAGAACACCAGAAATTTACGTGGAAACCCAATTGGGAAAAAATCACGGGGAAAGAGAGCAATTCACTAGAATAAGATTGATGATTACAGGTTTCTCTGATAGTAGAGAGCATGTATTCTGGAAAATGGGTTCTGTATGTGAATAGTAAGTTAAAAATTAGTTCCTGATCTTTTCTGTTGCTCCCATTTTATATGCCCATGTGACCATAATTACAAGAAGTAATCAACCAAATAAATGTCCATCTTTCAGACAACCGTTATCATCCAAGCAGACTCTTCATCTTCCAAGTAGACTGGCTTTTCCTCTTCCAAACAGCCCATACCTCAAAAGAAAGAGTCCAATAATTAATTCTGTCACGCCCAACCTAATATAATAATAGGGATCAACCCAATGAATTAGTATGTGTCAGTCTAAACCCGGGCCCAAACTATCTCAACCCAACATTTTCCCCCACTCTCCTATTTTTAAAAGCCTTAAATAGGAGAGTAATTCAAACATTCTTACTTCCTTCGTAACTGGCTATATCCAAACAGTCCTTAACCCCCCACGTCTGGCACACGACCATCATCCTCCTATCACGTTCCCCCAAAAACTGCTTCCGTTTGATCTTTGTGCGCCCCCCTACACTCCCAAAACTGACGCCTATTGGTTTTTGCGCGCCCCCTTACACTCACAAAACTGACGCCTATATGTCTTATTTTCATCTATAAAAGACTCAGAAGTCTCCTTCCTGACACACTGCTCACTTTCTGAAATCCCTAATTTTCTCACCTTCTTTGTCTCAGAAAAATCCCCAAAAGTTTCTTTCCTCAGAATCCATGGCAACCCAAGGTCAAGCTTCTTCTTCCCAAGCCCAACCTATATTTGATAGGGAGAGAGGGAATGCCAACCGTCGAATCTATAGAGATGCCCCTGTAGCAAATACCCCCACATCCATAACCCATGCCCAGCTTGAATCCTTCCGCCATGAATACCAGATTCCTCTCCAATATGAGCTCCGAGTCCCCCGACCTCATGAAAGAATGTACTGGCAACTCGAGGGAGGCTGGATAGGAGTTCCATCTTGGACCCTCAAACATGGCGTCCGATTCCCCCTCCATCCTTTTATCACTGAGTTTCTAGGTTTTATAGGAATCGGGTTCTCCCAACTAGTCCCTAATTCTTATATTCACCTCATTTGTTTTATTGCTCACTGTAAAGACCAGGATGTTGAACCAGCCCTGGTTCTGTTCCTGAGCTATTTTAAACTCATCAACTCCAAGGAAAAGGGTTTCAAGGTCTTGACCCGATACGTCAATCGGAAGGTCTGGATGGCCACCCCGCATAGCAATAAAGGATGACACTCATCATGGTTCTTCCTCCGAGGAACGGACACCGTTCTGCTATCACCCTGGGGAGAACCGATCAAATCGTCCCTAGGGTTTGATCACATCAAGGACGTTCGGGAAGCCGACCTCGAGAAACTTCTCTCCACAATGCCGACCGACCTCTGGTCTAACAATCTCCTTTCCGACGCCGACTGGCTTTTCACGCATGGAAGTAAGTATCCGAATCATCTGTAAAAGTTAATGTATTTTAATCTGTCCATCTCATCCTTATCCCTCTTCTGTGCAGTAGTGCTTTTTCGCAGTTCGGAGGGGAACACAGCCGATCCACCTCCGATTGGCCGAGGACAAGCCCAGGAGGGGCCCATCTTCATACAATCTCTAACCTCTTCGGAGGAATCTGAACCCCCTGCTGAACCCCTGATCCGAAGACCGAGGAACTCCACCTCTTCGGCAACTTCGGGAAAAAATCCACTGGCTCCAAGAGCCAAACAAGCCCAACCCCAAACAGAGTCTGCCCCCCAGACTAACCCACAACCTTCTTCAGACAACCCCCCAAATACTTCAACAGTCTCGGCCGACCCCTCTTCGGAGGTTCCCAAAGAAAAAGGCCCGGAGATGTCTAAAAAATGAAGTGTTTTTGACATGTCTGGGTCGGAGCTTAGGAAAATTATTAAAGCCAAAAAACAAAAAACTTCCCATTCTTCTAAGTCTCAGCCAGATTCATCCCGACCCCCCTTTCATAAGAAAACCCAGCAAACGCCCGATCAACAAAAAACTCCAACCCCCGAACCATCAACACAACAAACCCCCGAATCAAATAAAGAAAAAACATCTGACCAACCCTGTAAGACCCCGAATTTTATGAAATACAAAATTTAATTTTTCTTCATATATATATTTTTTTTGAAACAGTAAGTGGTTAAATTAACAAAATTGAAAGTTAAGGATGTTATGTGCAAATTTTATTTTGTCGGACAATATTCGCTTTGTCGGGGAATATTCGTTTGGTCGGGGAATATTCGTGCCGTACGACGGCGCCGAAATAATAAATTATTGGTGGACCCCACAACGGAATATTTGTCGGATATAGAAAACGACAGAAGTAACCTTTTTAAATAAAAATAGTCAACGGAACTGTTAAAATACCGGTGATAAAAGAATAGTAGCATACGGTAGTTTATGGTATTTTCTGTAGCACACGGTACTCTACAGTAACACACGGTATTGCATAGTGTCTCATATTATTGGTCTGATAATTGACACCGTAACTGTTACGCATCATTTCATCGATAATTGTCACTGCATAATATTTTATATTATCAATTCAATAATTGTTGTTACACAGTATTTTGCATTATTGATTTAATAATTGTCATTACACTGTATTTTATATCATTGAGTCAATAATTGTTGTTGCACTGTTTTTAAAATTATTGAACCTAATAATTGTCACAGTAACATATGCACAGTAATTCACATTATTGAATCAATAATTGTCATTACACAGTAACGTATGCTTTATTTTACATTATTGTTATCTCTATTATGATGTTATTTAAACAGTTGTATTTTATTAATTTATTGACTTGATATCTAAGAGCTAACTATACTGTATTTATAACAATTAGTCATAATAATTGAATTGATTTGTTTATAATATAAAGTTAGGTGATTATTAGGTGATATGAAATGAATGGTGTAGATTAAAGTGTGAATTATTGTTGAATAATTAAATTGATTTGTTTATAATATAAAGTTAGGTGATTATTAGGTGATATGAAATGAATGGTGTAGATTAAAGATAATATAATATTTGAAATGGATGGTGTAGATTAAAAGATGATCTTTAAATGAATGGTTTAGATTAAATGAATGATAAGATTTTTGGCTATAAATAGAAGCCTTAACTTAAGGATTTTTCATAAACTTCCTTACTTGTTCTTTCTTTCTCTCTCTAAATACTTCTTGTGAAAGTTCTCTCTAAGTGTGCTTAAGTCATCTTGAGTATTTGTGAAGATCTATAAGTATACGTGTACTGTTCAAGTTAATCAACCTCATTTAAATCAATATCCAGTCACGTGTTGAGGTAAGGGATACCATCTTTTTCATCTTCCATTATTCAAACGTACTATGGTAAGGGATTATCATTATTTGATTCTCGATAATAATATTGTTTCTTCCTTACTCATAAGACGTGCCTTTTATTTCCATGTATTAAATTGTGGGAATAACCTTACGGAGCGGATTGCCGCCTGTTGGTGAATAACCTTTCGTATTCATTCATTATTAATCTCTGAGAATAACCTTACGGAGCGGATTGCCGCCTGTTTGGTGAATAACTCTTTGTACTCAAATTCTATTAAATTGTGGGAATAACCTTACGGAGCGGATTGCCGCCTGTTGGTGAATAACCCTTTGTATTAATTTCCTTCACCTTTTGTTAATCAAATCTGCTACGGTAAGGGATATTATTTTCTTTCATACTCCTAAATCGAAATTTATTATGGAACTATTGCTTCTATAATTCCTGAAAATATTATATGTTCCATAATAGTTGAACTTCATTATTTCAACTGAACCTTCCTATTTACGTGAACCTTTCTATTGAATTGTAACCGTTATTCTGAACTGTGGATCTTGAATATCATTTTTAAATTTCACTCCACATCATGTTGACAATTTGGACATTATTTGAATCTGTACAAAGTAAACTTCCGATACTTATTGTTATCCTATTTCTTCTGTTCATCATTTATATCATTCTAATCATCCAAAAATCAAGCTGTTGTGAATATCTGTGGCCGGGGGCACAGATGTGATATATTTGTTGAACAGATGATAGGTTAAAGGCGATATAATAGGTTAAAGGCGATACATCTGTTCGGTGTCTTTTATGGCACGTGGTGAATGTTCTCTTTGGCCCGTAGTGCAAAGATGAACTGTTGTTTGGTATGATTATGACCAAAGGCTGAATCTGGTATAATCATGACCGTTGGTGTTATATTGAATGTCTTTGGCCCGTAGTGCAAAGATGAACTGTTGATCTGCATGATTATGATCAGGAACTGTGAATTTGTATTATCTTGACTAATGATATTTCAGATGATAAAAGTTGATGATGTTTTTCCTAAAAAGAGAACCGAGTGGACATTATAGTCTGCGTTATTCTTCTAATAGATTACTCATTCCGCTGCTATTATTGATCTGAACGTTGTTTAAGAATTTAACTACAGTTTTTGATATAAACCTTGTAGTCTATTGTATTCTATCAAGAACTCAACTGTTGAAGGCTAATGATAATTTATTCGTCATTATCTTAGTCATGATATTTCTTACTGGGCTATTTGAGCTCACCCTTTCTTTTGTTCCATTGTTTTTCAACAGGAGATGAAAACATAACAGGGTCTAGCCGGGGAATGGAGTGAGGGTCCGAGGAATAGTTATCATAGTCTTCACGTTTTGTAAAATAGTGTGACAATAATAGTGAAGACTTAGTTGTGTATTATTATACACTGTATTGTTGTACGTTGTGCTTTGTTGTAATAATTTTGTTGTAGTCTTTTGACGACTCAAGTTTGGGCTGTGTGGGCCCAGATTTGGAGGCGTCACAGTTGGTATCAGAGCCATATAACGAAGAGCCCCAAGCCTCTCGCTGGTGACTTCCTAGGGAAAGGGGATGCACCGAAGCCAGACTCTCCGTAGGGGACGCCTATAGTACAGGTGGCAAACTGATAGGTACCATTGTGAGGTGATGTCCCTATGGTGGGATGAGAGTCACAGTTGGCATCAGAGCTTAGGGATATGGTCTTTAATGGAGATCTGGGGTAGAACTAGGAGGGGAGAGACGAATAGAATCAATCACTAGTGTGTCCTACCTAAATTAGATTTATTTTTTATCTAATGAATCGATTTGAATGTAGGAACATGAAGAGATGAGTCAGTTTATTTGAACTAACATTTATTTTGTGACCACAGTTAATTATGGCATCTGGAAATCAGGAGGTTAACTATGAAATTACCGAAACAAATGTAGCTGCAAAACAAGAGGCGACGAATAATCTTCTTACAAACTCAGAGTTGAATCATTTGCCTAAGGCAAAAATTATGCGTGTTCTATCCAGTAAGGATGAAGGTGAAAGCTCTGCTACAGTCGTTCCAGATCCATTCTTAGAAGCAATTAAAGGCAATAACGAACTTGCGGAAATTATTGCCTTTAATTTACTCACTAATTGGGAGAGTGATATCACATGGTTATGCTCTATAACAAAGGATCAGAATATATGGACTTTTCATATTAGTCTTTGGGATTTATGGTGTTCCAGCTATGATTTTCAAGATTATTTAAAAATGATGTTTCTATACTTTTGGGCGTTACAATTTAGAGGAATTCAGGTTAAGTTAGTCACTATCGTGGAAACTGCAGTCTATCAAAAATACTATTTTAATGGAAATCATTGGTACCTTACTACTGATGAAGTTGATGAACCCGAGAAACAGTTTGCTAGAAAATTATTCAGTGGTATTTCCATGGTTGAAATACGTGAAGATCCGAATGAAGTATTCGGGATTCGATTTGGCGATAACAGTCAAGAAACCGAATGAGGTGATAACCGGTAAGCTATTCATAAATTCTCGTGAAGTCTATGCCATATTAGATACTGACTCTATCCACTCTTTTATCTCACCTATATGTACTCAACGTTTAAATTTGACTATTGAAAACTTAAAACTTGTTTTATCAGTTGAAACCTCATTGGGAGAAATACCTATTACATTTACTATCTATAAATCTTGCCTAGTTCAAATCAACAACCTCACATTACCTGTTGACCTTATTTCTTTGGAGATGCGTGAATTTGATGTGATTTTAGGAATTGATTGGTTGACTACCCATCATGCTAAAATTGATTGTTTTCATAAGATTATTAGTTTTCATATTCCTAATCAACCTGTCATGCAAATTCAAGCAACTAAACTATTGAAATCTATAACTGTTATTTCTAGCCATAAAGCCATTCGTTTATTGAAAAACGGATGTCAAGCCTTTTTAGCTCATGTCACTGATTTGAACAAAAACACGTCAAACTTGAATGATATTCCCATTGTTAATGAGTTTCCTGACGTTTTTTCTGAGGAACTTTCTGGCTTACCCCAAACCGTGAAATTGAATTCTGTATCGATCTTGAACCCGGCACTAAGCCCATTTTTAAAGTCCCATACCAAATGGCTCCCATAGAACACCAAGAGTTGAAAGTTTAATTACTAGATATCGGTATCATTCATTCTAGTACAAAACTTATATCGAGCGAGGAATGCGAGAAGAGTTTTCAAGAACTTAAGAGGAGACTTGTTTCAGCTCCTGTTCTGACCATACCATCAGGATCAGGAGAATTTGTTATCTACAGCGATGCTTCTGGCAAAGGTCTAGGCTGTGTCCTTATGCAACATGGAAAGGTTATAGCCTATGCCTCTCGACAACTCAAAGATTATGAGAAAAATTATCCTACTCATGATCTAGAGTTGGCAGCAGTCGTTTTCGCGTTGAAGATCTGGAGACACTACTTGTACGGAGAAAAAGTGGATATCTATACGGATCATAAAAGTCTCAAGTATTTCTTCACCCAGAAGGAACTCAACATGCGACAACGACGTTGGCTTGAGCTGTTAAAGGATTATGACCACACAATCCAGTATCACCCGGGAAAGGCGAACGTTGTAGCTGACGCTTTGAGCAGAAAATCTTATGCAAGTACAAGTGCACTGCTGACAACACAAAAGTGTATTTTGTACGACTTGCAAAAGATGGAGATAGAGCTAAAGACACCAGGGACCCGCTCGAAGATTGCTCACGTGCGAGTAGAACCAACTTTAATCGATAAAATTAAAGCTGCTCAAGCTACCGATCCGGAACTGATAAACATGATAAAGAAAGTACAAGAAGGTGCCATTCCCGAAGCAAGAATCGACGAGAAAGGAATACTTCGAGTCAACTCTCGACTCTGTGTTCCTAACGATCCTGAATTAAAGCATAAAATCATGATGGAGGCACACAACACGCCGTTTGCAATCCACCCAGGAGGTACCAAGATGTATCGAGATCTTCGACATACATTTTGGTGGAACAATATGAAAAGAGAGATTGCGGAGTTTATCTCAAGGTGCCTAACTTGTCAACGTGTCAAGGCAGAGCATCAAGTTCCTAAAGGTCCATTACAATCACTTGAAGTTCCCGAATGGAAGTGGGAACACATCAATATGGACTTCGTGACGGGTCTTCCAAAAGTTTCTCAAGGCTTAGATGCAATTTGGGTGATCGTAGATAGATTGACCAAATCTGCTCATTTCTTGCCTATACGAGAAAACTTTTCACTTGAACGTCTTGCCGGTATGTACATAAATGAGATCGTGAGATTGCATGGCATGCCAGTTTCCATAGTTTCTGATCGAGATCCTAGATTCACTTCACGCTTTTGGATCAGTCTACAAAAAGCTATGGGCACTGAACTACGTTTTAGTTCTGCATACCATCCTCAAACGGACGGACAATCGGAAAGGACGATCCAGACCCTTGAAGATCTTTTGAGACTTTGTGTATTAGACTTCAAAGGAAGTTGGGATAAGTACTTGCCGTTGGTGGAATTTTCTTACAACAACAGTTACCAAGCAAGCATAGGCATGGCTCCATTCGAGGCATTGTATGGAAGGAAGTGTCGCTCTCCAATATGTTGGAATGAGGTAGGAGAAGCAAAATTGTTGGGACCCGAGTTGGTACGCTTGACGACCGAAAAGATCCAAATGATCCGACAACGAATACAGACCGCACAAGAACGACAAAAGAGTTATGCTGATCTTCATCGGAGAGACGAAAGTTTCAACGTCGGAGATCATGTATTCTTACGTGTTTCTCCATGGAAAGGGGTTACGAGATTCGGAAAGAGAGGAAAGCTCAACCCTCGATTTATTGGCCCATTTGAAATCCTCGATCGAATATGAACCGTAGCCTACAGACTAGCCCTACAACCAAGTATGTCTCGCATCCATAACGTTTTTCACATATCTATGTTACGTAAATATGTGAAGGACCCAAACCACGTCATTGAGTTAGAACCAGACGTTATAGCAGAGGATTTAACATACGAGGAGGTACCTGTTAAGATCCTGGATAAGAAGGAGCAGATCCTACGCTCAAAGGTTATACCTCAAGTTAAGGTTTTATGGAGGAACCAAGATACTGAGGAAATGACCTGGGAGCTAGAATCTGAGATGAAATCTAAGTATCCTTACCTCTTCGATATGTCAGGTACGTCAATTTCGGGGACGAAATTTCATAAGGAGGGGAGGTTGTAAGACCCCGAATTTTATGAAATACAAAATTTAATTTTTCTTCATATATATATTTTTTTTGAAACAGTAAGTGGTTAAATTAACAAAATTGAAAGTTAAGGATGTTATGTGCAAATTTTATTTTGTCGGACAATATTCTCTTTGTCGGGGAATATTCGTTTG
Organism: Hedera helix; assembly: GCA_947179155.2. Taxonomy (NCBI): domain Eukaryota; kingdom Viridiplantae; phylum Streptophyta; class Magnoliopsida; order Apiales; family Araliaceae; genus Hedera; species Hedera helix. Next base: position 26,502,990 of record OX359287.1, read on the forward strand.
GTCGGGGAATATTCGTGCCGTACGACGGCGCCGAAATAATAAATTATTGGTGGACCCCACAACGGAATATTTGTCGGATATAGAAAACGACAGAAGTAACCTTTTTAAATAAAAATAGTCAACGGAACTGTTAAAATACCGGTGATAAAAGAATAGTAGCATACGGTAGTTTATGGTATTTTCTGTAGCACACGGTACTCTACAGTAACACACGGTATTGCATAGTGTCTCATATTATTGGTCTGATAATTGACACCGTAACTGTTACGTATCATTTCATCGATAATTGTCACTGCATAATATTTTATATTATCAATTCAATAATTGTTGTTACACAGTATTTTGCATTATTGATTTAATAATTGTCATTACACTGTATTTTATATCATTGAGTCAATAATTGTTGTTGCACTGTTTTTAAAATTATTGAACCTAATAATTGTCACAGTAACATATGCACAGTAATTCACATTATTGAATCAATAATTGTCATTACACAGTAACGTATGCTTTATTTTACATTATTGTTATCTCTATTATGATGTTATTTAAACAGTTGTATTTTATTACTTTATTGACTTGATATCTAAGAGCTAACTATACTGTATTTATAACAATTAGTCATAATAATTGAATTGATTTGTTTATAATATAAAGTTAGGTGATTATTAGGTGATATGAAATGAATGGTGTAGATTAAAGTGTGAATTATTGTTGAATAATTAAATTGATTTGTTTATAATATAAAGTTAGGTGATTATTAGGTGATATGAAATGAATGGTGTAGATTAAAGATAATATAATATTTGAAATGGATGGTGTAGATTAAAAGATGATCTTTAAATGAATGGTTTAGATTAAATGAATGATAAGATTTTTGGCTATAAATAGAAGCCTTAACTTAAGGATTTTTCATAAACTTCCTTACTTGTTCTTTCTTTCTCTCTCTAAATACTTCTTGTGAAAGTTCTCTCTAAGTGTGCTTAAGTCATCTTGAGTATTTGTGAAGATCTATAAGTATACGTGTACTGTTCAAGTTAATCAACCTCATTTAAATCAATATCCAGTCACGTGTTGAGGTAAGGGATACCATCTTTTTCATCTTCCATTATTCAAACGTACTATGGTAAGGGATTATCATTATTTGATTCTCGATAATAATATTGTTTCTTCCTTACTCATAAGACGTGCCTTTTATTTCCATGTATTAAATTGTGGGAATAACCTTACGGAGCGGATTGCCGCCTGTTGGTGAATAACCTTTCGTATTCATTCATTATTAATCTCTGAGAATAACCTTACGGAGCGGATTGCCGCCTGTTTGGTGAATAACTCTTTGTACTCAAATTCTATTAAATTGTGGGAATAACCTTACGGAGCGGATTGCCGCCTGTTGGTGAATAACCCTTTGTATTAATTTCCTTCACCTTTTGTTAATCAAACCTGCTACGGTAAGGGATATTATTTTCTTTCATACTCCTAAATCGAAATTTATTATGGAACTATTGCTTCTATAATTCCTGAAAATATTATATGTTCCATAATAGTTGAACTTCATTATTTCAACTGAACCTTCCTATTTACGTGAACCTTTCTATTGAATTGTAACCGTTATTCTGAACTGTGGATCTTGAATATCATTTTTAAATTTCACTCCACATCATGTTGACAATTTGGACATTATTTGAATCTGTACAAAGTAAACTTCCGATACTTATTGTTATCCTATTTCTTCTGTTCATCATTTATATCATTCTAATCATCCAAAAATCAAGCTGTTGTGAATATCTGTGGCCGGGGGCACAGATGTGATATATTTGTTGAACAGATGATAGGTTAAAGGCGATATAATAGGTTAAAGGCGATACATCTGTTCGGTGTCTTTTATGGCACGTGGTGAATGTTCTCTTTGGCCCGTAGTGCAAAGATGAACTGTTGTTTGGTATGATTATGACCAAAGGCTGAATCTGGTATAATCATGACCGTTGGTGTTATATTGAATGTCTTTGGCCCGTAGTGCAAAGATGAACTGTTGATCTGCATGATTATGATCAGGAACTGTGAATTTGTATTATCTTGACTAATGATATTTCAGATGATAAAAGTTGATGATGTTTTTCCTAAAAAGAGAACCGAGTGGACATTATAGTCTGCGTTATTCTTCTAATAGATTACTCATTCCGCTGCTATTATTGATCTGAACGTTGTTTAAGAATTTAACTACAGTTTTTGATATAAACCTTGTAGTCTATTGTATTCTATCAAGAACTCAACTGTTGAAGGCTAATGATAATTTATTCGTCATTCTCTTAGTCATGATATTTCTTACTGGGCTATTTGAGCTCACCCTTTCTTTTGTTCCATTGTTTTTCAACAGGAGATGAAAACATAACAGGGTCTAGCCGGGGAATGGAGTGAGGGTCCGAGGAATAGTTATCATAGTCTTCACGTTTTGTAAAATAGTGTGACAATAATAGTGAAGACTTAGTTGTGTATTATTATACACTGTATTGTTGTACGTTGTGCTTTGTTGTAATAATTTTGTTGTAGTCTTTTGACGACTCAAGTTTGGGCTGTGTGGGCCCAGATTTGGGGGCGTCACAAACCCCAACCTACTCCGGGACAGACCAGTAAGTCGGCCGGGAAACGACCAATAGTCGAACAAGCCGAACCCTTAGAAGAGCCGATACCTGAAATTGATCCTTCCTCAGCCGAGCACCCTCCCCAACAACCAACTGATGAACCCCGTCCTACCTTCTTTCTGAACGAGGCCAAAACTCAACTTCCATTCACGGCCTTCAATAGTTTCAACTTCCGAGCCGATAATATAGACTTCCACGACTATACCAACCGCGAACTTATCTTTGCCACCGCAATCCACCAAGGCCGGGTGAGAATCATTCTTCATTTAAATTACTTCAAAAAAAATTTAAGGTTTCTAATCATCCTTCTTGATAATTCTCCACAGACCCTGGCCACCTTTAGCCGTCTCCTTGGTCGGGAATCAAAGAAGGAAAATAGTGACACGAAGGCGAAGAAAATGAAGGCCAAATATAAGGCCTTAAAGAAGAAGAACAAACAACTGACCGAAGACAACCTAGGCCTCAAGACGTCCAACGAAAACCTACAACAACAATTTGATAGCGTGGTTGACATCAATAATCAACGGACCGAAGAGATTTCCCGATTACAGATCGAGAAGTCCGAAACATTGAAGAACTTTCAGCAACAAATCGAAGAAATCTCCAGGTTGAAAGAACAAAACGCTCAATTAACCTCCGACATCCAACGCCATCAGAACGCCAACGAAATTCTGAGGGAACAAACTCGTCTTGGGATCCCCGAACTTCATTATCAAATCCTTGAAGAGTACAGAACATCTCCTTAACTGCTGGAGGAAATAATAGAACAATTCCACAAGGGTTTTCAAGCTGCCATCGCAAAAGCAACTAAAGCTGGTGTGGACCCTTCAATTTTCTCCGATTCTGACTCTGACTCTCCCGAGAATAAAAATTAGTCCCCAACTGCAAACTTTTTTTTTTTTTTTTTATATGTACATCGCATTAGTTATCAATGAAATTTCTGGATTTTATTAATGTCTTGTGCAAGCATATAATATGTACTAAAATTTTCTCCAAAATTCAACCATGTACAATTAAGTAAAATGCTCCACCCGACTATTGAAAATACTTCCTTAATCTAGTTGCATGCCAGAAATTCTTCAAATCTGACCCAGACATGTCCCGAAGACGATATGTCCCATACTTAACAACTTCAATAACTTCATAAGGTCTTTCCCAATTTGGCATCAACTTTCCTGTGTTCAACGGTGTAGATGCTTCTGCTTCCCGAAGCACCAGATCCCCGACTTCAAAACGTCTTTGTTTAACCTTCCGATTATAGTGCCTTACCGATTTTTGTTGATACAAAGCCAACTTCAGTGCTGCAGCATCCCGAAGTTCATCCACTAAATCCAGGTTAAGCCGAAGTCCTTGATCATTATATAATTTATTAAAGTTAACTTTCCTAAAAGAAGGAGAGCCAACCTCAACCGGGATTAAGGCCTCAGTCCCGTATGAAAGCCGAAAAGGAGAATCCCCCGTAGTTGTTCGGGGAGTTGTCCGATACGCCCATAAGACACTAGGTAGTTCCTCGGGCCATCTTCCCTTAGCATCATCCAATCTCCTTTTAATCCCATTCAATAGAGTCCTGTTCGTCACCTCGACTTGTCCATTGGCTTGAGGATGGGCAACCGATACCCTCCGATGCTGTATCCCCAAGTCAGATAAGAACTTTTCGAACTTAGCTCCTACGAACTGCAGTCCATTGTCGGACACCAAGACCATCGGGATCCTAAATCTAAAGACGACGTTTTCCTTAAGGAAATGAATACAATCCTGCTCAGTAATGCGTCGAAGAGGCTTCGCCTCTACCCACTTGGTCATGTAGTCTATTGCCACTATCATATAGGAAAACTGTCTCTTGGCCTTCAGCATCGGCCCCACCAGATCAACACCCCAAACTGCAAAAGGAATTGGGGAAAGTACTAAAGATAACTCTTCGGGTGGCCGATGTGCCACAGAACTGTTCAACTGACATTTCAGACACTTTTGCACAAACTCCTTTACTTCCCGAAACATCGTCGGCCAATAATACCCCTGACAGATCAGCTTATATGCCAATGACTTGGCCCCCATATGGTCGCCGCAAATACCTTCATGCACTTCCCAAAGAGCATACGAAGCTTCTGACGGGATCAGACATTTTGCCATGGGTCCCGAATACACTCTTCGGTATAGATCTCCGTCAATCAAACAAAAGTAGGCACTTCTGTATTTTATCTTCTTTGCCAAAACTTTATCACTTGGCAGCTTACCATCAGCCAAATATTCTAAGTAAGGAGTCAACCAACAATTAGACCTTTCCACGCACTTGACCTCCTTCCTCAGTATGCTAGGCTCAATTAATTTCTCAATGTAAACTGAACCTGACAAAGACTCATTCGGAGTGGTGGCGAGTTTTGACAGGGCATCAACCATAGTATTATCGTTCCGATCCACGTTTTACAATGAATAAGAAATGAAATACTGCAAAACACTCTTTACCTCGGACAAATACCTCGTCATTCTAGTCCCCCGAGCTTCGTATTCCCCCTGAATTTGCTTTAACACCAGCTGGGAATCACTCATGATCAGCAAGCTCTTAACCTCCAAACTACGAGCTAATCTTAGGTCTGCCAAAATAGCTTCGTACTCCGCCTCATTATTAGTTGTTTTAAACTTGAACCGGATTGCCTGTTGAACCCTGAAACCTTCAGGACTTGTCAAAATGACTCCAACTCCACTTAAGTCTGCTGTAGATGATCCATCCACACTTAAAGTCCAGGAATGAGATGGGTCCGACTTCCCCCCAGCTATCAATGTTACTTCCGATCCCGAAGAAACGACTAACTCTTCTTCGAAAAACATGCACTCCACCATAAAATCAGCTAAGGCCTGACCCTTTATCGCCGTCCGAGGACGGTACTCTATCGTATACTGGCTTAGCTCAACTGCCCAAGCCACCATCCTTCCCGATGCATCTGGCTTCTGGAGAATTTTCTTTAAAGGTTGATCGGTATAAACAACTATTACCCGACCTTGGAAGTAATGTCTTAGCTTTCTGCTAGCTATCACTAAGGAGTAGACATACTTCTTTAAGTTAGGATACCTTGTTTCAGCATCCCTCAAGGCATGACTAACATAGTAGACCGAATTATGTCGGCCTCCCTCTTCTCGGATCAAAACGGTACCAACAACCAATGGACTTATAACCAAATATACATAAAACAACTCCCTATTCAATGGCTTCTACAGCAACGGAGCCGAAGACAAATATCTTTTGATGCCTTGGAATGCATCCTCACAATCCGAAGTCCAATGAAAAGATTTCTCGTTCTTCGGCCCTTTCAGGGTATCGAATAACGGTAAACACCTCTCGGCTGATCGGGACATGAATCGCCGAAGAGCTGCTATCCGACCTGTCAGCCTCTGCACATCTTTAAATGTCTTCGAGGATTTCATATCAATAACGGCCTTGATTTGTTCTAGATTGGCCTCTATCCCTCTTTTGCTGACTAAGTAACCCAAAAACTTACCCGCACCGAGCCCGAACGTACATTTGGTGGGATTCAGTCGCATGTTATAATGTCGAACTGTTCGAAAGCATTCCTCCAAGTCATCTAGATGGTCATGCACCCTGACACTCCGAACAATCATATCATCTACATAAACTTTCATGTTCCGACCAATTTGTTTTCGGAAGACTTTGTTCATCATTCGCTGATAAGTTGCCCCTGCATTAATCAGCCCAAATGTCATCCGGTTATATGCATAAATAGCCCGATGAGTAATGAAAGATGTCTTCGGGATGTCTTGTTTTTCCATTAAAATCTGGTTGTATCCCGAAAATGCATCCAAAAAGCTAAGTATAGCATTCCCCGAAGTAGTATCGATTAACTGGTCGATGTGTGGAAGAGGATAGAAGTCCTTCGGACAAGCTTTATTCAAATCCGTGTAGTCTATGCAAACCCTCCACTTCCCGTTTTGTTTGCGGACCAACACAACATTAGCAAGCCATTCTAGGTATTCAATTTCTTCAATGATTTTAGCATCCAGCAACTTTCTCACCTCTTTATCAATTATTTTTTGGCGTTCGGGAGCAAAGACACGCCTCTTTTGAAAGACCGACTTCTTCTCGGGATCAACGGATAGCCTGTGGATGGCCACGTCTTCTGTCATCCCTGACATATCTCGGGGTGTCCAGGCGAAGATATCAGTATAAGTCCTGAGTAGTTCAATTAACCCTTTCTTCAAAGTACCTTGCAACCCGGCCCCTATCTTAATCACCTTTTCGGCATTTTCCGGAATAAGCTCCACATCTTCAGTCTCTTCAGCAGGGGAGGCCAATGGCTCAGTAAGTCCCTCCGTAAACGGCTCAACATCTACAGTCAAAGTTTGACTCATCTTGCTGACCCCGATCACTGGTGCTATAAGAGTATGCCTGTAACACCTTCTGGCAATATCCAGATCTCCCCTGACTTCCCCGACCCCATGTGGGGTAGGGAACTTCATCTTGAAGTGAGCAATTGAGGTAACTGCTTGGAGTGCTGACAACGTCGTCCTTCCAAGAATGACATTATAAGTCGAGTCTACTTGCACCACAAAGAACTTCACATTGACTTCCACTTGCTTTGGAGACTCCCCAAACACCATTGGTAACTCAACTGTGCCGATTACTGGCACGACTTCATTCCTGAACCCATACAAGGGTGATTCTTGGCCAACCTCCAGTTTGACTCCCTCCAAGTTCATGCGTTGGTAAGCATGACTGTATAACACATCAACCGAAAATCCGTTGTCAATCATTATTCTCTTCACGTCGACGGGCCCAATTTGGGCAGTTATAACCAACGCCCCTTCATATGGTTCAATTGAGTCAGCAGGATAATCTTCATCAGAAAATGAGATTATCGACCCTGGATAAAGTCGATCTTGTTTAGTCGGCTGTTCTACTACAGCCATTACCATATCCGAAGTGGATCTTCTGTGCTTTCCCGATGATGACTTTATAGGTAGACCTCCACTGATGACGTCGATGACTCGTCTCGGCTAGCTTGCACTAGCCTCATTCTGATTGTTCCTTTGTGGCCGAACCCCCTGTGGGACTGTTCGCCTGACAACATAGTGTTGTAGCCTCCCGTTCTGCACATTTTTCTCAATCAACTCCTTCAAGTCTGGACACCCTTCTGCATCATGTCCTCTAGGCTGATGGTACTCGCAGAACTGATTCTGAAATCCTTGATAGCCCCTCTTTGTTCTAGGTGGTTCAAAGAATTGTGTACCCCTGATTTCATTCAACACCTGCACCCGATCAGCATTCAGGGGAGTGTATGTCTTTTGTCCAAACCTAGGTTGGCCGGACAATTTGTTTGCCTGATTACCTCCCCTCGGACCCAACCTATCCAGTACGTCCGTCTTCCCTTCCTTGGGTTTATAATGATCGGATCCCCTCTGGTTCTTTGACAAAGTAGTCATGGCCTCTTCAATTGCAATGAAATTCTCTGCTCGTTCATAAGCATCGGCCAAATCTCTCGGCGGTTTGAACATGATATCCTTCATCAGCTTCTTTGACCTGTAAATGTCCAACCCCGTTGTAAAGAAACCCAATGCCTGAGTCATATCTAGGTTGACTACTGCCCCTGCTGCTTCCCGGAACCTCTGGACGTATTGGTTAAGGGTCTCATCTCCCTTCTGTTTGATTTGCATCAGCAATGCAGCCAACTTTCCCCTTCTTTTGTTGCTGCTAAACCGATCATGGAATTTATCACACAACTCTTTCCACGAATTAATGCTTCCCGAAGGCAAAGACACAATCCACTGTTTTGCTGCCTTCTTCAAAGTTGTTATAAAAATCTTGCACATCCCCGCATCTGAGTGGTTGTAGTACCCCATTACAATCTCATAAGAGTTGGTATGGTCATAAGGATCACCGGTGCCATTAAAAAACTCCAATGGTGGCAACTTCATCTTCGGGTCAGCCTTTTCCATATTAATTGCAGCTGAGAATGGAAAATTGGTGTTTGTGGGCTTGGCTCCTGCCCTGACTTCAACTAGTTGTCGCTCCAGTTCGGCCATCCTTTTCAAGATTGGATTATCATCGTCATTTATTTTTCGAATGTCAGGTTCAATCCCTGAATTCCTTTTCGGGCTCCGAGCTTCCCGATCGTCAGGCATGTGTCCTAAACTCCTCCTCGGACGCCGAACATCCCGATCATCGTGCACATAACCTAAACTTTTTCTCAGAATTCGATCCTCCTGATCATCATGCCCATACCCTGGAACCCTCCTCGGAATTCGAGCTTCCCGATCGTCAGGTATATACCCTGAAACTCTCTTCGGACTCCGACTTCGGGCATGTCTCCTTTGTGGGGATGGTGAACGCCTTTGTCGGTATGAATAGGTCGACCCCCTATCCCGAAGGGACGTTGGTTCCCCACCTGCTCGTTCCGATTGTGGTCTTGATGGGTCATAGCTACTTCCGACTCTATATGGCAATTGTGATATGGGTGGGTCATTCACCCGTCCCCGACCCCACCTACTCTGGGGTGTCTGTACTCCCGATCCTTGTACTGTGTTCTGAGGCTCTTCATCCCTTCTCAGTTTTGTTAGTAAAACAACCCACCCCTCTTGCTGATGTTGAAGAGATAATAAAGTCTCCTCTGCTGCATGAATTCGTTGTCTCTTGATAGACTCCCTCTGATCATGGAGGTCTCCTCCTCCAACTGTGGGCTCCCAAACAGAAGCTTGACGAACGGTTTCCCTATCAGGTCCCAAACTAGGAGAATCAGAGGAAAACAACCGTCGACGAACTGAATTAGAGTGTGACGCCATCGATCCTCCCCTTTGATGGGAAGGACCCAATCTATCCATGACCGAACCTCTAACCATAGGTGTTGATGAACCTGTTCGTTCCACATGATTATCCTTATACTCCATAATCCTACTACGCCTGCTCCTTACTTCAACTGTGATTTTTCAAACAGAACCGCCGCCCTCCTTCTAGCGCCAATGTTAACGCCAAATTTTATAACACCCGTTTAAATCACAAAATAACGAGCAAAATTAAACGTCAAACACAAATAACTCAAAGAAATCACTGTAAGAACACCAGAAATTTACGTGAAAACCCAATTGGGAAAAAACCACGAGGAAAGAAAGAAATTCACTAGAATGAGATTGATGGTTACAGGTTTCTCTGATAGTAGAGAGCTTGTATGCTGAAAATGGGTTTTGTATGTGAATAGTAAGTTAAAAATTAGTTCCTGATCTTTTCTGTTGCTCCCCTTTTATATGCCCATGTGACCATAATTACAAAAAATAATCAACCAAATAAATGTTCATCTTTCAGACAACCGTTATCATCCAAGCAGACTCTTCATCTTCCAAGTAGACTGGTTTTTCCTCTTCCAAACAGCCCATACCTCAAAAGAAAGAGTCTAATAATTAATTCTGTCAGGCCCAACCCAATATAATAATAGGGATCAACCCAATGAATTAGTATGGGTCAGTCTAAACTCGGGCCTAAACTATCTCAACCCAACACCAACGTTTTAAGCGAATGTGAGAAATTGAATCGTTTGGATCGAATCTACGGTAGGGATTTTGGCTACGGCATCACCGAATTTCTTAATATACTACCGAAGAGATTCATTCATCTTTTACCTCACCTAGATCAGTGAAATCATCTTTTTCATATTTTTTATCATTGCCGAAACGCATGTGAAATTGTTTCTTGAGTTCTTCCTTAGAGCCGATGGAGTGAAGACGGGATTTGAGAAAAATATTGATCCTAACTTCATCAAGATCCATAGTGAAGTGAGATGTGTAGGACCTGTTGTTATTGGCTTCGGCTCATCCCTCAAAGGATCCTTAAGGAGACATTTCTCCCAAAGAACTACCACGACTTCAACATTTTCTTCGATCTCGTTCAATCCTCCTATGTCGTGAGGATGATCTATTTCTTTTTCGGCGTCTATTTAAGTCAGACAACCGAGTGTTAGTACTTATAATATAGGAAAAAGACCTACGGCTGCAATGAGAACCCCTTCACCCTTATAAGGAAGGTGTTCTTCAGCATAACAAACTGTCTTCAGCCCTCGCCAAATCTGTAAATTGCTTGTCAAGCTTCTCTTGTTGTAGTTAAAAATATTTTCTTTTGTCCTGAACCTTTTAGACGTAACGCTTCCTGTCAACGTTCGATGACTGACATGGCTACGAGCACACTTCTCTATGAGAATTACTTTGGGGGTTTGGTGACAGTGGTGATGTCGAAGCCAAAGTCCAAAAAGAGGTCCAAACATGTATGTGCTCCCTATAGGAAGCGAATGCAAAACCCCTTAAGTAGTTGAGGGTGAATTATAGCTTTTCTAAACCATGCAAGGCTCAAATTAGATAATTTGGACTAGGAAAAAAATTCTCTAAATCGCTAGAGGCCTTCGTTCTAACGCTTATGTTAACGCTCGGTTTTTCGTCCAGACTTGTTACTGAATTTGAAAATGGAAGCAAAAAGAAATACATCGGTGACCTGAGAACAGTAGCCGCTGGGGAGAACCTTCTATTGTAAGAATCAATACAAGATTTAAGAGAATAAAACGATTAATAATAGAGGCATTATGATTTAAAGCCAATATAATAATATTGTGTGTGTATATCTTGCACCTCATATACCTTGTGTTTATTTATAAAAAATTTACACTGCATTAGGAGGGAAAGATCCTTAGTTAAGTCAACTAATGAATTGTCCTTTATTGAGTCCCCATAGAAAATGAGATTTCCATGTAGAGATGGAATCCTTTATGAAAATTATTAGTTGATACATGGATGACAAGTAATGCAAATGCAGTAACAAGACCAAAAATATCTTAAGCCTACCCAAGTTCAAGAAAAACTAGCATGTATTTAGCAGAGGTCTTTAGGTCAAGTCCAATTAGGAGCTGACGAAATATGGTCTTAACACTCTATTTAATCTACATAAATAATATTTTTTTATTCATAAGAGTATAAAATGACACAATATTCTTGACTTAATTACCCAAAAAAATCAATAATTTTTTGTTAAAGTACTAGAACAACGTACAATCTATTTTTTTTAACACAAATAAATTAAACTTTCAAACAATTGTCAGAAGTATCCAACTTTTGATCAGACCTTCAATCGTGGTTAACCAAAAACGATGCGACATAGGATGTGTAATCTAACATTTCATCTGACATGACATCCAATGTATGAAAGAACATTTTATTAAACTAAAAGAAAAACCCTATAAATTGTTATTAAAAAAGAAAATATATATATAGAAAAAAAAAGAGACATTTTACAATTATATAATTGTCATTTTATAATTTTAAACAAATTAATATCACAATTTAAAATTTAAGATTTTATAAAATAAATAGAATAAAATATTTATAAAACTCTTTTTTATCACAGAGAGTATTTATCTAAATTATAAATTTTTATTTAGAAAAAAAAAGGGAAAGAGACCAATTACAATCTCTCTCTCGCTTCATCGTCTATTCCCCATTGCCAACCTTTCCACTCCCCTATTCTCATCCCCAGCCCCGCCCCCCAGCCGTCCACGACATGACAAGTGAGTTTTTGTGAGTGCCTTTTTTTTTTAAGTTTGTTTTTTTGGTTAAATATTATTTGGTATAATTTTTTATTTATATTTTTTAAAGTCAACATGTCAAATAAATATTTCCTATAACCAAAGAAGGTAATAGAATTTTTTGTTTTTGTCATTTTCAGTTAAAATCATGGTTGGAGGTTTGGTCAAATTTTAGATATTATTGACAATCTTTTGAAAATTTAATATAATTAATGATAAAAAAAAAAAATTATATTTTTTTTTGATAACTTAACCAGAGTTTATTAGTTTTTTGAGTAATAAAGTCAAATATTTTTCATACATAGTATTTTTTTTTTATTGATAGTAACATAAATAATAACTTAAATATGTTTGGTAAAATATATGGGAATAAAAGTAGATACTTTACTATTTACAAGTTTTGTAAATTAGATTATTTTCGTAAAAAAAATAGGGAGCAAGTCAATTATATAATTAAAAGCAAAAATTTTCTTTTTTAAATATTTGGTTCTATTTTTTTTTTCTACTCAAATTAATATCGGTAATATCTAAATTTAAAATAATTAAATACTATATAAATTTGCAAAAAAATCAACAAAAAAAAAAAAAAACCTAACTTGTTAGGAAAAAAGGAAGTATCTTTTACTTTTATATCTCTAAAAAATAAAGAAACTTCTAAATAAATTTTTATTTTTGTATCTATGTATTTTATTATAAATTTCTTTTCTCAGAATTGTATATAAGATAATATATCTTAACAAAATTTATATAAGATAATTTTAGTATTAAAATTTTACTAAGATATTGAATAAATCTCTTAACAAATCACGTGATTTAGTTATATTAATATTTCACATAAATTTTATTATTAAATTAATGTTCTAACTAAGTTAAATTTATTAATAACTTATATTTTTATCAAACCCCATAATTAATTATATTAATAATATATCTAATTTTCAATAATTACTATAAATTACTTGAAAAAATTAGTAATTTCATTACTAACAAATTATCGTAAGTAAATTAAAATTTATTAAAGTTTAAATTTTATAATTCTATTCGGATTAAAATTTCAAATAAATTTTGTCAATATAAATATTAATATAGAATTTCATTACAAGATTAAATAAATTAAAGTAATTATTTGTAAGACCCCGAATTTTATGAAATACAAAATTTAATTTTTCTTCATATATATATTTTTTTTGAAACAGTAAGTGGTTAAATTAACAAAATTGAAAGTTAAGGATGTTATGTGCAAATTTTATTTTGTCGGACAATATTCGCTTTGTCGGGGAATATTCGTTTGGTCGGGGAATATTCGTGCCGTACGACGGCGCCGAAATAATAAATTATTGGTGGACCCCACAACGGAATATTTGTCGGATATAGAAAACGACAGAAGTAACCTTTTTAAATAAAAATAGTCAACGGAACTGTTAAAATACCGGTGATAAAAGAATAGTAGCATACGGTAGTTTATGGTATTTTCTGTAGCACACGGTACTCTACAGTAACACACGGTATTGCATAGTGTCTCATATTATTGGTCTGATAATTGACACCGTAACTGTTACGCATCATTTCATCGATAATTGTCACTGCATAATATTTTATATTATCAATTCAATAATTGTTGTTACACAGTATTTTGCATTATTGATTTAATAATTGTCATTACACTGTATTTTATATCATTGAGTCAATAATTGTTGTTGCACTGTTTTTAAAATTATTGAACCTAATAATTGTCACAGTAACATATGCACAATAATTCACATTATTGAATCAATAATTGTCATTACACAGTAACGTATGCTTTATTTTACATTATTGTTATCTCTATTATGATGTTATTTAAACAGTTGTATTTCATTAATTTATTGACTTGATATCTAAGAGCTAACTATACTGTATTTATAACAATTAGTCATAATAATTGAATTGATAAAGTTATTTGTTTATAATATAAAGTTAGGTGATTATTAGGTGATATGAAATGAATGGTGTAGATTAAAGTGTGAATTATTGTTGAATAATTGAATTGATTTGTTTATAATATAAAGTTAGGTGATTATTAGGTGATATGAAATGAATGGTGTAGATTAAAGTGTGAATTATTGTTGAATAATTAAATTGATTTGTTTATAATATAAAGTTAGGTGATTATTAGGTGATATGAAATGAATGGTGTAGATTAAAGATAATATAATATTTGAAATGGATGGTGTAGATTAAAAGGTGATCTTTAAATGAATGGTTTAGATTAAATGAATGATAAGATTTTTGGCTATAAATAGAAGCATTAACTTAAGGATTTTTCATAAACTTCCTTACTTGTTCTTTCTTTCTCTCTCTAAATACTTCTTGTGAAAGTTCTCTCTAAGTGTGCTTAAGTCATTTTGAGTATTTGTGAAGATCTATAAGTATACGTGTACTGTTCAAGTTAATCAACCTCATCCAGTCACGTGTTACGGTAAGAGATACCATCTTTTTCATCTTCCATTATTCAAACATACTATGGTAAGGGATTATCATTATTTGATTCTCGATAATAATATTGTTTCTTCCTTACTCATAAGACGTGCCTTTTATTTCCATGTATTAAATTGTGGGAATAACATTACGGAGCGGATTGCCGCCTGTTGGTGAATAACCTTTCGTATTCATTCATTATTAATCTCTGAGAATAACCTTACGGAGCGGATTGCCGCCTGTTTGGTGAATAACTCTTTGTACTCAAATTCTATTAAATTGTGGGAATAACCTTACGGAGCGGATTGCCGCCTGTTTGGTGAATAACTCTTTGTACTCAAATTCTATTAAATTGTGGGAATAACCTTACGGAGCGGATTGCCGCCTGTTGGTGAATAACCCTTTGTATTAATTTCCTTCACCTTTTGTTAATCAAACCTGCTACGGTAAGGGATATTATTTTCTTTCATACTCCTAAATCGAAATTTATTATGGAACTATTACTTCTATAATTCCTGAAAATATTATATGTTCCATAATAATTGAACTTCATTATTTCAACTGAACCTTCCTATTTACGTGAACCTTTCTATTGAATTGTAACCGTTATTCTGAACTGTGGATCTTGAATATCATTTTTAAATTTCACTCCACATCATGTTGACAATTTGGACATTATTTGAATCTGTACAAAGTAAACTTCCGATACTTATTGTTATCCTATTTCTTCTGTTCATCATTTATATCATTCTAATCATCCAAAAATCAAGTTGTTGTGAATATCTGTGGCCGGGGGCACAGATGTGATATATTTGTTGAACAGATGATAGGTTAAAGGCGATATAATAGGTTAAAGGCGATACATCTGTTCGGTGTCTTTTATGGCACGTGGTGAATGTTCTCTTTGGCCCGTAGTGCAAAGATGAACTGTTGTTTGGTATGATTATGACCAAAGGCTGAATCTGGTATAATCATGACCGTTGGTGCTATATTGAATATCTTTGGCCCGTAGTACAAAGATGAACTGTTGATGTGCATGATTATGATCAGGAACTGTGAATTTGTATTATCTTGACTAATGATATTTCAGATGATAAAAGTTGATGATGTTTTTCCTAAAAAGAGAACCGAGTGGACATTATAGTCTGCATTATTCTTCTAATAGATTACTCATTCCGCTGCTATTATTGATCTGAACGTTGTTTAAGAATTTAACTGCAGTTTTTGATATAAACCTTGTAGTCTATTGTATTCTATCAAGAACTCAACTGTTGAAGACTAATGATAATTTATTCGTCATTATTTTAGTCATGATATTCTTTACTGGGCTATTTGAGCTCACCCTTTCTTTTGTTCCATTGTTTTTCAACAGGAGATGAAAACATAACAGGGTCTAGCCGGGGAATGGAGTGAGGGTTCAAGGAATAGTTATCATAGTCTTCACGTTTTGTAAAATAGTGTGGCAATAATAGTGAAGACTTAGTTGTGTATTATTATACACTGTATTGTTGTACGTTGTGCTTTGTTGTAATAATTTTGTTGTAGTATTTTGACGACTCAAGTTTGGGCTGTGTGGGCCCAGATTTGGGGGCGTCACAGTTGGCATCAGAGCTTAGGGATATGGTCTTTAATGGAGATCTGGGGTAGAACTAGGAGGGGAGAGACGAATAGAATCAATCACTAGTGTGTCCTACCTAAATTAGATTTATTTTTTATCTAATGAATCGATTTGAATGTAGGAACATGAAGAGATGAGTCAGTTTATTTGAACTAACATTTATTTTGTGACCACAGTTAATTATGGCATCTGGAAATCAGGAGGTTAACTATGAAATTACCGAAACAAATGTAGCTGCAAAACAAGAGGCGACGAATAATCTTCTTACAAACTCAGAGTTGAATCATTTGCCTAAGGCAAAAATTATGCGTGTTCTATCCAGTAAGGATGAAGGTGAAAGCTCTGCTACAGTCGTTCCAGATCCATTCTTAGAAGCAATTAAAGGCAATAACGAACTTGCGGAAATTATTGCCTTTAATTTACTCACTAATTGGGAGAGTGATATCACATGGTTATGCTCTATAACAAAGGATCAGAATATATGGACTTTTCATATTAGTCTTTGGGATTTATGGTGTTCCAGCTATGATTTTCAAGATTATTTAAAAATGATGTTTCTATACTTTTGGGCGTTACAATTTAGAGGAATTCAGGTTAAGTTAGTCACTATCGTGGAAACTGCAGTCTATCGAAAATACTATTTTAATGGAAATCATTGGTACCTTACTACTGATGAAGTTGATGAACCCGAGAAACAGTTTGCTAGAAAATTATTCAGTGGTATTTCCATGGTTGAAATACGTGAAGATCCGAATGAAGTATTCGGGATTCGATTTGACGATAACAGTCAAGAAACCGAATGAGGTGATAACCGGTAAGCTATTCATAAATTCTCGTGAAGTCTATGCCATATTAGATACTGACTCTATCCACTCTTTTATCTCACCTATATGTACTCAACGTTTAAATTTGACTATTGAAAACTTAAATCTTGTTTTATCAGTTGAAACCTCATTGGGAGAAATACCTATTACATTTACTATCTATAAATCTTGCCTAGTTCAAATCAACAACCTCACATTACCTGTTGACCTTATTTCTTTGGAGATGCGTGAATTTGATGTGATTTTAGGTTTTGATTGGTTGACTACCCATCATGCTAAAATTGATTGTTTTCATAAGATTATTAGTTTTCATATTCCTAATCAACCTGTCATGCAAATTCAAGCAACTAAACCATTGAAATCTATAACTGTTATTTCTAGCCATAAAGCCATTCGTTTATTGAAAAACGGATGTCAAGCCTTTTTAGCTCATGTCACTGATTTGAACAAAAACACGTCAAACTTGAATGATATTCCCATTGTTAATGAGTTTCCTGACGTTTTTTCTGAGGAACTTTCTGGCTTACCCCAAACCGTGAAATTGAATTCTGTATCGATCTTGAACCCGGCACTAAGCCCATTTTTAAAGTCCCATACCAAATGGCTCCCATAGAACACCAAGAGTTGAAAGTTTAATTACTAGATATCGGTATCATTCATTCTAGTACAAAACTTATATCGAGCGAGGAATGCGAGAAGAGTTTTCAAGAACTCAAGAGGAGACTTGTTTCAGCTCCTGTTCTGACCATACCATCAGGATCAGGAGAATTTGTTATCTACAGCGATGCTTCTGGCAAAGGTCTAGGCTGTGTCCTTATGCAACATGGAAAGGTTATAGCCTATGCCTCTCGACAACTCAAAGATTATGAGAAAAATTATCCTACTCATGATCTAGAGTTGGCAGCAGTCGTTTTCGCGTTGAAGATCTGGAGACACTACTTGTACGGAGAAAAAGTGGATATCTATACGGATCATAAAAGTCTCAAGTATTTCTTCACCCAGAAGGAACTCAACATGCGACAACGACGTTGGCTTGAGCTGTTAAAGGATTATGACCACACAATCCAGTATCACCCGGGAAAGGCGAACGTTGTAGCTGACGCTTTGAGCAGAAAATCTTATGCAAGTACAAGTGCACTGCTGACAACACAAAAGTGTATTTTGTACGACTTGCAAAAGATGGAGATAGAGCTAAAGACACCAGGGACCCGCTCGAAGATTGCTCACGTGCGAGTAGAACCAACTTTAATCGATAAAATTAAAGCTGCTCAAGCTACCGATCCGGAACTGATAAACATGATAAAGAAAGTACAAGAAGGTGTCATTCCCGAAGCAAGAATCGACGAGAAAGGAATACTTCGAGTCAACTCTCGACTATGTGTTCCTAACGATCCTGAATTAAAGCATAAAATCATGATGGAGGCACACAACACGCCGTTTGCAATCCACCCAGGAGGTACCAAGATGTATCGAGATCTTCGACATACATTTTGGTGGAACAATATGAAAAGAGAGATTGCGGAGTTTATCTCAAGGTGCCTAACTTGTCAACGTGTCAAGGCAGAGCATCAAGTTCCTAAAGGTCCATTACAATCACTTGAAGTTCCCGAATGGAAGTGGGAACACATCAATATGGACTTCGTGACGGGTCTTCCAAAAGTTTCTCAAGGCTTAGATGCAATTTGGGTGATCGTAGATAGATTGACCAAATCTGCTCATTTCTTGCCTATACGAGAAAACTTTTCACTTGAACGTCTTGCCGGTATGTACATAAATGAGATCGTGAGATTGCATGGCATGCCAGTTTCCATAGTTTCTGATCGAGATCCTAGATTCACTTCACGCTTTTGGATCAGTCTACAAAAAGCTATGGGCACTGAACTACGTTTTAGTTCTGCATACCATCCTCAAACGGACGGACAATCGGAAAGGACGATCCAGACCCTTGAAGATCTTTTGAGACTTTGTGTATTAGACTTCAAAGGAAGTTGGGATAAGTACTTGCCGTTGGTGGAATTTTCTTACAACAACAGTTACCAAGCAAGCATAGGCATGGCTCCATTCGAGGCATTGTATGGAAGGAAGTGTCGCTCTCCAATATGTTGGAATGAGGTAGGAGAAGCAAAATTGTTGGGACCCGAGTTGGTACGCTTGACGACCGAAAAGATCCAAATGATCCGACAACGAATACAGACCGCACAAGAACGACAAAAGAGTTATGCTGATCTTCATCGGAGAGACGAAAGTTTCAACGTCGGAGATCATGTATTCTTACGTGTTTCTCCATGGAAAGGGGTTACGAGATTCGGAAAGAGAGGAAAGCTCAACCCTCGATTTATTGGCCCATTTGAAATCCTCGATCGAATATGAACCGTAGCCTACAGACTAGCCCTACAACCAAGTATGTCTCGCATCCATAACGTTTTTCACATATCTATGTTACGTAAATATGTGAAGGACCCAAACCACGTCATTGAGTTAGAACCAGACGTTATAGCAGAGGATTTAACATACGAGGAGGTACCTGTTAAGATCCTGGATAAGAAGGAGCAGATCCTACGCTCAAAGGTTATACCTCAAGTTAAGGTTTTATGGAGGAACCAAGATACTGAGGAAATGACCTGGGAGCTAGAATCTGAGATGAAATCTAAGTATCCTTACCTCTTCGATATGTCAGGTACGTCAATTTCGGGGACGAAATTTCATAAGGAGGGGAGGTTGTAAGACCCCGAATTTTATGAAATACAAAATTTAATTTTTCTTCATATATATATTTTTTTTGAAACAGTAAGTGGTTAAATTAACAAAATTGAAAGTTAAGGATGTTATGTGCAAATTTTATTTTGTCGGACAATATTCGCTTTGTCGGGGAATATTCGTTTGGTCGGGGAATATTCGTGCCGTACGACGGCGCCGAAATAATAAATTATTGGTGGACCCCACAACGGAATATTTGTCGGATATAGAAAACGACAGAAGTAACCTTTTTAAATAAAAATAGTCAACGGAACTGTTAAAATACCGGTGATAAAAGAATAGTAGCATACGGTAGTTTATGGTATTTTCTGTAGCACACGGTACTCTACAGTAACACACGGTATTGCATAGTGTCTCATATTATTGGTCTGATAATTGACACCGTAACTGTTACGCATCATTTCATCGATAATTGTCACTGCATAATATTTTATATTATCAATTCAATAATTGTTGTTACACAGTATTTTGCATTATTGATTTAATAATTGTCATTACACTGTATTTTATATCATTGAGTCAATAATTGTTGTTGCACTGTTTTTAAAATTATTGAACCTAATAATTGTCACAGTAACATATGCACAGTAATTCACATTATTGAATCAATAATTGTCATTACACAGTAACGTATGCTTTATTTTACATTATTGTTATCTCTATTATGATGTTATTTAAACAGTTGTATTTCATTAATTTATTGACTTGATATCTAAGAGCTAACTATACTGTATTTATAACAATTAGTCATAATAATTGAATTGATAAAGTTATTTGTTTATAATATAAAGTTAGGTGATTATTAGGTGATATGAAATGAATGGTGTAGATTAAAGTGTGAATTATTGTTGAATAATTGAATTGATTTGTTTATAATATAAAGTTAGGTGATTATTAGGTGATATGAAATGAATGGTGTAGATTAAAGTGTGAATTATTGTTGAATAATTAAATTGATTTGTTTATAATATAAAGTTAGGTGATTATTAGGTGATATGAAATGAATGGTGTAGATTAAAGATAATATAATATTTGAAATGGATGGTGTAGATTAAAAGGTGATCTTTAAATGAATGGTTTAGATTAAATGAATGATAAGATTTTTGGCTATAAATAGAAGCATTAACTTAAGGATTTTTCATAAACTTCCTTACTTGTTCTTTCTTTCTCTCTCTAAATACTTCTTGTGAAAGTTCTCTCTAAGTGTGCTTAAGTCATCTTGAGTATTTGTGAAGATCTATAAGTATACGTGTACTGTTCAAGTTAATCAACCTCATCCAGTCACGTGTTACGGTAAGGGATACCATCTTTTTCATCTTCCATTATTCAAACATACTATGGTAAGGGATTATCATTATTTGATTCTCGATAATAATATTGTTTCTTCCTTACTCATAAGACGTGCCTTTTATTTTCATGTATTAAATTGTGGGAATAACCTTACGGAGCGGATTGCCGCCTGTTGGTGAATAACCTTTCGTATTCATTCATTATTAATCTCTGAGAATAACCTTACGGAGCGGATTGCCGCCTGTTTGGTGAATAACTCTTTGTACTCAAATTCTATTAAATTGTGGGAATAACCTTACGGAGCGGATTGCCGCCTGTTTGGTGAATAACTCTTTGTACTCAAATTCTATTAAATTGTGGGAATAACCTTACGGAGCGGATTGCCGCCTGTTGGTGAATAACCCTTTGTATTAATTTCCTTCACCTTTTGTTAATCAAACCTGCTACGGTAAGGGATATTATTTTCTTTCATACTCCTAAATCGAAATTTATTATGGAACTATTACTTCTATAATTCCTGAAAATATTATATGTTCCATAATAGTTGAACTTCATTATTTCAACTGAACCTTCTTATTTACGTGAACCTTTCTATTGAATTGTAACCGTTATTCTGAACTGTGGATCTTGAATATCATTTTTAAATTTCACTCCACATCATGTTGACAATTTGGACATTATTTGAATCTGTACAAAGTAAACTTCCGATACTTATTGTTATCCTATTTCTTCTGTTCATCATTTATATCATTCTAATCATCCAAAAATCAAGCTGTTGTGAATATCTGTGGCCGGGGGCACAGATGTGATATATTTGTTGAACAGATGATAGGTTAAAGGCGATATAATAGGTTAAAGGCGATACATCTGTTCGGTGTCTTTTATGGCACGTGGTGAATGTTCTCTTTGGCCCGTAGTGCAAAGATGAACTGTTGTTTGGTATGATTATGACCAAAGGCTGAATCTGGTATAATCATGACCGTTGGTGCTATATTGAATATCTTTGGCCCGTAGTACAAAGATGAACTGTTGATGTGCATGATTATGATCAGGAACTGTGAATTTGTATTATCTTGACTAATGATATTTCAGATGATAAAAGTTGATGATGTTTTTCCTAAAAAGAGAACCAAGTGGACATTATAGTCTGCATTATTCTTCTAATAGATTACTCATTCCGCTGCTATTATTGATCTGAACGTTGTTTAAGAATTTAACTGCAGTTTTTGATATAAACCTTGTAGTCTATTGTATTCTATCAAGAACTCAACTGTTGAAGACTAATGATAATTTATTCGTCATTATTTTAGTCATGATATTCTTTACTGGGCTATTTGAGCTCACCCTTTCTTTTGTTCCATTGTTTTTCAACAGGAGATGAAAACATAACAGGGTCTAGCCGGGGAATGGAGTGAGGGTTCAAGGAATAGTTATCATAGTCTTCACGTTTTGTAAAATAGTGTGGCAATAATAGTGAAGACTTAGTTGTGTATTATTATACACTGTATTGTTGTACGTTGTGCTTTGTTGTAATAATTTTGTTGTAGTATTTTGACGACTCAAGTTTGGGCTGTGTGGGCCCAGATTTGGGGGCGTCACATTATTTGCTCATAATCATCATTAAATAAATCTATATTATATTCAATTGCTTAACTTAGAAATTAATCGCAGGAACTTATAATATTTAATTCAATAATTTATTATTTAAATAAAGAGATAATAACTTAATAACTACAATTATTTTTTAAAAAAATTAATTAAATATTTATTCTATATTAATTAATTACTTAATAAATATAACAAATTATTTTTCGTGGGTTGAACTTGTTTAATTAATCATTTACTTTTAACAAGATGTTAACAGTAACAATCATGAAACACAGTCCAACAGCATAAACGCAACCAAAAAACAAAAAACTAACATATCTGGACAAGCCATACCAATTTGAACAAGCCCAACTTGTATTAAAACTTACTAGACTTTATGCCCATGTAGAGAATCCAATATACCTTGGGCTGGGCTTGTTGGCTGTTATTATGACTGACTAAAGACAGTGGGATGCTAAGTGGCTAAGTGAGGCCAGGCTAGGCCTTGAGCACTGGATCAAGTTAGGCGCAGGCCGGGTTTTTGGTTAGGCTGATTTAGATTGGATTTTTCCTTTCAAGCAGAAGCTCATTACAAATTAGCAGGTCTGGTTTGATCAATCTTTGACCAGGCTAAATTTTGACTGGGTCGAGCCCAGGTCGGACCATAAGCTGCAGGCCGTTTACACATGCATACCTACATGAAACTAAAGTATTGGTGTGTAGGAAGGTAATGGGCCTACTACAAAAACAAAAAAAGGGTAATGGGCCAAAAGGTAATATTGGTGGTATAGAAGAGGAGATTCATTTCTGTGCTACATTTTGGCATCAGTGATGAAGTCCCAAAAGGGGGGCCAGGTTTGCATAGCATATACTAACTTGTAGGATTTGCAAGAGAAATAGAAGTCTCTCCTTTTACCGTTAAAGTCACATGCTCAAATCTATCATCAACAGGAATCAAGAAAAGACTTTAGGATTAACCTATTCAACTATATCTTCTACAGAGAAAAGTCTCCAAAATTTATGGAATAAACTAAAGAATATTCTTGGTGAAGACAAATTAATAGCCACCAGTTTTACCCAAATAAACTTATTTTTCAAGGCCAAAAAATAAAATAAAATAAAATAATCAGAGTCGGTGATATATTTATTACTGGGTACATTATCCGTTTATCCAATTAAATAGTATAGTAGGTCTTTTTTTAATTAACGTTTTAAAGTTATATATATAAATTAAAAAATACAGTTAATATTTGAATTATAAAATTTTGATATTAATCTTTTAAAATTTATTTAAAAAATAAATTAATTAACCTTTAATCATAAAATATAATATTTAATATTTTATTAAAATTTATAAATAAAAATAAAAAATTCTATCTAAAGAAGACATCCTAAAAAGACGTATGAAAAGGGTAGTATAGTAAAAGACTTAGTGAAGGTAACGTAACGTTGAACCGCCTGATGATCAAAACACGTGACACGTCTCCAAAGAATGTGCTGTACGACTCGCGCCTTTTACGCGCAAGGCCCCACATATCTTGTGGGTCCCGCACCATCTGAATTTGGTCACCAAAGCGCTCCAAATTTTTAGATTAAATCATATTTTTTAATAATTATATTCGATTAGAGTGTACTGAAACTTATTCAAGCCATAAATAATTTAAGGGTCCGCTTAATGTGTGCCTTAAGGGTACACACTAAGTGCGGAAAATAAGATATGGGACCCGCTAAAAATTATTTCTTTACATAGTTGCACTGAATTCAATACATGGGGTCCACTAGTATATTATTTTTTTATACATTGAATTCAGTGCGCCTACATAAACAAATAATATTATACATTGTTTTCCGCGCTTAATGTGTACCCTAAAGACACACACACATTAAGAAAATCCATAATTTAAAGCTTGAAATAATAAGAATATAAAAGTAACTGACACATTAATTTAGCCACGTGGCATGATTGGGGTGTCCAAATTTACAAAAATTACGGCGAGGTTTCGTTGGGGACGGCTGGGGTGGTCGGTTGTTTAGTAAGAGCAAAAATTAATTTTAAATATTTATATTTATTTATAAATTTTATCTACAAAACTTATTCACAAAAAAGATAAAGGAGTATGACTTCATTACATTCATCTTAATAATTAAAAGTAAAACTATATTTTTTTGTCTTTTACACGGATAAATATTGTGGATAAAATTTATGAATAAATTTAGAATTTTTCATGATAGAATTGAGAAAATATCTACTGTATCTAAAAATAAAATTCAAATTATAAACTTTCATGGTATAAGTAAAAAGAATCCAGACTCCTAAAATAAAAAATTGACTCCTGCAAGAAAATGATATATTTAAATATGAGATCATTATTAATTTTTTTAAACTTAAATTTAAAATGGATTTATTTATTTTAGACCCATAAAAATGAAATTTAAAAATTATTTAAAAAATATTACTCATTCTGAAATTTATTATTTTCTAATTTTTAATGCTTGATAGATAATTTTAAATTTAAAAATTCTCAAATTACTTTCAAAAGTTAATACTGATTAAATAATTTGAAATAGAGTTAACATTTATTAACAGAGAAATGAAAAATTACCAGCATCCACAACTTTCTTACCATACTTTCAAAAATGGGCTAAATATTCAACAAATTATAATAATATCGTGGTTATGATATTGTTGACTAATATGTTACTCCCTATTCATTATATATATGACGTTGAAAATATAATTATACATATCAAAAAAATTTACTAATATTAATTTAAGATAATTAATATTAATTTAAATTTTTATTACTAATCACGTATTAATTAATTATTTATTTTTTCTCACAATTACTCTATTTTGATGAGATTTTTTAGAGGTACTAGTAAAATAGAAAATGATTAGATTTTTTTTCCAAGTATATATAAAATGTTTTATATTATGAATTTTTTTCTTTCTAAAATGACATATATAATAAAAATGAGAGAATACCATTCATACACTAAATAATTAATTATCATATAAATGAGTTATAATGTTGATAACAGAATATGTAACTTGAAACTTTTATTTGTAAGTGATCTTTGTTGAGATAACAAAAGATCAAAGCACAACTAGCGGATAAATCTCTTACATGGATTTGGTGAACAAGAAACTTTTTATGTGCCGAGCTAGGGTTCGTTATCCTTTTTGTCGAGCTCAAGTTAAACTTGGCAACCAGGCACCGAAAGATTTGAGTCAAATTTTGACTTCGAATTAAATTATAACAAAATATAATTTAATATAATTTTTTAATAGTATTTTCTTACAACATCTTAATTTATCACATGATCACTCAAAAGGTTACAACTGAAGATATTAATGATAGTAACTTGAGTTTTTATATACACACTAAAATATCTCATATTAATCGATGTAGAACAGGGGTGTTATAAACTTTCTCACTTAAATATCTGACGTTCCCGTCAAGTCGAATATATAGTCACACAATGCCCAAAAATTTTACCTCTGTAACCACTTTGTGTCCCCACCTCTGACAACTTGATCAGTTGACTCGACCCGAGTTTTTGATAATCGGTTCTGATACCATATGTAACAACTTGGGTTAAATCATGAGTCCAAATCAAATTATAGCACAATAAGGCCCAATACGTTTTCTCACAATAATATTTTCTTCGATCATCTTAACCTACCACAAGCTTATCCCAAAGGTCATGACTGAAGATATTAATGATAATAGTTTGAGTTCTTTTATACACATCCAAACATACCATATTTAAGGATGTAAAATAAATCAAACAGTTCGGGCTCAATTCATACCCGCTCGACTACAAGTTCAATTCGAGCTCGATTCGAAATATAAATGATTCAAATATATGTAAAGTTTAAAATTCGATAAATTACGCGAATATGTTCAAATTATAATTTTCTATTCATATTCAAATCATATTCTCTCAAAAAGTTCAAACTGCCTGAGTTCGATTCGAGATCATCCTCGACTCGATAACTAAACGAACCTCAATCAAATCTTATTTCATACTCGATAAATTTTTTAAACAAAATCTGAACAACTTAATATTCGACTCGACTCAAAATATTTACACCCTTACCTATATTAACTAATGTAGGACTGAAATATTACAAGTGGATCACACGTAAACGGGTTATTATGAGTTGATTTTTTTTTAATTAGGTTTAAAAGATTCATTTTTTGATAGGTGATACTTTCATACCCCTAACCCATATGTTAATGGGTTGAGTGACATGTGGGTTTATTATTATTTTAAAATATATTTTTAAGTGTTCTAAAACATTAAAACATAAATTATTTCAAACTCTTTTGAACAATAAAACAAGTAATTGCATTAAGTATTCTACACAATAAAACTTAACTTGTTTCAAAATAATGAAAAATTCATAAAAAAAACATAAAATTATTTACAAAATAAGATATTATCCCCTGTCCAGTAGAATTACATTTTTCAATATTGTTGTAATATATTATGGAGAATGGATATTACTGGTAGCTAAAAAGAATTATAGAGGAGTGACAACTAATTATAAAGAGAACATGAAGTAGTTAGGATTAATTTATTAGTGCATATTAATTAATATGAGAAAATTTAAATAAAAATAATATTAAATATTAACTAACGGATCAGGTCATTCGCAGGTTGAATTGTTACGGGTTGAGTTTAAATGGACCGAATCAAGAAGACCCATTTTTTAATGGGTAATATTTATTTATGCCCAAACTCTTAAATTTAACGACTGAGTTGAATAACCCGTGAGTTTAGGTGATAAATTGCTAGGTTTAACTTGAGTACAAGTAATTATTTGGTCACACACAAAAAATTGCTACTCTTTCTTTTTTGTAAAACATGTCTCAATTATACAATTTATAAATATATTAAGAATATTTTAAATACGCTCACAAAACCTGTACGTTGTAATAAAATACATGTTCGGATTATCCAAAATATGTATTTAGGTGTTGTACCGTATAATATCCACTATATATCTCGACAACTAGACATATTTTTTATGAATTATAAATTCTAACAATTTAAAATGGATAATTTAATTGAATATATTGCATTTGTATAATTAAAAATTATAATTGTATAATATTTAAAATTAAAATATAATTTGTGTATTATTCAAATAAATTTATGTATTTTTTGATAACCAGGAACTTTTTCAAGACACGGCCTTTAGGAGGAGTGTTCATTCGATTAAAATCGGACCGGACCGAATCGGTATCGAATTTATTCAAAACTCGATACCAATATCGATACCTGAATACCGAATCGGTTTATCGATTCGGTACCGGTTATTCACCAAAAATTATTATTATTATTAATTAAAAATAAAAGTAAAAAAATAGGATAACCGGTACGATCCGGGATATACCAGACCATCAAAGCTTCGGACTGCTACTGAACCGGTTGTACCGATATACCAAGCAGGTCATTATTTGTACTGAAACATCCGGTTCGGTATACATAAAAAATCGTTTGGACCGATTTTTTTGAACACCCCTAAAAACCACTTGTATAAACACTAAACCCAAAAAGAATGGCTAAACCCAAAAACCAGACTTCCATTTGTTTATGAAAAAGTTTAAGTACACAACTTTAGGACATAAATTGAAACAAACTCTTATCTAAACTAGTAAAAAGTAAAATTTAACACAAAAATCTATGTCAGATCTAATTTTTTAATAATTAAATAAGAGTTTGTATTCGAATTTATATTTTAAAAGTGTATATATAGTAATGTCTTTTGTTTATTTAGGACTCATATTTAGCTAGTCAGAGTCAAATCCCTAACCATGCACTCCTGAAATTTTTTATAATTCTTTAGGGAACTCCTTCAACCAACTATGTTGCGCTCTATGTAGGGGTGTTCAATCGGTAAATACCAGTTCAAACCAAACCTGTACCGAACCGAATCGGTATCAGAAGTGGTCAAATTTTGGTATCGATATTAGTTGGACTGGTTCGGTACCGATTTTTACTAAATAAAAATCGAAAATTAATATAATGAATAATTTATTATTCTTATTCTTATTATTATTATTATCATCATCATCATTAATTATTTATTAATAATAATAATAAATAAATAAAAATTAGAAAACTGGTATAACCAACCCGGTTCGATAAATACCGAACCATCAAAATGCGGTACCAAAACTTGTGACGCCCCCAAATCTGGGCCCACACAGCCCAAACTTGAGTCGTCAAAAGACTACAACAAAATTATTACAACAAAACATAACGTACAACAATACAGTGTATAATAATACACAACTAAGTCTTCACTATTATTGCCACACTATTTTACAAAACGTGAAGACTATGATAACTATTCCTCGGACCCTCACTCCATTCCCCGGCTAGACCCTGTTATGTTTTCATCTCCTGTTGAAAAACAATGGAACAAAAGAAAGGGTGAGCTCAAATAGCCCAGTAAGAAATATCATGACTAAGATAATGACGAATAAATTATCATTAGTCTTCAACAGTTGAGTTCTTGATAGAATACAATAGACTACAAGGTTTATATCAAAAACTGCAGTTAAATTCTTAAACAACGTTCAGATCAATAATAGCAGCGGAATGAGTAATCTATTAGAAGAATAATGCAGACTATAATGTCCACTCGGTTCTCTTTTTAGGAAAAACATCATCAACTTTTATCATCTGAAATATCATTAGTCAAGATAATACAAATTCACAGTTCTTGATCATAATCATGCACATCAACAGTTCATCTTTGCACTACGGGCCAAAGACATTCAATATAACACCAACGGTCATGATTATACCAGATTCAGCCTTTGGTCATAATCATACCAAACAACAGTTCATCTTTGCACTACGGGCCAAAGAGAACATTCACCACGTGCCATAAAAGACACCGAACAGATGTATCGCCTTTAACCTATTATATCGCCTTTAACCTATCATCTGTTCAACAAATATATCACATCTGTGCCCCCGGCCACAGATATTCACAACAGCTTGATTTTTGGATGATTAGAATGATATAAATGATGAACAGAAGAAATAGGATAACAATAAGTATCGGAAGTTTACTTTGTACAGATTCAAATAATGTCCAAATTGTCAACATGATGTGGAGTGAAATTTAAAAATGATATTCAAGATCCACAGTTCAGAATAACGGTTACAATTCAATAGAAAGGTTCACGTAAATAGGAAGGTTCAGTTGAAATAATGAAGTTCAACTATTATGGAATATATAATATTTTCAGGAATTATAGAAGCAATAGTTCCATAATAAATTTCGATTTAGGAGTATGAAAGAAAATAATATCCCTTACCGTAGCAGGTTTGATTAACAAAAGGTGAAGGAAATTAATACAAAGGGTTATTCACCAACAGGCGGCAATCCGCTCCGTAAGGTTATTCCCACAATTTAATAGAATTTGAGTACAAAGAGTTATTCACCAAACAGGCGGCAATCCGCTCCGTAAGGTTATTCCCACAATTTAATAGAATTTGAGTACAAAGAGTTATTCACCAAACAGGCGGCAATCCGCTCCGTAAGGTTATTCTCAGAGATTAATAATGAATGAATACGAAAGGTTATTCACCAACAGGCGGCAATCCGCTCCGTAAGGTTATTCCCACAATTTAATACATGGAAATAAAAGGCACGTCTTATGAGTAAGGAAGAAACAATATTATTATCGAGAATCAAATAATGATAATCCCTTACCATAGTATGTTTGAATAATGGAAGATGAAAAAGATGGTATCCCTTACTATAGTAAGTTTGAACAATAGAATATGAAAGAAGATGATATTCCTTACCTCAACACGTGACTGGATATTGATTTAAATGAGGTTGATTAACTTGAACAGTACACGTATACTTATAGATCTTCACAAATACTCAAGATGACTTAAGCACACTTAGAGAGAACTTTCACAAGAAGTATTTAGAGAGAGAAAGAAAGAACAAGTAAGGAAGTTTATGAAAAATCCTTAAGTTAAGGCTTCTATTTATAGCCAAAAATCTTATCATTCACTTAATCTAAACCATTCATTTAAAGATCATCTTTTAATCTACACCATCCATTTCAAATATTATATTATCTTTAATCTACACCATTCATTTCATATCACCTAATAATCACCTAACTTTATATTATAAACAAATCAATTTAATTATTCAACAATAATTCACACTTTAATCTACACCATTCATTTCATATCACCTAATAATCACCTAACTTTATATTATAAACAAATCAATTCAATTATTCAACAATAATTCACACTTTAATCTACACCATTCATTTCATATCACCTAATAATCACCTAACTTTATATTATAAACAAATAACTTTATCAATTCAATTATTATGACTAATTGTTATAAATACAGTTTAGTTAGCTCTTAGATATCAAGTCAATAAATTAATGAAATACAACTGTTTAAATAACATCATAATAGAGATAACAATAATGTAAAATAAAGCATACGTTACTGTGTAATGACAATTATTGATTCAATAATGTGAATTACTGTGCATATGTTACTGTGACAATTATTAGGTTCAATAATTTTAAAAACAGTGCAACAACAATTATTGACTCAATGATATAAAATACAGTGTAATGACAATTATTAAATCAATAATGCAAAATACTGTGTAACAACAATTATTGAATTGATAATATAAAATATTATGCAGTGACAATTATCGATGAAATGATGCGTAACAGTTACGGTGTCAATTATCAGACCAATAATATGAGACACTATGCAATACCGTGTGTTACTGTAGAGTACCGTGTGCTACAGAAAATACCATAAACTACCGTATGCTACTATTCTTTTATCACCGGTATTTTAACAGTTCCGTTGACTATTTTTATTTAAAAAGGTTACTTCTGTCGTTTTCTATATCCGACAAATATTCCGTTGTGGGGTCCACCAATAATTTGTTATTTCGGCGCCGTCGGACCAAACGAATATTCCCCGACCAAACGAATATTCCCCGACAAAGCGAATATTGTCCGACAAAATAAAATTTGCACATAACATCCTTAACTTTTAACTTTATCGATTTAACCACTTACTGTTTCAAAAAAATATATATATGAAGAAAAATTAAATTTTGTATTTCATAAAATTCAGGGTCTTACAACCTCCCCTCCTTATGAAATTTCGTCCCCGAAATTGACGTACCTGACATATCGAAGAGGTAAGGATACTTAGATTTCATCTCAGATTCTAGCTCCCAGGTCATTTCCTCAGTATCTTGGTTCCTCCATAAAACCTTAACTTGAGGTATAACCTTTGAGCGTAGGATCTGCTCCTTCTTATCCAGGATCTTAACAGGTACCTCCTCGTATGTTAAATTCTCTGCTATAACGTCTGGTTCTAACTCAATGACGTGGTTTGGGTCCTTCACATATTTACGTAACATGGATATGTGAAAAACGTTATGGATGCGAGACATACTTGGTGGTAGGGCTAGTCTGTAGGCTACGGTTCATATTCGATCGAGGATTTCAAATGGGCCAATAAATCGAGGGTTGAGCTTTCCTCTCTTTCCGAATCTCGTAACCCCTTTCCATGGAGAAACACGTAAGAATACATGATCTCCGACGTTGAAACTTTCGTCTCTCCGATGAAGATCAGCATAACTCTTTTGTCGTTCTTGTGCGGTCTGTATTCGTTGTCGGATCATTTGGATCTTTTCGGTCGTCAAGCGTACCAACTCGGGTCCCAACAATTTTGCTTCTCCTACCTCATTCCAACATATTGGAGAGCGACACTTCCTTCCATACAATGCCTCGAATGGAGCCATGCCTATGCTTGCTTGGTAACTGTTGTTGTAAGAAAATTCCACCAACGGCAAGTACTTATCCCAACTTCCTTTGAAGTCTAATACACAAAGTCTCAAAAGATCTTCGAGGGTCTGGATCGTCCTTTCCGATTGTCCGTCCGTTTGAGGATGGTATGCAGAACTAAAACGTAGTTCAGTGCCCATAGCTTTTTGTAGACTGATCCAAAAGCGTGAAGTGAATCTAGGATCTCGATCAGAAACTATGGAAACTGGCATGCCATGCAATCTCACGATCTCATTTATGTACATACCGGCAAGACGTTCAAGTGAAAAGTTTTCTCGTATAGGCAAGAAATGAGCAGATTTGGTCAATCTATCTACGATCACCCAAATTGCATCTAAGCCTTGAGAAACTTTTGGAAGACCCGTCACGAAGTCCATATTGATGTGTTCCCACTTCCATTCGGGAACTTCAAGTGATTGTAATGGACCTTTAGGAACTTGATGTTCTGCCTTGACACGTTGACAAGTTAGGCACCTTGAGATAAACTCCGCAATCTCTCTTTTCATATTGTTCCACCAAAATGTATGTCGAAGATCTCGATACATCTTGGTACCTCCTGGGTGGATTGCAAACGGCGTGTTGTGTGCCTCCATCATGATTTTATGCTTTAATTCAGGATCGTTAGGAACACAGAGTCGAGAGTTGACTCAAAGTATTCCTTTCTCGTCGATTCTTGCTTCGGGAATGGCACCTTCTTGTACTTTCTTTATCATGTTTATCAGTTCCGGATCGGTAGCTTGAGCAGCTTTAATTTTAACGATTAAAGTTGGTTCTACTCGCACGTGAGCAATCTTCGAGTGGTTCCTGGTGTCTTTAGCTCTATCTCCATCTTTTGCAAGTCGTACAAAATACACTTTTGTGTTGTCAGCAGTGCACTTGTACTTGCATAAGATTTTCTGCTCAAAGCGTCAGCTACAACGTTCGCCTTTCCCGGGTGATACTGGATTGTGTGGTCATAATCCTTTAACAGTTCAAGCCAACGTCGTTGTCGCATGTTGAGTTCTTTCTGGGTGAAGAAATACTTGAGACTTTTATGATCCGTATAGATATCCACTTTTTCTCCGTACAAGTAGTGTCTCCAGATCTTCAACGCGAAAACGACTGCTGCCAACTCTAGATCATGAGTAGGATAATTTTTCTCATAATCTTTGAGTTGTCGAGAGGCGTAGGCTATAACCTTTCCATGTTGCATAAGGACACAGCCTAGACCTTTGCCAGAAGCATCGCTGTAGATAACAAATTCTCCTGATCCTGATGGTATGGTCAGAACAGGAGCTGAAACCAGTCTCTTCTTGAGTTCTTGAAAACTTTTCTCGCATTCCTCGCTCCATATGAATTTTGTGCTTTTCCGAGTAAGCTGCGTTAATGGAGTGGCGATTCGAGAAAATCCTTCTACGAATCTCCGATAATAACCAGCTAGACCCAGAAAACTTCGGACTTCGGTTACTGTTTTAGGTTGTTCCCAATTTAGTACCGTTTCAATCTTCGCAGGATCGACTGATATTCCTTGACTAGAAATCACATGCCCAAGAAACGCGACCTCCTCAAGCCAGAACTCACATTTCTTCAACTTGGCATATAATTTGTTTTCACGGAGCTTTTGTAGTATCAATCTCAGGTGTTGTTCATGATCCTCGCGACTCTTGGAGTATATGAGGATGTCATCAATAAAGACAACCACAAAATGATCCAAATGTTCCTTGAATATCCGGTTCATCATGTCCATGAAAGCTGCAGGAGCATTAGTTAGTCCAAAAGGCATGACTAAGAACTCATAATGCCCATAACGAGTTCTGAAAGCAGTCTTTGGAATGTCCTCAGCTTTAACCTTTAACTGATGATATCCAGAACGGAGATCAATCTTTGAGAAATGTTGAGCGCCTTGCAATTGATCAAACATGTCATCAATCCGAGGTAACGGGTACCTGTTCTTGATGGTGACATGGTTCAATTCTCGGTAGTCAATGCACAATCTCATACTCCCGTCTTTCTTCTTCACAAAAAGGACAGGAGCACCCCAAGGTGATGCACTCGGACGAATGAAACCGGTATCCAACAATTCCTGTAGTTGGACTTTTAACTCTTGAAGTTCAATGGGAGACATTCGGTAGGGAGCTTTGGAAATGGGCTTGGTACCGGGTTCAAGATCAATATAAAAATCAATTTCACGGTTTGGGGGTAAGCCAGGAAGTTCTTCAGGAAAAACGTCAGGAAACTCATTAACAATGGGAATATCATTTAAGTTTGACGTATTTTTGTTCAAATCAGTGACATGAGCTAAAAAGGCTTGACATCCGTTTTTCAATAAACGAATGGCTTTATGGCTAGAAATAACAGTTATAGATTTCAATGGGTTAGTTGCTTGAATTTGCATGACAGGTTGATTAGGAATATGAAAACTAATAATCTTATGAAAACAATCAATTTTAGCATGATGGGTAGTCAACCAATCAATTCCTAAAATCACATCAAATTCATGCATCTCCAAAGAAATAAGGTCAACAGGTAATGTGAGGTTGTTGATTTGAACTAGGCAAGATTTATAGACAGTAGATGTAATGGTCATTTCTCCTAATGGGGTTTCAACTGATAAGTCAAAGTCCAAATTTTCAGGAGTTAAGTTTAAACGCTGAGCACATGCAGGTGAGATAAAAGAATGGGTAGAGCCAGTATCTAACAAAGCGTAGACTTCACGAGAATTTATGAATAGCTTACCGGTTATCACCTCGTTCGAGTTTCGCGCCATTTGGGATGTCACAACAAAAGCTCTCCCTTGAACTACAGATTTTCCCTTATCCGCGCTAGCTTTTGGTATCATCATTGCAGCTGGACTTGATTTTGTGGCAGGACAAAACCGCGCAAGATGACCCTCTTTCCCACAACTGTAGCACTTTTTGGACTGCAGTGTACAGTTTGGGCTGATGTGACCTTCCTGACCACACCTATAGCATCTCACTGGTGGTCGATCTTCTCCCCTTGAAACTGGGGTCGGTGCTGGTGTTGGTACTGGTGCTGGTGCCCTTCCATAATTATTATGGAATCTCTTTCTTTTGAAATTGTTCCCACTAGATTCTCCTCTTCTGTTATTTGGTGTGGAATTACCACCGAAGTGTTGGTTACCTCCTCGATGGTTCTCGTTCCTGTGGTTGTTGTCACTCCTTTCTCTATGCTGATCATTAACTCTTGGCTGCAATGTTTCATCTGTTTGCTCCACCCTTTGAGCCCTATCTACAACATCTGAATACAAACTAAATTTATGAGAGCTAAGTTGTTGACGAATTTTGAATCTCAAACCTCTTAGGAACATCCGACTCATTCGTGCTTCGTCATCCACAAGATGGGTGGCAAAGCGAGATAACTCGGCAAACTTGGCTTCATATTGGGAGACTGTCATGTTTCCCTGCTCCAGCTTAATGAATTCCACCTCTTTCATATGGCGGATGCTTTCTGGGAAATACTTCTCGTTAAACAGTTCTTCGAATTCTGTCCAAGACATTTCGAGTGCTGAAGGTTGGATACGTTTTACCGCTTCCCACCAATGGTCCGCCTCACCTCGTAACATAAAAGTGGCAAATGGCACCTTCTGATCATCAGCTCATTGTAAGACATCAAGTATTTTTGTCGTCTGCTTTAGCCATGCCTCCGCTTTGAGTGGGTCAGGCTTCCCGTGGAATTCAGGTGGTCCTAATTCTTTAAATTGCTTAACAGTGACCATCCTCAAATTGCCAGCGTTTCTACCGTTATTATTGACTGGATTTCCTCTTCCTTGATTCTGTATGAACTGCATGAAATTCCTAAAGAATCCATCGTTCATCATGTTATCAGGAACATTATTTCCTGAGTTGGCAGGAGGATTGTTTGGGGCCTCTTGATTCTCGGCTACATTTGCTTCGGGTATTCCATAGTTAACCTCTTGATTTTCAGATGCCATACTTAACTGTGGTCACAAAATAAATGTTAGTTCAAATAAACTGACTCATCACTTCATGTTCCTACATTCAAATCGACTCATTAGATAATAAAATCTATTTTAGGTAGGACACACTAGTGACTGATTCTATTCGTCTCTCCCCTCCTAGTTCTACCCCAGATCTCCATTAAAGACCATATCCCTAAGCTCTGATGCCAACTGTGACGCCCCCAAATCTGGGCCCACACAGCCCAAACTTGAGTCGTCAAAAGACTACAACAAAATTATTACAACAAAACACAACGTACAACAATACAGTGTATAATAATACACAACTAAGTCTTCACTATTATTGCCACAC
This sequence comes from Hedera helix, assembly GCA_947179155.2. Classification (NCBI taxonomy): domain Eukaryota; kingdom Viridiplantae; phylum Streptophyta; class Magnoliopsida; order Apiales; family Araliaceae; genus Hedera; species Hedera helix. Next base: position 26,539,893 of record OX359287.1, read on the forward strand.
TATTTTACAAAACGTGAAGACTATGATAACTATTCCTCGGACCCTCACTCCATTCCCCGGCTAGACCCTGTTATGTTTTCATCTCCTGTTGAAAAACAATGGAACAAAAGAAAGGGTGAGCTCAAATAGCCCAGTAAGAAATATCATGACTAAGATAATGACGAATAAATTATCATTAGTCTTCAACAGTTGAGTTCTTGATAGAATACAATAGACTACAAGGTTTATATCAAAAACTGCAGTTAAATTCTTAAACAACGTTCAGATCAATAATAGCAGCGGAATGAGTAATCTATTAGAAGAATAATGCAGACTATAATGTCCACTCGGTTCTCTTTTTAGGAAAAACATCATCAACTTTTATCATCTGAAATATCATTAGTCAAGATAATACAAATTCACAGTTCTTGATCATAATCATGCACATCAACAGTTCATCTTTGCACTACGGGCCAAAGACATTCAATATAACACCAACGGTCATGATTATACCAGATTCAGCCTTTGGTCATAATCATACCAAACAACAGTTCATCTTTGCACTACGGGCCAAAGAGAACATTCACCACGTGCCATAAAAGACACCGAACAGATGTATCGCCTTTAACCTATTATATCGCCTTTAACCTATCATCTGTTCAACAAATATATCACATCTGTGCCCCCGGCCACAGATATTCACAACAGCTTGATTTTTGGATGATTAGAATGATATAAATGATGAACAGAAGAAATAGGATAACAATAAGTATCGGAAGTTTACTTTGTACAGATTCAAATAATGTCCAAATTGTCAACATGATGTGGAGTGAAATTTAAAAATGATATTCAAGATCCACAGTTCAGAATAACGGTTACAATTCAATAGAAAGGTTCACGTAAATAGGAAGGTTCAGTTGAAATAATGAAGTTCAACTATTATGGAATATATAATATTTTCAGGAATTATAGAAGCAATAGTTCCATAATAAATTTCGATTTAGGAGTATGAAAGAAAATAATATCCCTTACCGTAGCAGGTTTGATTAACAAAAGGTGAAGGAAATTAATACAAAGGGTTATTCACCAACAGGCGGCAATCCGCTCCGTAAGGTTATTCCCACAATTTAATAGAATTTGAGTACAAAGAGTTATTCACCAAACAGGCGGCAATCCGCTCCGTAAGGTTATTCCCACAATTTAATAGAATTTGAGTACAAAGAGTTATTCACCAAACAGGCGGCAATCCGCTCCGTAAGGTTATTCTCAGAGATTAATAATGAATGAATACGAAAAGTTATTCACCAACAGGCGGCAATCCGCTCCGTAAGGTTATTCCCACAATTTAATACATGGAAATAAAAGGCACGTCTTATGAGTAAGGAAGAAACAATATTATTATCGAGAATCAAATAATGATAATCCCTTACCATAGTATGTTTGAATAATGGAAGATGAAAAAGATGGTATCCCTTACTATAGTAAGTTTGAACAATAGAATATGAAAGAAGATGATATTCCTTACCTCAACACGTGACTGGATATTGATTTAAATGAGGTTGATTAACTTGAACAGTACACGTATACTTATAGATCTTCACAAATACTCAAGATGACTTAAGCACACTTAGAGAGAACTTTCACAAGAAGTATTTAGAGAGAGAAAGAAAGAACAAGTAAGGAAGTTTATGAAAAATCCTTAAGTTAAGGCTTCTATTTATAGCCAAAAATCTTATCATTCACTTAATCTAAACCATTCATTTAAAGATCATCTTTTAATCTACACCATCCATTTCAAATATTATATTATCTTTAATCTACACCATTCATTTCATATCACCTAATAATCACCTAACTTTATATTATAAACAAATCAATTTAATTATTCAACAATAATTCACACTTTAATCTACACCATTCATTTCATATCACCTAATAATCACCTAACTTTATATTATAAACAAATCAATTCAATTATTCAACAATAATTCACACTTTAATCTACACCATTCATTTCATATCACCTAATAATCACCTAACTTTATATTATAAACAAATAACTTTATCAATTCAATTATTATGACTAATTGTTATAAATACAGTTTAGTTAGCTCTTAGATATCAAGTCAATAAATTAATGAAATACAACTGTTTAAATAACATCATAATAGAGATAACAATAATGTAAAATAAAGCATACGTTACTGTGTAATGACAATTATTGATTCAATAATGTGAATTACTGTGCATATGTTACTGTGACAATTATTAGGTTCAATAATTTTAAAAACAGTGCAACAACAATTATTGACTCAATGATATAAAATACAGTGTAATGACAATTATTAAATCAATAATGCAAAATACTGTGTAACAACAATTATTGAATTGATAATATAAAATATTATGCAGTGACAATTATCGATGAAATGATGCGTAACAGTTACGGTGTCAATTATCAGACCAATAATATGAGACACTATGCAATACCGTGTGTTACTGTAGAGTACCGTGTGCTACAGAAAATACCATAAACTACCGTATGCTACTATTCTTTTATCACCGGTATTTTAACAGTTCCGTTGACTATTTTTATTTAAAAAGGTTACTTCTGTCGTTTTCTATATCCGACAAATATTCCGTTGTGGGGTCCACCAATAATTTGTTATTTCGGCGCCGTCGGACCAAACGAATATTCCCCGACCAAACGAATATTCCCCGACAAAGCGAATATTGTCCGACAAAATAAAATTTGCACATAACATCCTTAACTTTTAACTTTATCGATTTAACCACTTACTGTTTCAAAAAAATATATATATGAAGAAAAATTAAATTTTGTATTTCATAAAATTCGGGGTCTTACAAAACTAGTATCGAAAAATCGATATATACTGATTTTTTTTGTATCAGTATCAGACCGATTTGTTTTGTACTAAAAAATCGGTTTAATCCGGTCCAAAAAATCGAAAAAATCAAAATTCATGCATAGGCCTAGCTTTATAGGCTTTTTATATTTTATTTTATTAGTAATGTAAAATACATTTATTTATAATTTAGTTCTTTCACTTTCTTTTTGGTTTCGTTCTCTTAGTTTTGCCCTCTTTTTTTTTGCTTGACATCTTACTTTTTTTACGTTAGATCAGCTCTTGCTATTTATCTATCCAAATTAGAAATTAGGATTAATAATATAATTTTATAAAAAAATAAGAATTAATAATATAATTTTATAAGTAACAAAAAAATAAAATCATCTTACCTACTACTAATTTGTTACTTTTATTAAGATATATAAAATAATACAAGTTTAAATAAAATTATCTTACAGTTTGCACCTAAAATTTATAAAGTTGTTGAGATTTATCTCCTAATGTTTAAAACGTATTTGTGTCCATCTCAAAGATCTTTTTGATATTTTAACCGTTCAAAAGTAAGACTGCATTTTGTTTAGCGCAATGAATTTTAGGGCGTATTCTTGGGACGCATTTTGACCAGTTTAAATCTCAAATGGTGTATTTTGTTTAGCATAAAAGAGTCTTATAATGCATTTAGATATATTTTCAATCTTGGGGTACAACCCTTAACTACCCCAGAAACTTTGGGATTTAAATATATTTTAGTCAACAAAATTCTTACAAAGATCGTCTACATAACTTAAATTTGTTTAAAATATTAAAATATAAATCTAATTATAATTTCATGTACAAATAATATTTTATTATTATTTAGATAATATACTTTTAAAACAAAAATATTTTCTTATAAAAATCACCTTACCAAAGATTAAATTATACTATTATTAAATATTTACGAGTATAAATATAATATATTGACCAATAATATATTCAATTATTAAATTAAAAAAGTTAAAGTGTAAAAACTAATTACCCTATTCAATAATATACTTATAAAAAATACAATAAAAACAATCATAAAATCATCATACCTTATATAATTTATTACCATTATTAAATAATATTTTAGTACTACATAAAAAATATAGTTTTGAGAATACTTTTTTTTCTTCATAATTGAATTTATTACTATTAGTAAAATATAAGTATAATTTTATTTTAAGTATAAGTATAATTTTATTTTAAGTATAAGTATGATTTTATTATTACTTATGTAATATAATTTTAGAAACTAAAATTAAATAGACAATTCAATTGATACTCAATTTGATCAATTTATAAAAAAAAGATTACTCTTATTAAAATATAAATGTAATTACATTAGAGTTTTGTTACTACTTAAATAATATAATTTTAAAAAGAAAAAAAAAAACTAATTTTATGAGAAGATCATGTTATCTAATGAATTTAATATATACAATAAAATATAAACAACATTATAATTAAAATAAGATCCCGTGAGGTGCACATGTTAGTAATAATAAAATATGCATTTTACAAGATTCGAAATATGGATACATACGTTTAGCACTCTTTTTCAACTTTGAATCGGTAACCTATCGAGTAATTATTTAATAGTTCTATAATACTTATTATAAGAGATTTTATATTTTTAAATAATTATTTAATAGTTCTATAATATTTATTATATGACACTTTATATTTTTTATTTATTATTATTGTAATATTTAAAATTAAAAATATTTATTTTAAATATTAAAATAATAATATATAAATTATATAAGACATCACATAACATATGACTAAGAAGGATTCGACTACTGTGAAGTTGGCACCGACCAACCATCGGTCGGTGGTAGGGGTCGGGCGGCGACACGTGGTGGGCGGAACAATGAACGGCGCGATTGGAAAGAAATTGGGCGGGGAGAAAATTTTCAATTTCATGGCCCTCGCGATCGGCGCCGTTCATTTATCGCGCGCCTCACGTGTCGTCGCCTGACCCCCCACCGACCGATGATCTTGGCGTGACAACTCCATAGCAACCGGATCCGACTAAGAACATTTAATAATTTTTACTTCAGATCATAGTCCTAGCTGTCATATTTCATAATCAACAGAGTATAGAAGGATGATTCCATGAACAACGAAAACCGGGGCCCATGAATCTCTCACTTAATTTAAATATTAATTAAAACCGCCCTTTTTCTAAGTTTCCACCGACTTATCCAGAAATTTCCTTTGACTAAAGACCTGACCGTCCGATAAAGTCCCCGCCACACGTACAGTCCGATTCCTCCGGAAATTAACACGCATTCCACCAAACACCAAAAAACGGCACCGTACTCCTTATCCTACATATAATACGTCGCCGTATCACATAACATAATACATAAACACTTGGATAATTTAGATTGATCCACCAAATGCCTATATAAACACCCCCATCCCCTGCCATTCCAAATCACCCAAACACCAGAAAATCAATTCCCTTCAACTTCTCTCTCTAAACTACTTACATTTTTGAACTCCTTGTTTTTTTTTCCTAAATACCCATCTGAATTAATTAAATGGCTCCAACTTTTGTTCCTAACGATGCCCCCGCCGGAACCCTAGTCAAGGCCGCTAGCCTGCCGAGCCGTGCTTACGTCACGTTCTTGGCCGGTAACGGCGACTACTGGAAAGGGGTGGTGGGTTTGGCTAAAGGGCTGAGAAAGGTCAGAACTGCCTATCCGCTTGTGGTGGCTGTTCTGCCTGACGTCCCGAAGGAGCACCGCCGTATACTGGTGGCTCAGGGCTGTGTCGTTCGTGAGATTGAGCCGGTGTACCCCCCGGAGAACCAGACTCAGTTTGCTATGGCCTATTATGTCATCAACTACTCCAAGCTCCGAATATGGGAGGTGAGCTTAATTTTGTGACAAATTATTGCATGGCTTAACGTGTTAGGGTTTTTTTGGTAATTTAGACTAATATGTGTAATTTATACGGCCATGTTTGGCTTTCCCTCTATGCTCTATTCTTGATTTTTGCTTTATATATTACCCCTGTTCTTCCAAAAGTCTCATTTGTAAAAATTTTAACCGAAATGTCCGAAAATACTTTTTAAGTATTTGTAAGTACCGTACAATATACAATATTTTACTATACAACGCCTTAAAGTTTTTTCGTTCATTAAATATTTAAATTAATAAGTCTGATCAGTCTACCATCATACTTAATTACATTATTACTATTAAATTAAATATTTAAATTAATAAGTTTAGAGTAAACATGTAACAAAAACATTTCTCCATATTTTTTTATTTTTTTAATAGAAACTTGATCCATGCATCTTTGTTTGACAGTGGTTTGTGGTTGTGAATTGCAGTTTGCGGAGTACAGTAAGATGATATACTTGGATGGGGATATTCAAGTGTTTGAGAACATTGACCACCTTTTTGACCTGCCGGATGGCAAGTTCTATGCTGTGATGGACTGCTTCTGTGAGAAAACATGGAGTCACAGCCCACAATATCAGGTTGGGTACTGCCAGCAGTGCCCTAACAAGATCCAATGGCCAGCTGAGTTGGGACCCAAACCCCCTCTTTATTTCAATGCTGGCATGTTTGTATATGAGCCCAGCCTCTCTACATATGATGATCTCCTCGCTTCTGTCAAGACTACCCCTCCTACATCCTTTGCTGAACAGGTAATTTCAACAACTTCAGTGGTATTTTAGGCATTTTCCATATGCACTACTAGATTATAAAAGTGGTTCATGCATGTGGATAATATTTTTGATTACCTTGTGTATTAACTGTGATACACATTAAACTCAAGGTACAACAGTTATGCACAGAGTACATGTTGATCAAAAATTGATCCACAATACACAAGACTAGGCTTATTTTGGGATTTAGGGTACTTGTATAATGATTCTCTTAAGATAGTAATGCTAGAACTTAACAATTAATTATTCTTTTGGTTCATTAATTTTTGTGCAGGACTTTTTAAACATGTTCTTTAGGGATGTATACGAGCCTATCCCACCAATATACAACATGGTTTTGGCCATGCTATGGCGCCACCCGGAGAACATAGAGCTAGAAAAAGTCAAAGTGGTTCACTATTGTGCGGCGGGTTCAAAACCGTGGAGGTATACTGGAAAAGAAGAAAACATGCAGAGAAAAGACATCAAAATGCTAGTGAAAATGTGGTGGGATATATACAACGATGAATCTCTGAATTTTCTGACTAGAACTACTAATTATAATTTGGCTCCGGTACCTGAAGGTGAAACCAAAGCCGATGTCGACAAATTTATGGCAGCGATATCGGAGGCTGGAATCGTTAAGTTTGGGTCTGCCCCATCGGCGGCGTAGTTTGAGAAATTTGATTACATAGGTGCTAATTCGTGGTTAATGTTTGGAGTTTTTAGTTTCAAATTATGTTGGTACATATAGTCTTCCTTATTTTATTTTTAAAGGGAAAGATGGGGTTTGTTGTAAATTTATAGCCAGAATTGGTGATCATATCGTTATTGAGTTTGTGACTTGTGTACTAAGAATTGAAGTATATTAAATGAATGAATTATTTTACTCTATTGGCTCTTATTTAATTGATGTTTTAAGAAAAAATATATAAATTATGAAATGTAATTAATGTTTTACCTGAATGATTAAAATGATTATAAAATTTTAATATTATTTTTCTAAAATGTACTATCAAAAATAAAAGAGAAACAAATTAATATTTAATTTAAATCATTAATACTTTTTCAAAATTTACAAACAACAAATAAAATAAATAAATTTCAGTACCTAAAAATACAAATAAAATTTCACTTAAATAGTCATAGTTTCCATTCCTTATAACTCGTTTATAAGGGTGTAAGCGAATTGAATTAATTATAATATTGCGTTACTTAGAATTAATTCGTAAAATTTATCGAGTATGAAATAAGATTTGATAGAGGTTCATTTAGCTATTAAGTCAAACACGATCTCGAATCGAGTCAGTCCGAACAATTTAAATTTTTCGAACGAATATGATTCGAGTATTAATAAAAAAATTATAATTTAAAAAAATTTAAATAATTTATTAAATTTTAAAATTTATTTATATTTTAAATTAAATTCAAATTAAATTTTTAATCAAACGAATACGAAAACAAATCCACTTTGAACCATTTGGTTAATTTACGGCCTTACTCGTTTAGTATATAATTGGCAACTAACTTCAAGACGAGTTGAAGGCAACTAAGATAACGTTAATATGAGGACAAAACAGTAACTATACAAGGACAGATAACAATACAGTAAGTCACTTTAATTGATTGTTTTCCTTTATCGTTGCCACGAGTCGGAGACAACTAGCACCGTTAATAGCTACTGTTGTGAAGCCATCACATCGCCAGAAACGAGAAGGTTGTATACAAATTAAATAGGCCGCAGTAAATCTTTCATCAACATCTTTTTATTTCTCCTCCGATCTGTCTTTTTCTTTGCCTCCAGATCTCTTCTTTTTTCCTCCTGATTTATATTATTGGTGTTGTTTTACTGTTTGGACTTGTAGATAGACGTGGTGTTTTGAAGTGTTGGTGGGTAATGGTTAATTTACTTATGGTGGGTGGTGGGGTTGCGGAAAAATTTGGAAATTGTCCATTAAGTTAAATACCTAAAAAATGAGTGTTGTAGTTGGCCGATGGGACATCTTTACCGGCGACAGCGTTGTTGAGGTGGTTGCAGTGGAAGGAGGAGGCAGAAACAGCAACCAACGGAGTGAAAATTCCAGGTCAACGGAAGAAGACGCTGCAAATTCGCAGCTAAGAATCGGACCATGATCATCCCAAGAGATCGGGGAAGTCGTGTGATTTAGGTGGTTGAATCAGCTGTTTGTCAAGTGCACACCTTTGATTGGTATAATTTCAATTCCCATTTTTCCATCAACGTCTCTTTTCGGGTCAATGACACCTTGTCGCCACAAGGCCCACAACAATCAAATTCCCTAAAAAAGGTGTGGAAAAAAACAATAGAGATTTCCATCAGATTCATTCATTATCTCTTTACACAGCAGGTAAACTACAATCTGTCTAGAAGTTCATATTTTTTTTATAGTAATTTATAGAACTGTATATATATTAACTATGCGTTACTAAATTTGCGGATCTGGTATGCCTTAATTTGTATAAGTTTCTCTCTAGGTTGTTCAATTACTAAGAATTCGTAGATTTTTTTTTTTTTTGGTGAAATATGACTGAAATTTAATAAAAACTGAAGAACCTCAATCGTGGTGAAATGACTTGAGTTTTCACTATGCTTGCTGGATTTTGAATTTTTTAGGCAACTAAATTGTGTACTGCTGTTAGAGTTTTTTTTTGCAATTTGCATGTCTATTAAATCTATTAAATTGGTTAGTTTGAAAAGATTTCAAAACAAGGACATTCACAAGAAGGAAAAAGTAGCTCCAAGCGTCAGTAGGAGATAAAACTGACAAATTGGATACACATTATGTTGACAAGTAATTTGAACTCTAAGGAGTAGAGAAGAGCGACTTGATTGTGGTGATTCTTAGGAACGGAATATTTTGGATTGATACATTACATATATAAAAAATACTTTATGGTTTAAGGAGAGAATCTTACCCTAGACCGATTATAATATATTAATACGTAGCTGAAATGATTAAATTCCCTTGTTGTGATGTGTTGATTAGAAAAAAGCCCGAACAAACTCCGTAGCTTTATTATTTGTAACTAGATGAGTGCGTCTTGATAGTGTGGAATGGGCTATATGAATTTCTATGATATAAATCAGATCTGTCATGAGATCTAGTCGAGCAATTTAGATCGTGGTCGTTGAATTTTAAGTTGGTACATTTTTGACTGGTTGACGCTTTATGTTTTTTAGTACCTACTGCCAAGATTAGAGTATCTGTGTGGGAAATTAAGTGTTAGTATTACCCACCTATCCTGATTTATAGATAAATTTATGTTTTCTTCTTGTCAATAACTTTGTTGTCGTATTAAATTAACTATTATACTCTCTGCAAAACTGCAATTACATATGTATTTATCGTTTTAGATGCTATTTTCCATTCTTACAAGTTCATGTGTAACTTGTGGTTAATTTCGACCGTATTTTTGAATTCTCAACTTAAACTTTTCTTTTGCAAAGTTATAAACAATGGCTGATGCTGAAGACATTCAACCCCTTGTCTGCGACAATGGAACTGGAATGGTTAAGGTTTGTAGAGCTTTTCATTGAAGGCCTAATATTTATTGTCAGAAACCATTATCACAATATGCATTTAGGATTTTATAAAATTATGCACTTTTAGTGTTTGAAAATCATACACGATGATGGTCTAAATCTTTAGAACACTATAAAATTTTCCAAGACTTCTCAATTTTCATAGCTATGGGAAGCAACTTAAAAGTTAAAATGATTTCATGCTTATGTGTAAACACAAGGTTTTATCAGCACATCTCTTTTCATTCAGGTGAACAAATGTTTACTTTGTTTTTCTCTTGAAATTCGCTATGCAGGCTGGATTTGCTGGTGATGATGCTCCAAGGGCTGTGTTCCCCAGTATTGTTGGCCGACCTCGACATACTGGGGTTATGGTTAGAATGGGCCAGAAGGATGCCTATGTTGGTGATGAAGCACAGTCAAAATGAGGTATCCTCACCTTGAAATACCCAATTGAACATGGCATAGTCAGCAATTGGGATGACATGGAGAAGATCTGGCACCACAGAAGGATCGTTCCGCTTACTTGCTGACCAGAGTGTAACACGTGCCAATTTTATAGGACTTCAATATTGATTAAATACAAAATATATTTTTTATTCGAAAAGTATGTATAAAAAATAACTTAATTAAATTAACACAATTAACATTAATAATGACAATATATATATATATATATATATATATATATATATATATATAAAGTAAGTAGGTTCATGGACATATCCTTTTAAAGAGTATATCCCTTTTAGCGACGGGCGGGGTGATGATTTGGTCTGTCGTCATAGGTTCGTCCGTTATAGTTTTTAGCGACGGACAAACATATAGTGACGGATAAACTTATGACGACGGATCAAATCGTCGTTCCGTCCATTGCTAAAGGGGTATGCTTGGTATGTTTTTTAAGGAGGTATATCTTTGAACCAAGTCAATATATATATATATATATATAGACACACACACATATAGAGACTTGATTCATAACAACATAGTGTAGTTATAGGAGATTTATATTTTTAAATCGTGATTGTTAAATATTAAAATGAATTGTATAAGATGTGATGATTATATAAATAAATACTTATAGCAACTATGCGCTGTGAATTGGCTCTTGTATATTACTATGTACTCACATTAAGAAATTAAAAGAAAATCTTACTAGAAAGTAAGGTTAAGAAGTTCAAAGAAAATCTTACTTGAAAAATAGGGAATGACGTTATACTAGTAACGGGCATGCGTTTGAATGCAAGGTTGAGCTAATTTAACTACCTTAAAAGACACAACTTCCCCAATCTCCAGGCAAATCCTTGGGTGATCATGGTCCAATTCTTTGCCTTGAATTTGATCATGATCATGCGACTAAGTACGACGTCCTCTTCCGGTGACCAGAGTCCTTTAATTTGGTTCTCGGACTTTTTATTTCCTTGGTTGTTATTTGTGCCTCCATCTTCGTCTGCTACCACCTCAACAACGCCATCGTGGTCATTGATGTCCAAAGTGGGAGACTTTTCGTCGACCAATACAACACTCAATTTTCTGGTATTTAACTTAATTGACAATTCCTCGGCACCCCCGCCACCCCCGCCACAAACAAATTAACCATTATCCACCAACACCTCAAAACACAACTCCATTTACAGATCCAAACAATAAAACCAATGCCTAAAATATAAATCAGGAGGGAAAAAAGAGAGATCTGGAAGGAAAAACAAACAAATTGGGGAAATAAATAGATGATGGAAATTTGTATAGAACGTGCTCGTTTCCAGCATTGGTGATGGCTTCACAATGGCATCCCCGTTCTTGGCTTATCCATTGAAGCCATCAATGGTGCCACTTACCTCTGACTCTCCAGTGTTAGAAAGGAGAAAGGAAACTAATCAATTAAAGTGGTCATTTTCTTTATTATTAATAGTCCTCCGCGCATACACATTACGTGTGATAAATATATAATGCCAAATAAACTGCACACGATCACACCTTTAATAATTGTTGTTTTTTTGTCAAAATAAATTATATATATATATATACACACACACACACACACACACACACACACAATAGACTCTACGACACGCTTGCATGAGATGGTCGTCGCCCAGATCGTCCTAGCACTAATTGAAAGGTGGAACACCAACGACACATTGACTCGTTGCTTATATATACCCAAGAACCTTGGTACAATCAACGATTGATGTGGTAGAAGACGTCACAAACACTTATGGATTGATGCTTGATAAGTCAATAAGTTGAACGCTAGAGATTACTTTAATAAGTTCAAATAGTTCGTAAAGAACCAAAAAAGAAAACTTTCACAATTTTATTAATGAATAACTTTAAGGAATAAACCCCTTTGGGTTGCACTACAGCAAAAAGAGCTATCAGTGACCGCTTATCAACGACAGATTTCGATACCCGTTGCAAATAATCTGGTCACTAAATGACATGTTTGTGACACCCCCAAATCTGGGCCAACACAGCCCAAACTTGAGTTGTCAAAAGACTATAACAAAATTATTACAAGGTAGAACAACGTTCAGCAATACAGTGTATAATAATACACAACTAAGTCTTCACTATTATTATCACACTATTTTACAATACGTGAAGATTACGATAGCTATCCCTCGGACTCTCACTCCATTCTCCGGCTAGACCCAGCTACGTTCTCATATCCTGTTGAAAAGTAATGGAACAAAAGGAAGAGTGAGTTCAAATAGCTTAGTAAAGAATATCATGACTAAGATAATGACAAATAAGTTATCGTTAGCCTTCAACAGTTGAGTTATTGATAGAATACAATAGACTACAAGGTTTATATCAAAAACTGCAGTTAAATTCTTGAACAACGTTCAGATCAATAATAGTAGCGGAATGAGCAATCTATTAGAAGAATAATGCAGACTATAATGTCCACTCGGTTCTCTTTTTAGGAAAAACATCATCAACTTTTATCATCTGAAATACCATTAGTCAAAATAATACAAATTCACAGTTCCTGGTCATAATCATGCAAATCAACAGTTCATCTTTGCACTACGGGCCAAAAACATTCAATATAACACCAACGGTCATGATTATACCATATTCAACCTTTAGTTATAATCATACCAAATAACAGTTAATCTTTGCACTACGGGTCAAAGAGAACATTCACCACGTGCCATAAAAGACACCGAACAGATGCATTGTCTTTAACCTATTATATCGCCTTTAACCTATCATCTGTTCAACAATTATATCACATCTGTGCCCCTGGTCACAGATATTCACAACAACTTGATTTTGGATGATTAGAATGATATAAATGATGAACAGAAGAAACAGGATAAACAATAAGTATCAGAAGTTTACTTTGTGCAGATTCAAATAATGTCCAAATTGTCAACATGATGTAGAGTGAAATTCAAAAATGATATTCAAGATCCACAGTTCAGAATAACGGTTACAGTTCAATAGAAATGTTCACGTAAATAGGATGGTTCAATTGAAATAATAAAGTGCAACTATTATGGAACATATAATATTTTCAGGAATTATAGAAACAATAGTTCCATAATAAGTTTCGATTTAGGTGTATGAAAGAAAATAATATCTTTTACCGTAACAGATTTGATTAACAAAAGGTGAAGGAAATTAATATCCCTTATTATAGTAAGTTTGAATAGTGGAAGATGAAAAAAATGGTATCCCTTATGAGTATAAAGTAAAATAATATCACTTATGAATATAAAAGAAAATGATATTACAAACGAATATGCAATAAAAGTGTCATGTGATAATTCGTGTAAACAAATTATTTCCACAAGAGACAAATAAGAAATGAATACAAAGAGTAATTCACCAAACATGCGGTAATCCGCGTAGTCGGGTTATTCTCAGAGATTAATAAAGAATGAATACGAAAGGTTATTTACCAACATGCGGTAATCCGTGCCGTAAGGTTATTCCCACATTTTAATAAAAAATGAATACGAAGAGTTATTCACCAAACAGGCGGTAATCCGCGCAGTAAGGTTATTTTCAGAGATTAATAAGGAATGAATACGAAAGGTTATTCACTAACAGGAGGTAATTCGCGCCGTAAGGTTATTCCCACAAATTAATACATGAAAATAAATGGCACATCTTATGGGTAAGAAATAAACGATATTATTTTCGAAAATCAAATAATGATAATCCCTTACCTTAACATGTGACTGAATATTGATTTAAATGAGGTTGATTAACTTGAACAGTACACGTACATTTATAGATCTTCACAAATACTAAGATGACTTAAGCACACTTAGAGAGAACTTACACAAGAAGTATTTAGAGAGTGAAAGAAAGAACAAGTAATGAAGTTTATGAAAAATCATTAAATTACGGTCTCTATTTATAGCAAAAAAATTTATCATAACCAAGATTTCCTAATTTAATCCAAACCGTTCATTTCAAGATAATGTTTAATCCATACCATTCATTTCATCTTTTAATATTTCTTTACTCTAAACCATTCATTTAAAGATCATCTTTTAATCTACACCATCCATTTCAAATTCTATATTATCTTTAATCTATACCATTCATTTCATCTTTTAAGATTTTCTTAATCTAAATCATTCATTTAAAGATCATCTTTTAATCTACACTATCCATTTCAAATTCTATATTATCTTTAATCTATACCATTCATTTTATATCACCTAACTTTATATTATAAACAAATAACTTTATCAATTCAATTATTCAACAATAATTCACACTTATTCATTATTATGACTAATTGTTATAAATACAATGTAGTTGGCTCTCTACTTAGATATCAAGTCAATTAATTAATAAAATACAATTGTTTAAATAACACCATAATAGAGATAACAATAATACAGAAAGTATGTAAAAGAAAGAATACGTTACTGTGTCATGATAATTATTGATTCAATAATGTGAATTACTGTGCATATGCTATTGTGACAATTATCAGTTTAATAATATGAATTGTTGTGCATGTGACAATAAAGTCAAATATTGTAAGATAACGACTTTATCAATTTAATAATACAAAACACCGTGCAATGTCGTGTGCTACTGTGCAATACCGTGTGCTACTATGCAATACCGTATATTACTTGTAATATCGTATATTACTATTCTTTTACCACCGGATATTTTAACAATTAAAAGTGATAGTACCATTGACTATTTAAAAATTATTTATGTTATTTTCTATATCCGATAATTATTCGTTGTGGGGTCCACCAATGATTGGTTCGTACGGCGCGGTCGTACGAATATTCCCCGACAAAACGAATATTGTCCGACATAATATAATTTACACATAACATCCTTAACTTTTAACTTTATCAATTTAATCACTTATTGTTTCATGAAAATATATGTGAAGAAAAAATTAAATTTTATATTTCATAAAATTCGGGGTCTTACAATGTTAGTGACCACAGTATCAGTGACCGAGTCGGTCGCTAAGTTGAGTCAACATTCTGATGACGTATTGCCACATGTTAGCTACCGACATTAGTGACCGAATTTATCAGCTACAAAAAAATATCAACGACCAACTTGTGGCGACCGATTCAGTCGCTGTTTTGTTAAAAAAATAACAGTGACGGCCAAATATCGATCGCTGATGATATATAAAAAAAATTAATTTAATGGAATTCCCAAATATATTTTACATGTATTAACATCCCAACACAACAAATATATATATGATCTCATCTAGATCTTTAACCAAATACCAAATTCAAGCCAAATTAAATTGCATTTTATATACACATAAAGCCAACACCCATTCTGAATACATATATATATATATACAATAAAACAAAAATTACAATCATATATCCGACCGTGCATATAGTACAAAATCAAATGAGAAGATAAAAACAATACAAGACCAATGTAACTCCTTAAGCATCATCTATGTGACACCCCAAAATCTAGGTTCACACTGTCCAAACTTGAGTCGTCAAATACTACAACAAAATCATTATAAAGTAGTACAACGTTCAATAATACAGTATGTAATAATACACAACTAAGTCTTCACTATTATTGTCACACTATTTTACAATACGTGAAGACTACGATAGTTATCCCTCGGACTCTCACTCCATCCCCCGGCTAGACCCAGCTACGTTCTCATCTTCTGTTAAAAAATAATGGAACCAAAAGAAAGGGTGAGCTCAAATAGCCCAGTAAAGAATATCATGAATACGAAGAGTTATTCACCAAACAGGCGGTAATCCGCGCAGTAAGGTTATTCTCAGAGATTAATAAGGAATGAATACGAAAGGTTATTCACCAACAGGCGGTAATCCGCGCCGTAAGGTTATTCCCACAATTTAATACATGAAAATAAATGGCATATCTTATGAGTAAGAAATAAACGATATTATTTTCGAGAATCAAAAAATGATAATCTCTTACCGTGGTAAGTTTAAGAGTATAAAAGAAAATGACATCCCTTACCTTATCTGGTGACTGGATATTGATAAAAATGAGGTTGATCAACCTATATATTTATAATATAATTAGTAATTACCACATATAAATTTTAAAGTGTATGATAACTCGTATAATATGAACTATCAAAATTATATATATTTAACATAATTTTTATAGTATAATATAACAACTTTAAAATAGTTTTTGAAATAATATTTTAAAATAAATCTTCCAAAGAAAACTTTTAAAAATTAATCTTCTTAAAGAAGAGTCTTCTAAAGGAAGATTTGTGAATACCGTAAAAAATAGAAATTTATGAAATTACTACTCTTTAATAAAAGACTTACTTGAAAAATTCATGCACTCCTTTTGGCTTTCAAACACTTAAAATGACCTTACAATTCTCAGAGAAACTCATAAAATACTTATAGAAATTTTTTATATTTTTTGTGTGATTTTTCTTTTCAGCTGAGCAAGCTATTTATAGGAGAAAATAAGTTACTATGCATGGTAGGTGGCTGGCGTGCTACATGCCAGCCTAATTTTCTCAATTAGCAGCGCCGCCTGGCTGCCAACATCTTCAACAAATTTCAAATTTCATTCCTCATGTGGCCCCCACAGAGGGTCCACATGTTTACTATTTAAAAAATATATTATTATTTTATCTTAAATTTATTTATTTATTCTTCCTATAGGTCCTACATATATAATAAAATAATGTTACAACAATAATTCAACAATAATGGAAGAAATACGTTACAGATCATTATCAATTTAATAATATAAATTACTGTGTATTTGCTACTGTGACAATTATTTGGTTCAATAATTTTAAAATACAGTGCACCAACAATTATTGACTCAAGGATATGAAATACAGTGTAATGACAATTATTAAATCAATAATGCAAAATACTGTGTAACAACAATTATTGATGAATATTGTGCAATGAACACGTTATCAGATCAATAATATGAGACACTGTGCAATACCGTGTGCTACTATAGAATACCGTGTGCTACAGTAAAAATACCATAAAATACCGTATGCTACTATTCTTTAATCACCGGTATTTTAATAGTTAACACTGTTGACTATTTTTATTTAAAAATGTTACTTCTGTCGTTTTCTATATCCGACAAATATTCCGTTGTGGGGTCCACCAATAATTAGTTATTTCAGCATCGTCGTACGACCCGAATATTTCCCGAGAAAACGAATATTATCCGACAAAATAAAATTTTCACATAACATCTTTAACTTTTAAATTTATCAATTTAACCACTTACTGTTTCAGGAAAATATATATATATATATATATATATATATATATATATATATATATGAAGAAAAATTAAATTTTGTATTTTATAAAATTCGGGGTCTTACAATCTAACTGCTACATTCATGTAATAAAAAAATGAAACATGTTCAAAATATATAGTACAATTGAGTGCTAAATTTAATTGGACTAATTACTAAGACTAACTCGTCATGCTCAGCCTTCTCTTCGTCCTGTTGATGTGCTACTGGCACCATTGTATTAGCTAAGTTATTAGGACTTAGCGCCTTCAAATGAGTTTACAGTTAACACAGAAGTGCATGATCTCTACATATGACTCTAACACACTTTACAACATTATGTGGCGTTAGATTATATGATGTCTGCGTTGACTGGCTACCCAAACTGCCAAAAGCACTAATACTCTGTCGTCTTCACTGTCCTTGGCACTTGACAAAATTCTTCTTAACAATTGAGACCATTTCTCACAACTCTTGATCAATCGTCGGACGAAGGTTACCAGAGAGATACCACTCGCCCATTAATTGTTTGTAAGTATCATGTAATCAAGTTATACATTGAATAGTTAAAACTAAAGAATCAAGCTTAAGAATGACCCCAAAAAATTATAAACATATAACATTTATTAAAACTTATAACTATTTATACAGCATCAGGCAGACCATCACGAGTGGCCACGTACACACGTCGAACCAATTGACAGTCTGGCCTGGGACATAGCCTCTTATGTATATATGTATATATATATATATATATATATATATATATATATCATGCAGATGACATCTAATAAAATGATCATAAAAATAAATTTAACGAACTTTGTACCCTGTGAACAAAATATTGCGTCTGTGATATACTATCACATTTATATGTACCATTTGTCTTTTTCTCTTCAAGTACACCTGCGAATATGTTCTTGGCGGCAGTCCTACCTTTTATCGCCCAATCCTCAGTCTGCCATTGCTGACATATCTCAGTCCAAATATCGCACGAGCACCATCACGGGTAGACTTGCACATCGAGCCCGCCTGGCCTGGTCCGGCCCAGGCTTGGCAGGCCTTGACCGTTGACCAGGCCAAGCCTAAACATAAAAAAAACTAGTCCGGGCCAGGCCGGATTTAAAACGAAAAAAATGAGCCTGCTTTGGCCTGAAGGCCGGACCGGGCCAGGCCTAAAGTTGAATAATGGGCCTTGAGTCCTTGACCGTATGTCCGTATGTTACATATTACTCCACAGTCTACATACATGAAACATATTAACATATATGATATATATATATATATATATATATATATATATATATATATATATATATATATATATATATATATATATATATATATATATATATATTACTTATACATCTATATTACTCAGACTGACACACACTAACACACACACACTGACACACACACACACACACACACACACACACACACACTGACGCACACTTACACACACACACTGACACACACTAACGCACACACATACTGACGCACACTTACACACACACTGACACACACTAACACACACACACTGGCACACACGCATATATAAATATATATAATATACATATTAATTTATTACACCATCTTAATTTATTACACACGTATACGGTATATATGTTATTATGTTATTACACAGTACACACACACACACACACACACACACACACATATATATATATATATATTACTCATTCACACAAGTATATATTATTAAAAAAAAAGATTGTTAAATATATAAATATTTATTTTATATAAACTTGAAACAAATATTTTTAAATAATTACGATATATATATATATACACACACACACACACACACAATTATAACTTTTAAAATATAATGCGACTCGTCCGTATTAAAAAAAGAAATAAGAATTGATGTATTTATTAAAAATAATGAATTTACAAATTACAATAATGAATAATTATAAATTTATAACTTTAAAATATAACTTAAATAATAATTAATTATTCATTAATTACAAATAAATTCTTCAAAATTTTAAAATATATGTCTTCAAATCTTCAAAATTTATGAAATTGAACTTTCACCAATTTCTGCTCCGACATCGAGATCTTCCGAGCTATCTTGATCGTCTATTACGTCTTGTATTCTTCTTTGCGCCGCAAGATAATCTCTATAGCAGATGCATATTTCTAACGATTCCGGACTAAGTCTACTTCTTTTTTCATTTAATACCCTGCCAGATAAAGAAAAACAAGATTCCGAAGTTACGGTACTAGCTTGGATAGTTAGTAAATCACGGGCCATCGCGGCCAAAGTAGGAAACTGTCGTTTATGTTTATTCCAGAAAGCGAGAATATTAAAATTTTCAAATTCTTCTTCGGTCATAAAACTTCTAAAATCGGTACTACAATATAAACAAAGTTCGTTTAAACTACTCGTGTGTGTTGAAGATTTTGGTTTCTTAGATAGTGTTTTTAATAAGTTGGCATATTTAGAAGATGAAGGAGCAGGGGGCGGTGCACGTACAGATGTACAATATACAGATTCATACAATTTATAAAATTCAGTAAATGTAATATTAAATTTTAATTTAAGGTTATCAATATTACTACTACCTATATTTTCTACTATATCTTCTAAAATACTCTCTACACCTTCTAATTTTATAATTGGGTTTAATGCAGCGACACAAGTAATAATAGTTGGCATGTCTTCAAAGTATTTTTTAAATTTTTCTTCCATTGACAGAATAAGGGCAGACCAAATGTTATTATTTTTAAATTCTTTAAAAATAAATGATATTTCTAAACATGCATACAAAACATGGTGAATTGTAGGATAATAAACAGCAGATAATATTTTTGTATGTTTTTTAAAAACTTTAAGAATCTTTAATAGTTGACCAAGTAAATCCCAGTCTTCGTTTGTTAATTCATGAACCATCAAAGTATTATAAAACTCCATAATTATATTTTTACGTTTATAGACATCTCTAAATAAATCATATGTACTATTCCACCTTGTGTTATTATCAAATTTCACTCTTTTAAATTTTTCTCCTCATGCATGACAAAAATGTCTAAAATTTTGAATTTTTCTGTTTGAACCATACACACAGGTAATCATATAACGAATTTTAGATATAGTCATTTCTAAATAATTAAATCCGGATTGAACAATTAAATTTATTATATGACAAATACATCTAACATGAAAAAATGAACCATTTATTATAGGTAACAAATCATTTTTTAACATGGTAACAGCACTAGTGTTATTGCTTGCATTATCTAAACTAATACTCCTTATTTTATTTTTAATTTTAAAAGTACGAATAATCTCAATAATTTGACTATATATTATTTGACCGGTATGAGATAATTCAAAAAATTCAAATCCTATAATTCTTTTTTGCATAACCATTTCAGAATCTATCCAATGAGCAGTCATACAAATATAGCTAACTTCAGGTTTGTGACGCCCCCAAATCTGCGCCCACACAGCCCAAACTTGAGTCGTCAAAATACTACAACAAAATTATTACAATAAAGCACAACGTACAACAATACAGTGTATAATAATACACAACTAAGTCTTCACTATTATTGCCACACTATTTTACAAAACGTGAAGACTATGATAACTATTCCTCGGACCCTCACTCCATTCCCCGGCTAGACCCTGTTATGTTTTCATCTCCTGTTGAAAAACAATGGAACAAAAGAAAGGGTGAGCTCAAATAGCCCAGTAAAGAATATCATGACTAAGATAATGACAAATAAATTATCATTAGTCTTTAACAGTTGAGTTCTTGATAGAATACAATAGACTACAAGGTTTATATCAAAAACTGCAGTTAAATTCTTAAACAACGTTCAGATCAATAATAGCAGCGGAATGAGTAATCTATTAGAAGAATAATGCAGACTATAATGTCCACTCGGTTCTCTTTTTAGGAAAAACATCATCAACTTTTATCATCTGAAATATCATTAGTCAAGATAATACAAATTCACAGTTCCTGATCATAATCATGCACATCAACAGTTCATCTTTGTACTACGGGCCAAAGATATTCAATATAGCACCAACGGTCATGATTATACCAGATTCAGCCTTTGGTCATAATCATACCAAACAACAGTTCATCTTTGCACTACGGGCCAAAGAGAACATTCACCACGTGCCATAAAAGACACCGAACAGATGTATCGCCTTTAACCTATTATATCGCCTTTAACATATCATCTGTTCAACAAATATATCACATCTGTGCCCCCGGCCACAGATATTCACAACAGCTTGATTTTTGGATGATTAGAATGATATAAATGATGAACAGAAGAAATAGGATAACAATAAGTATCGGAAGTTTACTTTGTACAGATTCAAATAATGTCCAAATTGTCAACATGATGTGGAGTGAAATTTAAAAATGATATTCAAGATCCACAGTTCAGAATAACGGTTACAATTCAATAGAAATGTTCACGTAAATAGGAAGGTTCAGTTGAAATAATGAAGTTCAACTATTATGGAACATATAATATTTTCAGGAATTATAGAAGCAATAGTTCCATAATAAATTTCGATTTAGGAGTATGAAAGAAAATAATATCCCTTACCGTATCAGGTTTGATTAACAAAAGGTGAAGGAAATTAATACAAAGGGTTATTCACCAACAGGCGGCAATCCGCTCCGTAAGGTTATTCCCACAATTTAATAGAATTTGAGTACAAAGAGTTATTCACCAAACAGGCGGCAATCCGCTCCGTAAGGTTATTCCCACAATTTAATAGAATTTGAGTACAAAGAGTTATTCACCAAACAGGCGGCAATCCGCTCCGTAAGGTTATTCTCAGAGATTAATAATGAATGAATACGAAAGGTTATTCACCAACAGGCGGCAATCCGCTCCGTAAGGTTATTCCCACAATTTAATACATGGAAATAAAAGGCACGTCTTATGAGTAAGGAAGAAACAATATTATTATCGAGAATCAAATAATGATAATCCCTTACCATAATATGTTTGAATAATGGAAGATGAAAAAGATGGTATCCCTTACCTCAACACGTGACTGGATATTGATTTAAATGAGGTTGATTAACTTGAACAGTACACGTATACTTATAGATCTTCACAAATACTCAAGACGACTTAAGCACACTTAGAGAGAACTTTCACAAGAAGTATTTAGAGAGAGAAAGAAAGAACAAGTAAGGAAGTTTATGAAAAATCCTTAAGTTAAGGCTTCTATTTATAGCCAAAAATCTTATCATTCATTTAATCTAAACCATTCATTTAAAGATCATCTTTTAATCTACACCATCCATTTCAAATATTATATTATCTTTAATCTACACCATTCATTTCATATCACCTAATAATCACCTAACTTTATATTATAACCAAATCAATTTAATTATTCAACAATAATTCACACTTTAATCTACACCATTCATTTCATATCACCTAATAATCACCTAACTTTATATTATAAACAAATCAATTCAATTATTCAACAATAATTCACACTTTAATCTACACCATTCATTTCATATCACCTAATAATCACCTAACTTTATATTATAAACAAATAACTTTATCAATTCAATTATTATGACTAATTGTTATAAATACAGTATAGTTAGCTCTTAGATATCAAGTCAATAAATTAATGAAATACAACTGTTTAAATAACATCATAATAGAGATAACAATAATGTAAAATAAAGCATACGTTACTGTGTAATGACAATTATTGATTCAATAATGTGAATTACTGTGCATATGTTACTGTGACAATTATTAGGTTCAATAATTTTAAAAACAGTGCAACAACAATTATTGACTCAATGATATAAAATACAGTGTAATGACAATTATTAAATCAATAATGCAAAATACTGTGTAACAACAATTATTGAATTGATAATATAAAATATTATGCAGTGACAATTATCGATGAAATGATGCGTAACAGTTACGGTGTCAATTATCAGACCAAAAATATGAGACACTATGCAATACCGTGTGTTACTGTAGAGTACCGAGTGCTACAGAAAATACCAATAACTACCGTATGCTACTATTCTTTTATCACCGGTATTTTAACAGTTCCGTTGACTATTTTTATTTAAAAAGGTTATTTCTGTCGTTTTCTATATCCGACAAATATTCCGTTGTGGGGTCCACCAATAATTTGTTATTTCGGCGCCGTCGGACCAAACGAATATTCCCCGACCAAACGAATATTCCCCGACAAAGCGAACATTGTCCGACAAAATAAAATTTGCACATAACATCCTTAACTTTTAACTTTATCGATTTAACCACTTACTGTTTAAAAAAAATATCTATATGAAGAAAAATTAAATTTTGTATTTCATAAAATTCGGGGTCTTACAACCTCCCCTCCTTATGAAATTTCGTCCCCGAAATTGACGTACCTGACATATCGAAGAGGTAAGGATACTTAGATTTCATCTCAGATTCTAGCTCCCAGGTCATTTCCTCAGTATCTTGGTTCCTCCATAAAACCTTAACTTGAGGTATAACCTTTGAGCGTAGGATCTGCTCCTTCTTATCCAGGATCTTAACAGGTACCTCCTCGTATGTTAAATCCTCTGCTATAACGTCTGCTTCTAACTCAATGACGTGGTTTGGGTCCTTCACATATTTACGTAACATAGATATGTGAAAAACGTTATGGATGCGAGACATACTTGGTGGTAGGGCTAGTCTGTAGGCTACGGTTCCTATTCGATCTAGGATTTCAAATGGGCCAATAAATCGAGGGTTAAGCTTTCCTCTCTTTCCGAATCTCGTAACCCCTTTCCATGGAGAAACACGTAAGAATACATGATCTCCGACGTTGAAACTTTCGTCTCTCCGATGAAGATCAGCATAACTCTTTTGTCGTTCTTGTGCGGTCTGTATTCGTTATCGGATCATTTGGATCTTTTCGGTCGTCAAGCGTACCAACTCGGGTCCCAACAATTTTGCTTCTCCTACCTCATTCCAACATATTGGAGAGCGACACTTCCTTCCATACAATGCCTCGAATGGAGCCATGCCTATGCTTGCTTGGTAACTGTTGTTGTAAGAAAATTCCACCAACGGCAAGTACTTATCCCAACTTCCTTTGAAGTCTAATACACAAAGTCTCAAAAGATCTTCGAGGGTCTGGATCGTCCTTTCCGATTGTCCGTCCGTTTGAGGATGGTATGCAGAACTAAAACGTAGTTCAGTGCCCATAGCTTTTTGTAGACTGATCCAAAAGCGTGAAGTGAATCTAGGATCTCGATCAGAAACTATGGAAACTGGCATGCCATGCAATCTCACGATCTCATTTATGTACATACCGGCAAGACGTTCAAGTGAAAAGTTTTCTCGTATAGGCAAGAAATGAGCAGATTTGGTCAATCTATCTACGATCACCCAAATTGCATCTAAGCCTTGAGAAACTTTTGGAAGACCCGTCACGAAATCCATATTGATGTGTTCCCACTTCCATTCGGGAACTTCAAGTGATTGTAATGGACCTTTAGGAACTTGATGCTCTGCCTTGACACGTTGACAAGTTAGGCACCTTGAGATAAACTCCGCAATCTCTCTTTTCATATTGTTCCACCAAAATGTATGTCGAAGATCTCGATACATCTTGGTACCTCCTGGGTGGATTGTAAACGGCGTGTTGTGTGCCTCCATCATGATTTTATGCTTTAATTCAGGATCGTTAGGAACACAGAGTCGAGAGTTGACTCGAAGTATTCCTTTCTCGTCGATTCTTGCTTCGGGAATGGCACCTTCTTGTACTTTCTTTATCATGTTTATCAGTTCCGGATCGGTAGCTTGAGCAGCTTTAATTTTATCGATTAAAGTTGGTTCTACTCGCACATGAGCAATCTTCGAGCGGGTCCCTGGTGTCTTTAGCTCTATCTCCATCTTTTGCAAGTCGTACAAAATACACTTTTGTGTTGTCAGCAGTGCACTTGTACTTGCATAAGATTTTCTGCTCAAAGCGTCAGCTACAACGTTCGCCTTTCCCGGGTGATACTGGATTGTGTGGTCATAATCCTTTAACAGCTCAAGCCAACGTCGTTGTCGCATGTTGAGTTCCTTCTGGGTGAAGAAATACTTGAGACTTTTATGATCCGTATAGATATCCACTTTTTCTCCGTACAAGTAGTGTCTCCAGATCTTCAACGCGAAAACGACTGCTGCCAACTCTAGATCATGAGTAGGATAATTTTTCTCATAATCTTTGAGTTGTCGAGAGGCGTAGGCTATAACCTTTCCATGTTGCATAAGAACACAGCCTAGACCTTTGCCAGAAGCATCGCTGTAGATAACAAATTCTCCTGATCCTGATGGTATGGTCAGAACAGGAGCTGAAACAAGTCTCCTCTTGAGTTCTTGAAAACTCTTCTCGCATTCCTCGCTCGGTATAAGTTTTGTACTAGAATGAATGATACCGATATCTAGTAATTAAACTTTCAACTCTTGGTGTTCTATGGGAGCCATTTGGTATGGGACTTTAAAAATGGGCTTAGTGCCGGGTTCAAGATCGATACAGAATTCAATTTCACGGTTTGGGGTAAGCCAGAAAGTTCCTCAGAAAAAACGTCAGGAAACTCATTAACAATGGGAATATCATTCAAGTTTGACGTGTTTTTGTTCAAATCAGTGACATGAGCTAAAAAGGCTTGACATCCGTTTTTCAATAAACGAATGGTTTTATGGCTAGAAATAACAGTTATAGATTTCAATGGTTTAGTTGCTTGAATTTGCATGACAGGTTGATTAGGAATATGAAAACTAATAATCTTATGAAAACAATCAATTTTAGCATGATGGGTAGTCAACCAATCAATTCCTAAAATCACATCAAATTCACGCATCTCCAAAGAAATAAGGTCAACAGGTAATGTGAGGTTGTTGATTTGAACTAGGCAAGATTTATAGATAGTAAATGTAATAGGTATTTCTCCCAATGAGGTTTCAACTGATAAAACAAGATTTAAGTTTTCAATAGTCAAATTTAAACGTTGAGTACATATAGGTGAGATAAAAGAGTGGATAGAGTCAGTATCTAATATGGCATAGACTTCACGAGAATTTATGAATAGCTTACCGGTTATCACCTCATTCGGTTTCTTGACTGTTATCGTCAAATCGAATCCCGAATACTTCATTCGGATCTTCACGTATTTCAACCATGGGAATACCACTGAATAATTTTCTAGCAAACTGTTTCTCGGGTTCATCAACTTCATCAGTAGTAAGGTACCAATGATTTCCATTAAAATAGTATTTTCGATAGACTGCAGTTTCCACGATAGTGACTAACTTAACCTAAATTCCTCTAAATTGTAATGCCCAAAAGTATAGAAACATCATTTTTAAATAATCTTGAAAATCATAGCTGGAACACCATAAATCCCAAAGACTAATATGAAAAGTCCATATGTTCTGATCATTTGTTATAGAGCATAACCATGTGATATCACTCTCCCAATTAGTGAGTAAATTAAAGGCAATAATTTCCGCAAGTTCGTTACTTCCTTTAATTGCTTCTAATAATGGATCTGGAACGACTGTAGCAGAGCTTTCACCTTCATCCTTACTGGATAGAACACGCATAATTTTTGCCTTAGGCAAATGATTCAACTCTGAGTTTGTAAGAAGATTATTCGTCGCCTCTTGTTTTGCAGCTACATTTGTTTCGGTAATTTCATAGTTAACCTCTTGATTTCCAGATGCCATACTAAACTGTGGTCACAAAATAAATGTTAGTTCAAATAAACTGACTCATCACTTCATGTTCCTACATTCAAATCGACTCATTAGATAATAAAATCTATTTTAGGTAGGACACACTAGTGACTGATTCTATTCGTCTCTCCCCTCCTAGTTCTACCCCAGATCTCCATTAAAGACCATATCCCTAAGCTCTGATGCCAACTGTGACGCCCCCAAATCTGCGCCCACACAGCCCAAACTTGAGTCGTCAAAATACTACAACAAAATTATTACAATAAAGCACAACGTACAACAATACAGTGTATAATAATACACAACTAAGTCTTCACTATTATTGCCACACTATTTTACAAAACGTGAAGACTATGATAACTATTCCTCGGACCCTCACTCCATTCCCCGGCTAGACCCTGTTATGTTTTCATCTCCTGTTGAAAAACAATGGAACAAAAGAAAGGGTGAGCTCAAATAGCCCAGTAAAGAATATCATGACTAAGATAATGACAAATAAATTATCATTAGTCTTTAACAGTTGAGTTCTTGATAGAATACAATAGACTACAAGGTTTATATCAAAAACTGCAGTTAAATTCTTAAACAACGTTCAGATCAATAATAGCAGCGGAATGAGTAATCTATTAGAAGAATAATGCAGACTATAATGTCCACTCGGTTCTCTTTTTAGGAAAAACATCATCAACTTTTATCATCTGAAATATCATTAGTCAAGATAATACAAATTCACAGTTCCTGATCATAATCATGCACATCAACAGTTCATCTTTGTACTACGGGCCAAAGATATTCAATATAGCACCAACGGTCATGATTATACCAGATTCAGCCTTTGGTCATAATCATACCAAACAACAGTTCATCTTTGCACTACGGGCCAAAGAGAACATTCACCACGTGCCATAAAAGACACCGAACAGATGTATCGCCTTTAACCTATTATATCGCCTTTAACATATCATCTGTTCAACAAATATATCACATCTGTGCCCCCGGCCACAGATATTCACAACAGCTTGATTTTTGGATGATTAGAATGATATAAATGATGAACAGAAGAAATAGGATAACAATAAGTATCGGAAGTTTACTTTGTACAGATTCAAATAATGTCCAAATTGTCAACATGATGTGGAGTGAAATTTAAAAATGATATTCAAGATCCACAGTTCAGAATAACGGTTACAATTCAATAGAAAGGTTCACGTAAATAGGAAGGTTCAGTTGAAATAATGAAGTTCAACTATTATGGAACATATAATATTTTCAGGAATTATAGAAGCAATAGTTCCATAATAAATTTCGATTTAGGAGTATGAAAGAAAATAATATCCCTTACCGTAGCAGGTTTGATTAACAAAAGGTGAAGGAAATTAATACAAAGGGTTATTCACCAACAGGCGGCAATCCGCTCCGTAAGGTTATTCCCACAATTTAATAGAATTTGAGTACAAAGAGTTATTCACCAAACAGGCGGCAATCCGCTCCGTAAGGTTATTCCCACAATTTAATAGAATTTGAGTACAAAGAGTTATTCACCAAACAGGCGGCAATCCGCTCCGTAAGGTTATTCTCAGAGATTAATAATGAATGAATACGAAAGGTTATTCACCAACAGGCGGCAATCCGCTCCGTAAGGTTATTCCCACAATTTAATACATGGAAATAAAAGGCACGTCTTATGAGTAAGGAAGAAACAATATTATTATCGAGAATCAAATAATTATAATCCCTTACCATAGTATGTTTGAATAATGGAAGATGAAAAAGATGGTATCCCTTACCTCAACACGTGACTGGATATTGATTTAAATGAGGTTGATTAACTTGAACAGTACACGTATACTTATAGATCTTCACAAATACTCAAGACGACTTAAGCACACTTAGAGAGAACTTTCACAAGAAGTATTTAGAGAGAGAAAGAAAGAACAAGTAAGGAAGTTTATGAAAAATCCTTAAGTTAAGGCTTCTATTTATAGCCAAAAATCTTATCATTCATTTAATCTAAACCATTCATTTAAAGATCATCTTTTAATCTACACCATCCATTTCAAATATTATATTATCTTTAATCTACACCATTCATTTCATATCACCTAATAATCACCTAACTTTATATTATAACCAAATCAATTTAATTATTCAACAATAATTCACACTTTAATCTACACCATTCATTTCATATCACCTAATAATCACCTAACTTTATATTATAAACAAATCAATTCAATTATTCAACAAAAATTCACACTTTAATCTACACCATTCATTTCATATCACCTAATAATCACCTAACTTTATATTATAAACAAATAACTTTATCAATTCAATTATTATGACTAATTGTTATAAATACAGTATAGTTACCTCTTAGATATCAAGTCAATAAATTAATGAAATACAACTGTTTAAATAACATCATAATAGAGATAACAATAATGTAAAATAAAGCATACGTTACTGTGTAATGACAATTATTGATTCAATAATGTGAATTACTGTGCATATGTTACTGTGACAATTATTAGGTTCAATAATTTTAAAAACAGTGCAACAACAATTATTGACTCAATGATATAAAATACAGTGTAATGACAATTATTAAATCAATAATGCAAAATACTGTGTAACAACAATTATTGAATTGATAATATAAAATATTATGCAGTGACAATTATCGATGAAATGATGCGTAACAGTTACGGTGTCAATTATCAGACCAAAAATATGAGACACTATGCAATACCGTGTGTTACTGTAGAGTACCGAGTGCTACAGAAAATACCAATAACTACCGTATGCTACTATTCTTTTATCACCGGTATTTTAACAGTTCCGTTGACTATTTTTATTTAAAAAGGTTATTTCTGTCGTTTTCTATATCCGACAAATATTCCGTTGTGGGGTCCACCAATAATTTGTTATTTCGGCGCCGTCGGACCAAACGAATATTCCCCGACCAAACGAATATTCCCCGACAAAGCGAATATTGTCCGACAAAATAAAATTTGCACATAACATCCTTAACTTTTAACTTTATCGATTTAACCACTTACTGTTTAAAAAAAATATCTATATGAAGAAAAATTAAATTTTGTATTTCATAAAATTCGGGGTCTTACAAGGTTGATGATTAGCAGACCAAATATCACTACTTAAACTAATTTTACCATCAAAATTATCAAAATATTCACTAAGTTCTTTTTTTAGCTTTATTATATAATTTAGTAGCATCACGTTTAGTAGTCATTCTACTTACTTGTTTATATTCCGGTTGCAATCCAGATTGAATGTACTCGGTACAGCGCTGATCCGCAAAAAAATTAAATGGGAGCTCCTTCTCGATCACTAGTTTGGCTTGCAACTCTTGTTCTAATATTTGATCATAACTCCAACTGTGACCGGAACGGTCAATTTGTGCTTGAGAGCTTTCGTCGGTTAGTTTATGCCTTTGCAAACACGATTGATAGTGTCGTTGTAGTGTGTTATTACCTTTAGTACCAAATAAGGCGTTGCATATTTTGCATTGAGCCTTTTTAACACCATCGGCAGCCCACACTTCGGTGAAATGTTCCCAAACTGGCGTTGTACGTTTGTTTTGTTCACCGGTAGGACGTGGAAATAACAGACTCGAACTCGTTCCACTATCAGGCCGAATGCTACTTTGGTCGTATTGAATAAATTGTGGCATTTGTGATCCGGATGCAGTGTTGGAAGAATCCATTATGTTATAATAACAATATAATAATAATGGGTATAAAAATATAATAATAAATGGTATAATAAAAAAATTGTATTAACCAGCTTGAGAGTTATAATATAAAGAAATTGAAATCTTATGGAGAGAAAATAATTAAATCAGTGTTGGAGACAAAAGAATGCTAAAATAATTGATCTTGTAACAATAATTGTGAATATCTATAATACAACACACGACTTTCATTTTATACAACTCAAATATTTCCGTTGAGCAATTAACCGTTGAAAATTTTGACCGTTGATTTTTTTTTGCACGTTTGATAACAGTGACTGATGCGGAGGCAGGCGCGGCAGGCTGGCAGGCAGGCGCAAGCGGCAGCCGAGTTGTCAAATCCGTCGTCAGCGTCAGCGCAGCAGAGCAGCAGCAGCAGCGTCCCAACGCACGCCACGCGTCCCACTCGGCCGCTCCAGTCAAGGCTCTGCGCGTGCCACGCGTCCCGCGTCCTCTCCAGCCTCAGCAGCAGCAGCGTGCCACGCGGCCATCGTCCACTCTGCGCATGCCACGCGTCCACGCGGCCCACTCCAACAGTCCACGCCAGCTGTTTGTTACCATTGCTTTCTTAATAAATATTAATAGTAGATAAAAAAAGAACAAGCCACGAACGCCGAACGGTCAGTCGGTCACAGAGACACAGACGCATATATATTATATAATAATATTATATATACTTAATATTTATACAAACACACACTGACCGGACACATATATAAATATATATTGTTAGTGAGCCACATAGTTGGGGAGAAAATTCAGGCCGCAGGCCAGGGAATGCGGACTAGGCCGAAGGCCGATCCAGGCCGCAGGCCGGTCCAGGCTGTAGGCCAGGCCGCAGGCCAGTCCAGAGCGATTTTATTTGCAAGGCCGGATCGGGCCAGATTTAAGCTGCAAAAATGTGGCCTGTTGCTGTCTGGCAGGTCGGGTCAGGCCAGGTCAGGCTTTGACCAGACCGGATCAAGGCCAGACCCAGGCCGAACCGCGGGCCCTGGGCCAAATGTGCATGTCTATTCACGGGCAGGGGTGTGCAAAAAATTCAATTTTTTCGAATTTTTACCAAACTGGTCTATACCGATTTTTTTTACTACTAATTTTTTCAATATCGGTATTTTTAATTTTTTTATACTTTTCGATACCCGAAAAATTTTAAATTCGGTAAAATTCAAAATACCCAAAAAAACGATTACACCTTCAGTGTACGACTGTATATATTTTAGTTATTACACCAAGCCAAAAACATAGCACCTGCACTGCACTAGTGTAGTATCTATTATATAAAACAGAGCGGAGAGAGAATCCAACATCCGACGGTCTTAACTAAATAATGGCTTCAATAAACAACGGTTGTGATTAAACCTCCTGACAGCTCAACCACCCAATCCACTACACCAAAGTCACAAGCGCAGCTGCTTTCTCATTCTCCACTGTAGCAATTCATCAAACACCTTGCTTACATTTTCCATTAACCCACCAAACCAAATGGATTTCCATAGCCTCGCAAGGAAAGAGCTCCAAGCTCTCTGCAAGATGAACAAAATCCCAGCCAACATGGCCAACATTGCCATGGCTGATGCTATCAAATCTCTTGAGATCGTAAGTTTATTTCATCAAATCCTTATTTATATGTCTTTTCCAATCTCTGTATATGCGTATATTGATTTGATTTACTTTATTTTGTTATTTATTTATTAGGTTGAAGGGATTGAGGATTTCTTAAAGCCATCTGAATCCGTAACAGAAGAATCTTCAATTGATTCGCCAGAGAGGAATGTGGTGAATTCGCCGAAGATTCCTCCTACCGGACGGAGAACCTCCACTCGGAGAAAACCGGCCGGAGAGGAATCGGAAAGTGTGCAGATAATGACAAAAAGTACTCGCCGAATGACGACAAGGGCGATTTCTGGGGAGATTATGGAAGAAGCCAAAGCCAATATTCCTAAAACCCCGGCTGTTTGTAGCAGCAGAAAGACAGTCCCGGTGGCTACCGTTAGCCGAATGGAGATCCAATCGAAGGAAAGTGAGGTACCTGAGACACCCGCTGTTGTACCAAATAGCCGGAGAAAGGCGGCGGCCGTTTCGACTAGCCAGACTAATTTGAAGAAAGAGGAGGAAGTGGGTACTGTACAGAGGGTGTACAGTACCAGGCGGTCAGCGAGGTTGACCGATAAGAAATTGGTGGAGTCGATTCGGATGGGGAAAGATATGAACAAAGCAATCAAGATTGATTTGATTGCTTCAGAAATTTCTGAAAATGATCTGGGTGAAGTTTCGGATAATATGAGCGTGTCTGATATGTTTAATTCTTGTTTTGGTTTTGTTCCATCAGTTTCTCATTGAGATTAGTCGCATATGCGTGATAGATTTAAGCTGATTCTAGAATTTGTCCTTGGAGTTTGCTGGTATCCATATCTAATTATTGGAGTAAATCTGTGAAAAATTGAGTGTGACGTGGAACTGTGAAAGAATCTGGAATTTTATAATAATAACAATAATAATTATAATAATAATAATAATAATAATAATAATAATAGTAATAAAAATAGTAATCGTAATAATAATTATTATTATTATTATAATACTAATAATAATAATAACAATCATAATTATAATAATAGTAATAATAATAAAAATAAAAATTATAATAATAATAATAGTAATAGTAATAATAATAGTAGTAGTAGTAGTAATAATAATAATAATAATTATTATTATTATTATTATTATAATAAAAATAATAATAAAAATAATTATATCGTGTCTTCATGCACGGGTTATCCCTAGTGTATATATATATATTAGTTATTACACCAATCTTTCTCTGCTACCACCTCAACAATGTCGTCATCGATGTCCAAGGTGATAGACTTTCCACCGACCAACTGCAACATCAAATTTTGTCGTATTTAATTTAATTGACAATTCCCAAATTCGTTGGCACCTACCCCACAACCAAATTAATTATCCATGCAAGCAATTAATGGTGTCACCCACCTCTGTCTGACTCACCCACCTCTGTCTGACTCACCGGTGTTGGACAAGGAGAAAGGAGAGTAATCAATTAAAGTGTTCATTTTCTTTATTATTACTGGTCATCCTCGCACACGCAACAAGTGTGATAAATATATAATTTCAAGTAAATTAATTATACGCTTAATAGGTGTGATAATATATAATTTCAAATAAAGCACACACGTCACGCTTTTAATAATTGTTTTTTTTTGTCAAAATAAATTATATACTTATAATAATTATATTGCGAGTTTTATTTGAGAATTTGGAAGATAAGAGAAAAATAAAAAGTAGAGATAATGAAAGAGAAAAGAATAAGTATAAGTGCATAATATTTAAATACCATATATATCTTAATTATTAAAAAATTAAACATGATATTAAAATTCGTGTCATATCTTATTTTTTAATAATTAAAATAAATATAATATTTAATTTTGTATTTAAATACCATGTAAATAGACTTATCCAAGAGAAAAAAACTCCTTATTGTTCACTCTCACTTAATTTATATATGCTTTTACCTAATATATATTAATGTAATTAGAACATGAAGGTCTGTTGCGTTTTAAGCTAGTATTTTGACCTGTATATAGACCTGGCAAACGGGCCGAGCTTCGTCGGGTCGGGTCATTTTTGGGTCGGGCTAAAAAGGCCCGGAATTTGTCGGGCTAAAAACCTGCGACCAGTAGCCCGCCCCGCCCCGCGGTTTTTTTAAGTTTTTTTTTTTTTATAATATTTTTAAAAAATAATAATTTTTTTTAAAATATATATATATATATATTTTCAACTATAATACATAATTTAAAATAAATATTAACTCTAATTATTTACATTTATAACACATAATTTATACATAATCATTTAATAGTATTAGTAAATAAAATAATCAATAATTTTATAGTCATATATATTAAAATGTAACTAATCTTGTGATTAATTAATTGATAAATGTATACAATATTAATATTAAAGATAAGATAGTAAAAGAAAGACTAAAGGTAATATATATATAATATTCATAAAAAAAAAAATTATTATTATTCAATATCATATGTTAAAATTTACTCTTATATTCTTCATAATTCCCTATTTAATTTATTTTTTAAGTTAATATTTTTTTGTCATCAATATCAAATAATAAAAAAAAAATTGGGTCACGGGCCAGGCCAAAATGCCCAATTTTTTTTTAGCTAAAAAATGAGAGCCCATAGCTCAAATTTTTTTGGTCAATCTGACCCGATCCACAGGTCGGGTTTATTTTGCCAGGTCTTCCTGTATATGACCTAAATCATAATCATTAAATTACCTTATCCTTTATGATCCAATTAGAGACTAAGTCCACTCTTAATTAAGGGAAGTACTCCCCTCTCCCCAGGTATACAGAATGTTAGTACAATTTATATGATTTCTCGCAGGAAGTTTGTTTTTAACGTTGTAGAAAGACGAATAAAGTAGTCTATTTAATTAAATTATACTAATGGTCCGGAAATTCTAACTTTAAAATGAATTTATTGAGACCTGGCACGGAGAAATTATTGGCTGCTCCAGGAGCAGCGTGAACAGTATGCTCCAACACTCACATGCATGTGGGTCCCTCTGTGGGCTCCACCACAAGGGCTCCACACTCATGTGAGTGTTGGAGCATACTATTCATGGTGCTCCTGGAGCACCCAATAATTTTTCCCTGGCACGACCTAATAAAGAATACTTACTATGTTCCAAAAATATTAGAGTCGCGCATTTAGATTTTGATCTATCTGTGACATTTTTTAATTAAAATAAATTTAAATTTTAACTTAATTATAATTAAGGGTATAAACGAATTGAATCGAATCGAATATTAAGTTAGTCATATTTGATTTATAAAATTTATAAAGTATGAAATAAGGTTTAATTAAGGTTCGTTTAGTTATTGAGTCGGACATGATATCGAATCGTGCCCGAATAGTTTAAACTTTTCGAGCGAATATGATCCGACTATCAATAGAAAATTACAATTTGAAGAGATTCGAGTAATTTATCAAATTTTATACTTTACTCATATTTAAATCGTTTATATTCAAGTCAAGTTCGAATCGAACTTTTAATCAAGTAAATACAAATCGAGTCCGAATCATTTGGTTCATTTTACTGTATTAATTATAATCAATGTAATTTATGAACTATTTACTTACTAGCAGACGTATTCTTTTAAACATTTAAATGAGTCGTTTCGATTTTAACTTTAAAAATACAAAAAATAATTTCAAAAAATTAAGAACATTTAAGATTTTTGAATTTAAAACATTACGAATCAACTTTAAAAATAGTAATTGCTTTGAAATTTAGAATGAGGGATTGTGACATTTATTTCTAAAACAGTTACGTGGGCCAGAAGAAAGTCTTAGATGTTCCATATTTTTGTGGGCTTTGTGTAATTGAGAAAGATAGATTAATTTCATACTTTGACCCTACAGATTTTCTATTAATTAATTTAAACATGAACCGGCGCGTGGAAGTGGGATTAGGTTACTTCCTTTACAAGTAATCGATTTAAGCCGTATATATTATGTTAAAGCCGTTACGTACGACCTTAATAGTAGTTGTTTATTAATTTTGTTGGTTGGTCGGTCGGTTAGGGTAGTCGGCGGACGCCAATACTCAAGATTAATAGTATACTACCTCCAATTTTTTTACTCGGCAAGATTAAAGAATATTATCTATTTATAAAATAATCACAAATTCATCCCATCTAAGAGTAAATTGTTATTATTATTATTATTAAATTGTAAGTATATTTATATTTCAAATATAAATAAGAATTTACTATTATTACATATAATGTTTTAATTGACTGATTACAATGAGTATAAAAATTAATATTAAATTTTGAAATTAATTTTAAAAAATAGAAAAATAAACAAATTAATATTTAATATATGAATAATATGATAAACTAAATTATGAATACTTCCTTCAAATCTATAAAAAACAAATTAAAAAATCTACTTTTTAAAAAGACAAATAATAAGAAAAGAAGTGAGTAATATTCTGGAGTGAGGAGGAGACTTTATTTTCAAGACAACTTATAGCAACTAACAAATCTATAATAAAAACGCAAATTTGTAGTATAGGTTTAAAAGAAAACAATATTATCTATTTATAAAATAATCACAAATTCATCCCATCTAAGAGTAAATTGTTATTATTATTATTAAATTGTAAGTATATTTATATTTCAAATATAAATAAGAATTTACTATTATTACATATATATATATATATATATAATAATATTATAAGAAAATAATTTTTTTATAAGGATATCTTACCTAACATTAAATGATTACTACTATTAATATAAAAGATAGAGATATAACAACAATATGGATTCAATTAAATAAAAAATAAAAAATAATTTCTCTATCCAACAATAATTTATAAAAATAAAATTAAGAATGTCAACACTATCATAATTTGGTTCATCCAAGTCCAAACTAAAATTATTAATATATTTCTTATCAAAAAAATAAATCATAAGATCATCTTGCCTAATATTAATTGGTTATCATTATTAAATAAGATTTTATTGTTACGTAGATAATATAATTTGAGAAAAAAATATTTTTTCATAAAATTCGTTTTAACTAACTTGAATTTATTATTATTATTAAAATATAAATATAATTTTATTTCAAGAATAACAATATTAGATAATATATTTAGACAAAAACTATTTTCGTATGAAGATCATCTTATATAATACAGTACTAAATTATTATTATTATTATATATTAATCAATCATACAATTAAATTAGTAACAAAACGAATAAATTCCCACACTTTATTTTGCTGAATTCCAAATATTGCAGTACCTATGCCATGTTTTTATTAATATAATCTTTCCTTTCAGACAGTGGCGGATCCACCTACACGCCGGTGTAGGCAATTGCCTGCACTAGGTATGGTGCTAAATTTGAGTCCACAGACTACCTTATTACGAATGTAAAACAAATGTAACTAAGCACCACCAGTCACCAATTTACTTATCCTCGTGTTATGAAGGAAAAAACTGATAAATCAACAGAAGTGGGTGCAAAAACTAACAAGAATTTATCTGAATCTACATGGATAAAAGAAATGCCAATAACTGTCATATTAATAAACTTACCAAGACAAACAAATCATTCACAGGAAGTATGATGAACAAATTATAGAATGCCAAGAAGTACATTAATATCTCCATATAGATATTTCAGCTCAAAAGTCATACCATCAAGCCTGCCAAATTGGAAAAATAAATATTCAATCAGGGGGGCTATCTTCAAATGGAAATGAAGCTATCAAACTATGTGTTGCAAAGCCTACTACCTTGTTAGCAATATTGTTGGAGAGCCAGTCCAGCCCCTCGTACAGCCCTTCCCCAGACGTGGCACACGTGCTCTGAATGTACCTACAAAAGATGGCGGGAATAATTTTCATGATTTGGTAAAGCACAATCATGGGCACCGCATGCAAAATGAACAAACAGAAAATGGACGGTTAGAGGGGGGGAAGAGAGAGAAATACCAGTGGCGTTGCCTGAGGGAGTGTAGACCTAGCTTGTCAGTTATCTCAGCAGCATTCATAGCATTTGGAAGATCTTGTTTGTTAGCAAAAACAAGTAGCACAGCATCCCTCAACTCATCCTATTCATGCATACAAGCAAAATAGTTATTGGAAAGATAATTTACCCAGAAAAATTAAGGTCAAAGGAGATCATTCGCCCTGCTCGATGGCCATTTATTGTATAGAAGAATAGATCCACGGACCTAAGAGAAGATAAGGTAGAGTCTGCATATTGATTTTTATATAGACGCAATTGGATTAAGAATGTGCCTATGCTGACAAATATGCAATTATTGATTTATTACGTTGATGCAACCTATAAATAAACAAAATCAGGTGCCTCAAGTAATTCGAATATACATACATCTTTCAACAATTATCAGGTTCTAGTCAGCAGTAATTTACAAAAACATCGCTCAAATCCGATACGGAGCTTTGGCTTTTTTCATAAAACTACAGTCATAGTATTCAAATCTGAAGTAGTGAGAGTAGATATATTTTTAATAGAACAAAGTTACCTATAACCAACTGTATCATATCTTCCTTTCTCTGGTTCTTAGACAAAAAATATCAAGTTAAAGTTAAATCGGTTATAATGTGTTCCTTTTCATTCCAGGTAAGGGAATTTTATCAAGGAAAAAGTTGGAGAAAAACTAATACTCCCTCCTTCCAAAAACATAAGATCACTTGCCGTACTATTTTAACAAAGTCAAGTGATCTTGTATTTTAGAACAGAGATAGTATTAAGTTCGCATTACCTCATTCAACATCCTGTGCAGCTCATCCCTAGCCTCAACCACACGATCCCTATCATTGCTATCAACCACAAATATAAGCCCCTGAGTATTCTGGAAGTAGTGTCTCCACAAGGGTCGAATCTGCATATGCACCACACAATAAGTATATAAGATAAGATCATAAGAGTTTCTCAAAAAGACATTCAGAACAGCACAAAAAAATATTCTCCTGTTATTCTAACACCCATTTGTATCTTGAAATTTCCTTATAAAATTACATAGAGCAGTTAAATCTCAAAGGACTTCACATAAAAGCCCGCATGTGGTCTGGGCAAAGATCAGCCTACACAATACACAAGTTAATACTTTAAAAGTCAAACTCCAGAAAAAGAAAAACATATTTCTACCTTGTCCTGACCACCAACATCCCAAACGGTGAAGCTAATGTTCTTATATTCCACAGTCTCCACATTAAATCCTGTGCAAAGAAACAAATGAGTTTCATTTGCCAAACTTAAATATTAAATGTGTTCACTATGTACTAAATACTGGTAGCAATGGTTTTGAAGTGGATAAAATTAAGTCATAGTTGAAAAGAGAAGCAGAAGGAGAAATAGCTTTGGAAATAAGCCAAACTGAATAGAAATGAAACTGACTATTGTACTTCTTACGCAAAATGTAAATTTCGAACTCAAATTAATACTAGCAACCCTGCAAACAACATAGTCCTATTTGCATCCACATTCAGTTTTACCACATTTTCTTCATTCTTCAATTATTTGTGTTGCATGCAGGGTTACCAGGGAACGCTATCTGCCCCACAATTTGTGAACCGGGAACTATTGTTCCACATTCCGAATCGTGGTATGGGAACGTATATACCTTTTGTATTTCACCAAGTCCCTGTATCCGATTTCGTTCTGCATATGTGCAGCTATGTGGGTGTTTTTGTGTTTGAGAGAAAAGAGAAGGTTTGGGGTGGGGTTCTAGACAACCTTTTAAGGAGCATTAAAACATGTTAGGTAAAGTGAAGCTTACATTCAAGTTTTCCACATGAGAATTTGCAGTATAAGATGAGAAAAAAGTTCAATGAACAAATGATCCAAAATAGATCACAAAAAAACATACCAATTGTAGGAATGGTGGTAACAATCTCCCCCAGTTTAAGCTTGTACAATATGGTGGTCTTACCAGCAGCATCAAGACCCACCATAAGAATACGCATCTCCTTCTTCGCAAACAACCGACTAAAGAGCTTGGTAAAAGACAAACCCATCTTTCAAGTCTGTTGAGCCACTAATACAAGTCAAACTCCCATAATGTAGAATTATTATTCATGTACTAATTGAGTTAAATTTTCCTTAAAAAAAACGAAATGCAAAAACTGGAAGAACCTATGTAATATCATACAAAAGTACTCCAGAATTAACACACAAAAAATACTGGAATGGGCTTAATATTTTATCAAAAAAAGGAGAACTTTCAGTTGGGATGCAATCA
The DNA here is from genome assembly GCA_947179155.2 of Hedera helix. Classification (NCBI taxonomy): domain Eukaryota; kingdom Viridiplantae; phylum Streptophyta; class Magnoliopsida; order Apiales; family Araliaceae; genus Hedera; species Hedera helix. The sequence goes on from OX359287.1 coordinate 26,581,089, forward strand.
AGGATAAACTCAACAGCCTTCTAGACCAAATCTCATCTCATTAATTCATAAAATAAGGTGAAAATCGAGATTGGAATAAATAAAAAAAGTACTATATCCTGAAACCTTATCTTTTTCAAAAACCCGAAATGAAGATCAACAAAGATGTAACCATCATTCCAAGAGATGTAGACATTAATCAACCTTTAAAAGAGAACATTTATATATATAAATCCATATCTAGAACAGAAAATACCAAAAATTACTAACAGCTTCAACACAAATCCTCCACTAAATTGCTAATAGGACTGATTGCATACCCATCTTAATAACAATTCAACATATTAAAGAACGAAAATGGATCCAAAATCAGATAAGTAATGCGAAGAACAAGTCAGATCTAGACCTAAGTACAGATTTACACATAATTACATACAAAAAGAGATTTAAATTCAAATATGTTCAAAACTGAATTCTTACACGATGATCAACGGATAGCTATGAGAATTTGGACGAAGAGAGAAGGGGCAGATCTTTGGATACTGCCCTTATACAAAAGTTCCAAGGTATCGAGGAATATGAATTCCGTTTTATATTTTCAGCCCATAATTTGAGATTCATATCCCCTCACTGGCTAACTTAGATTAAAATATTTTGTTTTTTTTTTTAATCCTATTTTTTAATTTTATTTTTTTTGTCAATTTATGAAATTTTAATATTCAAATTATTAGGAAATTCTTAAATTTTAGTATTGAAAATAACATTTTAAATTTTAGTTCAAACAATTAAATTGTTAAATTAATTAAAACAGACTACTAATTATAATATTTTATATTTTTAAAATTTAAACTAATTTGTATCATATTTAAATTTAAAAAATCTAAATATATCTTTATTTTGAAACAAAGAAAATACTATAATAATGATAAAAACTCACTCTAATTTTATTAGCGATGATACACTTTTAGAAAATTAAACTTTCACATAATTTTTCTTAGTGAAATCACATTCAAGTGAGAGATTCATGTAAAAATAAATAAAAATAAGATTAAATACAAAAAGTCGTTGATACACTTATTGATAAAAGGAATTGAAAGATGAAAAAAGAGGAGGATCGTTTGATTGTACGCATACAAATGACATTAATCTACCAAGAGCATCTTCAACAATAGTAATAAAAAAAACTTTTTAAATTAAAGTTTGTTGGTTTATGTAGCAATTTAAAGTACATTATTTGTTATTTTAATATTTTATACTATGGTAATTGTCGTTAACACTCTAAAATTAATCATTACTTTCAATCACAAACTCAGTATAATAACAAGTAAGGGTCGAACCCACAAAGAATAATTTATTTATTTTTATACAATGTAAAATAAACTGGGGGTTTTGAATTAATTATAATTAATTAAATAAACAAAAGTCTATTAATAAAATTAATTAATAAATTAAAGACTTCAGTTCTTCGGTTCAATCTCACATTTACAATTAATAGATCAATCGATCAAAATATATTTTTATCCTTCTATGAAACTAATAACTCTGGGCAACAACAAATTTTGCTACCCGAAATTTTTCATAATTTTAATCTAACAAAACAAGTTATTCATTAAATTTTAACCATTATACAACCTAGAACAAACTCTCTAAATTTAATATAATGGAAGCATTAATAACAAGAAAATTAGATTATTCTAAGCAACAACCTCATAAGTTCGGACTGTTTAACTTACATCATGATAATCATAAAAATAAACAAAAGCTTGACCACAATCATCTATCACTATTCACTACCAACGATTAGGAACAATATCAATTACACGTAATATAATTCTTAAATTTAACAATTGATAATAACTTGATTAACTCAACAGGCCAAAATTAAATCAATCAAACCCAATAACAAATAAACAATTAAAACAGATTATCATAAATAATTTCATATGAGGAAGAATAAATAATATTACTGAATTGATTTAACCATTAATTATAATCGGGTTTGAAATTTCCTAGAACTGAATAAGAAAATTAGTCAAACATAATAATAATATATAAGAAAAACATGAGAGAGAGAGCTCCTAATTATATCTAATAATCTGCTAATTATCTGATTTAATGTAATGCAATGTATTTATAGAAGTACAATAATAATCCTAAGCTAATGTGAAATTAAAATATAATTTGGAATCAAATTAATGCTCAAAATCGCGACTAATTCTATTCTGGGCAATTAACGCGTCTGCCAAACAACCTCTCCGCGTCCCTTAACCAAGTCAACACGCTAGCCGAGCATTGCGCGGCGCCCCTGAAGCTCTAAACGACGTTGTTTCGTTTGTTGCTGCTGATTATTCTATCCGCGCCTTGCGCGGTAGCTGCTTCGTCCGTTTCTTCGCGCGCATTGTGCGGACGTGAGTTCCGGTTATTTACATTAATGCCCCCGCGCGACCACTTCCTTCTTATTTACCAAATTGCCATAAGATCTTTGCAAGAATTACTAATTTGCCATCCAAGTTCTAATTAATTCCTACAAAATAAAATAAAAATATTAAAAATAAATAAAAAATAATATAAAAATAATAAAAATACATAAAACTAAATAAATTATGTAAAATAACCTAAAACACTAAAAATACTTAAAAACTCACAATTAATTAAGCTTAAAAATACCTAATAAATAGAAATAAAATCCTACTTATCAAATACCTCCACACTTAAATCTTTGCTTGTCCTCAAACAAAATAAGAATAAAAACTATAAAAATAAAACTAGTAATCAAACAACTTACTTGACTCAAACAACAAATCAATATGAATTCAACATTAGCCTCAAAGATTTTTAAAATAATAACTCAAAGAAAATTTCAAAATCATGCAAAATCTCAAATTCAACATATTTATTAATCTTACTTACTCAAGACCCTTCGTGTGTGTGTCAATTCAAATGTATCAAACTAGCAAAAAAAAAAAAACTTAGATTCGCTCACATAATTAAATGCCTTATAAAAGATATCAAAAATAATTAGTTTAACAACAAAACTCTATACTCTATACCTTTCACATCACTTAAAGCTAATATAAACAAATATAACCAGAAGATCAAAAGGTTTTTAATCTTGATAAACTCACTAGGATTATTAATATCAATTTTTTTCAAGTACTTTTTTTATTTTTTTTCTCTTTCTTTAAATGGGTGCATTTTATGCTTCATCCCATTCTTTTTCTTTTCTTTCTGCCTTAGTGAGTGCATTTTATGTTTCATCTCACTTTTCATGTGTTTATAAGTGAGTGCGTTTTACGCTCCATCTCAACCCACCACAAGAATTCTTTTTTCAATTTAACAATTCCAGAAAAATTACCTAAATTATTTCTCCTAAAATTATATTTTGCCTCATATTTTAATTTAAATAATGATCAAATAAGTTATAGAGCTCAAAAATATCTTCCATAAGCATTTAACCATATAAACTTTCTCTAAATTAAAACTAGCTCAAAACAAATGGATATAAGTGCATAAAAATTAAAGGGATCTCAAATAAAGTAATAACCAATAAAAAGTCAAAAATTCAAACTAAGCAAAAATGTATACCTTTTTCAAAAGTTATTAAATAAAAATAAAAATTTTATCATTGGCTAAAAATTAAAATCCAATTAACTCATTGCTCAAGTGACACATCCTAACAAAAAAACTAACTACCAATTTTCGTAGGAATCATTGTTACACTTAGCATGTGCAATAAACATTTAAACCCCAAGGTTACCCCATGTGGACGAGTTTTTCTCGTGAGGTTTTGCAGTGAATTTATCCATAAAATTCAAAATTTTAAAATTTTAAAATTCCGTAAAAATAAAATAAAATTTTAAAATTCCCTAAAAATAAAAACAAATATATCCTAAATCCCGTCCCCCACGCTTAAAATTTAGATTGTCCCCAATATAAACTATAATGCAAAGAAACAGGCACAAATAACTATAAAAAGAAATGCAAAATTGATTTCTTGGATTGCCTCCCAAACAACGTCTTTATTTATTGTCATTGGCTTGACAGCAGACCAAAGTACTACGTCACTCCAATTTCATGAATTATGAGTACCTCATCCATTACGTTATCCTTCATTGGTAGATTCAATCTCCCTTGCACGTGACATGAACGTTTTACACCCTTTTCAACGAAAAAGTATTTAAGATAATTGGAGAGAGTCTTAATATTCAGAATGGGATCTTGCAAAACAAAAGATAAAAAAATTTCGTGAATAACATGTAATGGAATGGAAATAATTGCATAACTATATAAAATCATTTGCAAAGAATTGAATGCTGCTTCAGCATCCTTCAAATCTTGTTTCAGCTCAATTTTTTTTTCTTCTTCTAACTTCAAATTATTTGTACTTGCATTCTCTAAATTCTCTTTATCTATTTTTCCAAAAATTTCCTCCACTTTAGGCATGTTATCATCACAAAGAACATCATTGTCTACATTAATACTGTCCATTTCTGCACTGATGTTGTCTACTTTCTCTTACATCGGCGATGGAAGGAATGACCCTCGAGAATCTAATTGACCAACTGTAGTAGCAAGCTGACTCATTTGATTCTCCAATTTATATATGAAAGTTTTTGTCTCTTGTTAGAATTATTGTGCTTGAGTCATGAAAGCTTTAAACATATATTCTAAAGACATATCAAAATTAGATAATTGGTCATGTTGTTGTTGAGGATATGGTTGCTTGTATTGTGGATTATTTGAAAAGTTTTTATTTACGTGCCAATTCACTAGTGAATTCTCATAGCTTAAATTATGACAATCCCTCAATCCTGAATTATACGTGTTTGAATGAGAATCATATCTCCTTTCTAATTGTCCAAGGAAACCACCAGCTGCATTGACTTGTTCATAGGACTCCTTTCGAAGCATTGAACACATATCAATTGGGTGTCCTATTGTCGCACAAATCCTACAAGTATCTACAACCATTTGATAAACAAAAGAAGTTAGACTATCAGTTTGTTGCTTACGAGAAGAAATCTTTATTTATTAACATAATCAGACATGACTTCCATCCTTCACCTGCAAAATTCAATTAAACTATGAAAAACTATAAAAATAAGATTTAAGAAAAATTACTAAATTAAAATAAAGTTTACAAAAACATAAAAATAAATTAAAATCATTTCCCGGCAACGGTGCCAAAATTTGGTAGCTGTCGTTAACACTCCAAAATTAATCCCCACTTTCAATCACAAACTCAATATAATAACAAGTAAGGATCGAACCCACAGAGAATGAATAATTTATTTTTATGCAATGTAAACTAAAACTGAGGGTTTTGAATTAATTATAATTAATTAAATAAACAAAAGTAAAGTAATAAAATTAATTAATAAATTAAAGAATTCAGTTCTTCGGTTCAATCTCACCCTTACAATTAATAGATCAATCAATCAAAATATATTTTTATCCTTCCATGAAACTAATAACCCTAGGCAACAACAAGCTTTGCTACCTAAAAATGTTCATAATTTTAATTTAACAAAATAAGCTCTTCATTAGATTCTAACCATTATACAACCTAGAACAAGCTCTCTAAATTTAATATAATGAAAGCATTAATCACAAGAAAATTAGATTATTCTAAGCAACAACCTCATAAGCTCGGACTGTTTAACTTACATCATGATAACCATAGAAATAAACAAAAGCTTGATCACAATCATCTATCACTATTCACTACCAACGATTAGGAACAATATCAATTACACGTAATATAATTCCTAAATCTAGTAATTGATAATAATTTGATGAACTCAACATGCCAAAATTAAATCAATCAAACCCAATATCAAATAAACAATTAAAATAGATTATCATAAATAATTTCACATGAGGAAGAATAAATAATATTACTGAATTGATTTAACCATTAATTATAATCGGGTTTAAAATTCCCTAGAATTGAATAAAAAAATTAACCAAACATAATAATAATTGTCGACGCCGAGATTTTCGGTCGTTTCGTTTTTTAATAATAAAAAGCCCTTTCCAATTTTAGCCTTTTGAATTAAATGTGATTTTGAAAAGGGTCGGCTTAATGTCGACGGGTTTTGAAAGATCGATTTCTTTATGAGCCAATTGACCAGAGCCGCCAATTGGTATATTTGAAATGGATGTACCAACTCATCCGAATTTTGTTTTCGTAATCGCTGGCTCATATGTGACTCCGAGTTAATTGGTCCGCAAACCGAGATTCATAGAGTTCGGGGGCTTGCTTAAGCGAGGGGAAGGTGTTAGGCACCCCCCCGACTTCCGTGAAACATGGTTACCGCAATCTCAATGTTTTTCTATCCTTTTAAATCCTAAAATGTGTGTATGTGTGTGTGTGTGTGCGTGTGTGCCTAAATGAATGTTGTTGGAATACTTTATTTTGAAAGTGCTTCAGAAATCTCGTTAACCCTATGCACGAAGGATTTGATTTAATCGAAGAGTTCATTTTTATTGTTTTTATTTCGATAATAAAACCAATGATATTTTGTAAAACATATTTTTTCAAATCATTCGCCAAATAGGAATAGAGCTCGTCCGACACTTACAATTTTATTTTAGCCTACGGATGATCTAATATCATACTTTGATTTATTTTATGCAAATCTTTATCATTTCATTCCAAAATCATTTTCTCGCGTCAGAAGGAAAAACCAAGCATTAAAATGGCGTTGGAGTTATTCATGGGCATGTGAGCCATCCAAATAACCCCAAACGCCCACAATCGCACATTCCACTATGACGGGGCCTTAAACCCGATTTTCGATCCGACATCGCTTTAAGGCCCGAAAATTACATATTTACAATACAAATGCATCACCATCGCTACATACGTAAAAGCTAGAAAATAAACTAAAGGGATATCATCGGGAGGTTAGGAGGAGATTCCATCCGCAATAAATCCTCCCTAACCGTCCCTAATCCACATAACTACAACATATGTTGACTACATTGGATCTAAACTCAAAATACACCAAAACAAACTATTTAAATAGCAATGCACCAAATATTTTCGGATCTACAGTAGATCCACCCAACAAATGCAATAAGAACGAAATAAAACTATATCTAAAAGATTACTAGATAAAACACAACGAAGCTATGAAACTCGGATTTTTTCAAATTTCAATCGATGCAATAGACGCTTTAACACTTGAAAATCAACATAGGATACAAAGATTGTATAAAAAGGAAGAAATCTCACTTTTTTTCTCTCTTTTTCTCTCTTTTTTTTCTCTCCCCGTCGCCTTTCTCTCTCCCGTTTTTCTTTCCGTCCGCGTCTACCGAAAATGAAACTGGAAATGGCGATTTAGCAACTTCAGATCTTGGCCGCAGATGCAACTGCGGCCAGCCGCAGGTGCAGCTGGCTCCGGTGTTTTCCTCGATTTCCGCATCTAATGTCGGTCTTTCGTTTTTTTCGCTAGAAGGCTCATATTTTGCAATCCGAAAATTCCTGGGAAACGTGCCATATTGTTCTGGGAGGCTAGTTCGGAGGGCTGCGACTTCATATAGAATTTGCTAATTGTGCTTGGCCCCCTTTCCACCCCCGCCAGCTCACCGGGGAGCTGGGCAGCCGCTCGCTCACCGGGGAGCGAGACCCCCGAACATCGTAAGCGTAGTGGCCATTAGTCGCCTTTTGTGATCAACTCAGGTTTTCTGGATCAACTGTTTGCTTTGCCTCAAGTGACCGGATGCTCGTTGTCCGTTTGTGGCGGCTTTGACCGTAAATCGTTGGGGTGGCTTCGTGTTGGGGTCCACTCTCCTTTTCGCATGTCGGGTCAAGTGACGACTTTGCCCTCCTGCCAGAGTTAGTAGAGAAGTGCAAAATTTGGGTGTCTACAATAATATATAAGAAAAACCTGAGAGAGAGAACTCCTAATTATATCTAATAATCTGCTAATTATCTGATCTAATGTAATGTAATGTATTTATAGAAGTACAATAATAATTCTAAGCTAATGTGGAATTAAAATATAATTTGGAATCAAATTAATGCTCAAAATCGCGAATAATTCTGTTCTGGGCAATTAACGCGTTTGCCAAACAGTCCCTCCGCGTCCTTTGACCAAGTCAACAAGCCAGCCGCGCATTGCGCGGCTCCCTTGAAGCTCTAAACGACGCTGTTTTCGTTTGTTGCTGCTGATTCTTCTATCCGTGCCTTGCGCAGCCGCTGCTTCATCTGTTTCTTCGCGCGCATTTCGCGGACGCAAGTTCCAGTTATTTACATTAATGCTCCCACGCGGCCACTTCCTTCTTATTTACCAAATTGCCATCAGATCTTTGCAAGAATTACTAATTTGTCATCCAAGTTCTAATTAATTCCTACAAAATAAAATAAAAACATTAAAAATAAATAAAAATAATAAAAACACATAAAACTAAATAAATTATGTAAAATGACCTAAAACACTAAAAATACTTAAAAACTCGCAATTAATTAAGCCTAAAAATACCTAATATATAGGAATAAAATCCTACTTATCATACTACACCAGTCTCTTTAATTTAATTAAGGCAAAATAAATAAAAATGAATGATATTAAATTTTAAAATGAATTGTACATCAAACTCATCAAACAAAATAAATGTTTTTAATTTTTTTCATATGATTTTGATTCTCCCAAAATATAATAAATATTTTGAAGAGACAAGATCAATTTATCAGTTTTAAATAGAGAGAATGAGATTGCAGAGTTAATAACTAAGGTTGAAGAGGTTGTTGAAGATAATTTTTTTGATGTGACTCACCTATTTAAATATCTCAAAGTGATTAAAAATACTATTGGAGATATTCTAAGAATAATTTTTTCGTAGAATATTGTTGTTTGTGTCATTTGGTAACCCAAAGTCATTCTTTCATAAATTGTCGATAGAAACTAAAAAAGAGATCCAAACAATCTGTTTTAAAATTCGAATTGACTCATTAGAATATGCTCATGCCCGACTCATTTAGTTATTATTTAAGTTTGAGTTTAACAGGCTAACTCGACTCGAGTCAAGTTTTTTGTAGAAATAGTCGCCAAGCTTTAAGTACAACATCAGTTGTTTTTTTAAAATCAATTTTAAAAAATTTTAAATTCAAAATTAATATAAATTTGTTTAATTTTAATAATAATAACTATGTATCATAAAATATCTAAAAAACTTCTATTAATTATAAATTTATTATTTTAAAAAAATTATGTTAATTTTAAATTTAAAAGTATTATTTTAGAATGGAGTGAATATTATATTTTAGAAACAATAAAGTCCTAATCCGTCCCCAGCCTGCCGATGGTTCGAGTTAAAACTACGTCCAAAAGATATGCACTGCTTGAGTTTGCCCGATTGACTTTTTCCGAAAATAACCCCACACTAGGACTATTTAAATTTTTTGGTAAATACGATATCTTGGGTATATTGGACCGTTTTGAATAGGTTAATTCAGAACAAAAAAGACCAATCTCGATATATCAATTCAACCTATACCAGTACCAATTCGGAGTTTTGGGGGACTGGTTATACTGATTTTCCATTTTTTTAAATTATTATTATTATTATTATTTATTATTATTAATAAATAATAATAATAATAATAATAATAATAATAATAATAATTTTTGGTATACTTTCGGTAAAAAAACAATATCGAACTGACTTACCGATTCGGTATACCGGTCCAACTGATTCAGAGTTTTACGCATTTTCAATAATCAGTTCAGTTCGATAAAATATTGTACCGATGGACAACCCTACCCTACACGACACCACACACACTAAAACGACGTTGAGTCAATCCTAACTCGAATCAACATAACTCAATTGCCTTTTCGCATTTATTTATTTTATTATTGTTTAGACGATTGACATCGTCAAAACAAAAATAATATTATTAAAATAAATATATATTTAATCTTACTTTTATAATTGTTTTAATAGAGCTATAAACAATCGAACTGTTCACAAGTCCAACTTGGCTCGTTTCAGCTATACTCAACTGAAAGCTCATTATACGCCGAGTTCGAATATGTTCCTTTGGACATGAATAGTAAGGTGTTCGGTTCGAATGAGCCTCATTTAGACTTGATATGTTTAGACCTATTCGTTTAAGATTTAATTAATTTTAATTTTTTATTTTATGATTAAAAAAAATTAAGTCAGACTTAAACTCAATTAAGCATGATTTTACCTAAACTTGACACTAGCTCAAGCTTTGACTCGTTTATTAAACGAGTTGAGTTTGTATACCAAATTTCAGTTTCATTTAAAATTCTACTCGACTCGTTTAATTTTTAAATGAACTCAACAAGTTAAATCTAAATTCAACTAGCTTACAATTCTATATTTTAGCAACATTTAACACTTTATACCATATTCATTGATTTAACAAAATTATTTCTGCTCTATCGATCACCATTTTTTAAAAGCGTTATAAAACAAAAAATGAGAATGAATACATTTTTCGGTTTCCACAACTTTTAACACGTTTAAAAAATAAAAAACGACACAACTAATTTGGGACAAGTCAGGTACAAATTTATGGGCAGGGAGACGAGGGAATCCCACAGAATGCGTCAAAGCTACAAATATAAACAAAACCAGAGTCTTTTGCCTTTCAATGGCTTCTTCTTCCCACTCTCTCTTCCCCATTATCCTCCTCTCTGTTTTTCTTCTCTCTCCTCCTCCCCGCGAATTACAAGCTCTCCCCCAATCCCAATGCAAAATCCCGCCAGTCATTTTCAATTTCGGAGATTCCAATTCCGACACCGGTGGCCTCGTCGCCGGACTGGGATACAATGTCAACTCGCCCTACGGTCGCACCTTCTTCCGTAGATCCACCGGTCGGCTCTCCGACGGACGCCTCATCGTCGATTTCCTATGTTAGTACTACAACTTTATAACATTTCTGTAACTTTTTTTTTAATATATATATATATATATATATATATATTTTATGTTGTTGTTAATTAATGTCATAGCTAGCAATGTGCTTAATTGCCTCATTTAATTTCACAATTATGGATTTAGAATTTTAAATCAAATTATTATTTAATTCAGCGGTGGAAATTTACCACATTTCCCACACACTAATACGCAGAATTTATGTACTAAAAGCATAATATATATATATATATATATATATATATATATATATATATATTGCAACTTTTCAAATGTATATGTTAATATATGTCACTGTGGGAAACTTAAACTATGGATATATTTGGCAGAAATGTTGCAATATTTTAGCATAGTAGGGGTGGAAAGAGATTCCCTTTTTTTTGCTTTAATAAAGAGGTTCAAGCATGTTCCATGTTACCCTGAAGTTTGTGTTGTTAAAAGTTATCTCCGAGAATTATTCTTGGAAAAAAGTATGTTAATTTATCATATATATTTTGTACAAATGATGTAGCATTAGTTTATCTCCTACTAAAAGAAGATGTTTTTGGTAATAACAAACAACACTTCTTATTTTGGTTTGTATCAGGTGGGCTAAAAAGAGTATAGGTACCTCCACTTTAATTTTGTTTTGTTGAAATTTATTGTTTTTGATACACTTCTAACCCCAAAAGAAATAGAATTATACTTGAATCTAGGTACAATAATTTTTCAATTTATTTTGCTGTAATATTTCTGGTGGTGGTTACTATTTCCTCATAAACCTCACAAGAAAGTAACTAAGAATTATTTGTATGTTAAAAAATAGATTTTTGCCGACTAAATATCGTCTCTTTTTGTTCCATTATCATTTTATAGTGTTGATAAGTTTATCACCTTATCACCATTAACAGATACCTGAAAATATAGAATTGAAACATGATAGAAAATGCAGGAATGATTTGACTGTGCCAAATATGATCCTGTTTTTTTCTTCCCTTTTCTTATAACTACGTAAAATTATCAGCTAACCTATTCGTCTAATTCCTGATGATATGGTTCGTGGGCCTTGACCTTATTATATATCCATAGCTCCATATGTATGATGGAGACAACAGTATCTACGAAGGCCGGTATTTTGTTGTTCTAGTTAAGTGCACCGACACAGTGACATGGTCCCCTGTTGATCCAAACTTTGTAAGCTGCAATGCAGTTGATGAATTCGAGGAAATATTGAATTACTTATATTTTTTGCAGGCCAAAGTGTGAACACTAGTTTTCTGAGCCCATACTTGGAAGCTTTGGGGTCCACCTTCTCAAATGGGGCAAACTTTGCAGTTGTGGGTTCATCTACCCTTCCTCGATCTGTACCTTTTGCACTGAATATTCAAATTAAGCAGTTCCTTCGTTTCAAGACCCGGTCACTTGAACTTGTTACTGCGGGTAAAATTTTAGTTGAACTTTCTGTGTGTATGGCCTATAGTCTATTTGTTCATAATACAAACATTTCAAATTGGAAAAAAAATAAAATATTTACAGTTAAAAATATAGATGTCCAGGAGTAGAGGGGGTTTTCATTACCTGATATGTCTGGTTGCTAAAAAGTGCAAAGAAAGCACAGAATTCACAAATGTATATTTCTTGTTAGATATTCTATATATATGTGCACTAATTTTTCCATTATCAAACATGAAGTAAGAAGCACGCATATCTTGTAAATTACATGTTAGTTAGAACTCGGCAGACTTTGCAAATTTAAAGATTAAAAATACTCCCTTGTTCCATAGAAAGAGTCCAATTTTGACTTATAAAATTTAAAATTGATGTGAATTTGTTTCATTTTTCTCAAAACAATGATGAATATTGTAAATTATCTAAAAGTATTACTAATTATAAAATTTGTTGTTTTCAAAACTTAAATAAATGTGCATTAATTTTTAATTTTAGGATTTCTCATATGGACTTCAAAAAGTCAAAAGGGGACTCTTTTTGTGGATCGGAGGGTAGTATATGATGTAAGAGGAAGCATGTAACTTGCATAAAGACTAGGTTATATGGTATTGCTACTTTTAACTTGTGCTGTGTCAAAGCGATGGGACATCTGAACATTTTCCTTTGCAACCAAACATAAATAAGAATAATAAAGATTAATTTCTGATCATTTTCCTTGGCAACCAAACATAAATAAGAATAATAAAGATTAATTTAGATGAAAGGAATTTATAAGCCTACGCAGCTCTTAACTTGATATTTCACACACAATTAGTTTCCTTGTAAAGAGATATACTTAGCTTATGATAGTTTTCCGATGCCTTCTTTACCTCTCTCTCTCTCCCCTTGCATGATTTAGATGTAAGAATGCAGAAGAATTGACTAGACTCTTGAACTTGTATTTAGGTTCACGAAATATGAGCAATGACGAGGGTTTCCGAGGTGCGCTTTATATGATTGATATAGGGCAAAACGACCTGGCCGATTCATTTTCTATGAACCTATCTTATCCAGAAGTTATCAAAAAGATTCCGTCTGTAATTAAGGAAATCAAGATTGCCATGATGGTAAGTCTTTAAAATTGTCATGACATTGAAGGAAGACAATGTTTCAGGACCATTCATAGAATCAGCTTTGCTTCTTTTCTTTTCTGACTTGCGCTTTTTATAACACTGAACACCCTCATCTGTTGCTTGGTTTCACCAACAAATATTTCCCTGCCTACTAAATTATAATGTTGGCCAACTAACCATTTTTCTCATTCTCTTTGTCATCCATAGACTCTATATGATCAAGGTGGCAGGAAATTCTGGATCCACAACACTGGTCCACTGGGATGTCTCCCTCAAAAACTTTCCTCATCTCAGAGAATTTCTAAAGAGCTTGATCAACATGCATGCCTTTCGAGATACAATGCCGCTGCAAGCTTGTTTAATGAAGGACTCCGCAATCTATGCCAAGAAATGAGATCTTTATTGAAGGGTACTACCATTGTTTATGTAGATATTTATGCCATCAAGTATGATCTGATTGCCAACTCTAACAAATACGGTAAGATTATCAGGCCTTTTCTTTTCTTTCTAAATTGATATGCTGCCATGATGATTAATAGAACTAGTGAATATAAAATACCAAGTGTTTATAATATATGACAGCATCCCCAGACGCTAAACTATTGGACATGTTATGCATTTTGTTGCTTGTGCATCATCATTTGTTGGTGATTTCTCTATCAGAACAACACCATACCTGGGCCATATCTTTTAACACGCTGATTCTTTTTTTTCTGGAACCCATTACTACGAGTTCAGATTCCTATTTTTATTCAAGTTCTTGACAATTTCCTTCAAAATATTGAATACTCAAATTAAGTTTCTCTTTTTGATTTAGTCATTGTAATGATCGTCATGTACTGGAAGTTGACGAATGCTTCAACTTTTTGCGTCTCTTTTGGAAACATTTACCAAATGCACTAAAGATTTTTTTCCGCATTTATGCGTGAAGGAAAAATTCTCCGAAAAATAATTTTAAAAATTTAATAAAATAGAATTATCTTTATGGTCTTATACAAAACAACACTTACGTATATACCATGTATCTAGAATACGAATTGTTACCTAGTGCTTGGTTAGATTAACACGTTTAAATCTTCCTCTTTAGTATCCTCAAGATCTTCCTTCCTATGACCTTATAGCGTAGTCTCCAAAACACCCTTCTAGAAAAATACTTTTACGTGTTTTTCCTAGACAAAAAGAGATAATACGCTATTTTTATTTACGTATATGATCAATGATATATATATATATATATATCCTTATTGATCATTTATCTCTCTTATAAAATTAATTCATATAGAGCTAGGATGGGGATCCTAAGGGATTCCTATTCTGAATCCAATACTTATTTACGTATTATTATCTAATAATAATATACAAAGTAAATATTAATTACAATTAATTCTACTAAATAATTGTAATTGTACTTCAGTCCAGGAATTAATTAAAATAAACCATTTACTAATAAACTGTAAATATTTCCTTTATAGATGTACATAAATATTTCAGAATTAAATATAATCATAATATATTTAAACTAATTTCATAAGTCCATAATTTATATTCATTTGATCATAAATTGATTTAACAATTAAATCAATCATTTTAATAAGAAATATTAAAAGACTTAACCAAAATTCTATGATCAATAATAAATTATCTTATGAAAAATCTTATAGATGTTTTGACAATAACAATGTTCTTAATATTAATCAAACATATTAATTAACATTCCTAGGTATTAATTAACTCAATGTAATTTCACTCGTTGGAACATTAAATTAATATATATAATAATATTAAGTCCATTATTATTTCAAAATTAAGAAAATTCACAAATTAGTATTTATGTGAAAATATTTTATTAATAAAATATTATCACATGATTCATTTAATGCACACCGTTAATGTACTAGTACTTTAATTAGAAGTCCAACTTCCATGGTAAAGATAAATCATCTCTATTAACGATCTATAACCTACATGATAGTATCTCCAAATTATCATAGGTTATATAAACCACTTTATTTATATATATTACATATGATTTATATCTCCTGTGTATAATACTTATTTATACACATAAATTATAATATATATAAATTTGAAGATTTATATAAACAAAGTAAATGATCATTTAATGAATGACGAATAATGTATTTTTATTAATAAATAAATGTCCAACATAAATAAACATTAAATAAATAGATAAATAGGATTTTCATAGCAAAAATCCAACAATGTGAACTTGATGAACTTTTCCATTTAGTTGAGAAAGTTTTGGAGAACCCCAAGAGAACTTGTCATATTTTTGTTATACTTTGTAGCTATATTACTTTTTGAGTCTTTAACCAATCCATTCACCTTGCAGGTTTCTCCAATCCATTGATGGCATGTTGTGGCTTTGGAGGACCTCCAAACAATTACAACATCCAGGTGACATGTGGTGAGGTTGGTTCTCAGGTCTGCAAGGAAGGCTCTAAATCCATTAGTTGGGATGGAATCCATTACAGCGAAGCAGCAAACACCATTGTAGCCTCAAAAATACTTTCTACTGTTTATTCTACACCGCGTATTGCCTTTGATTTCTTTTGCCATTGATGGTGATCATTAACTTAATATACAAAGGGGTGTTGTCTGTTGTAGAAAGCATGATGAAATATCTATATAATGCTTTGTCTCAGATTTGTTTGCTGCAAGTTGCAAGGCAATGCATTTGGTTGTACAAATCAGTAGCCGAGCTACAATCCAACTCCAGAAATTTACAGCTTAGTACTGCCTCTGGGGCTCTTTCCCAAAATGGAAGAGTATCCTTTGACATCTTGAGGTTTCCACAGACTTGTTTAAATACTCTCCTTCCATTCATATAGTTTGGAAAATGATATTTTCAATTATTTATTCTCACATGAATAGGTGGTCTCACATTTAAGTGAGCGATGTGAAAATGTCATAATTTTGGAAAATTGATATTTCGACAAATGAAAAAATGTCATAATTTTAGGAAATGGATATTTCTACAAATGAAAAAAATGTCACATTTTTAATAAACCAATATTTCTACAAATGAAAGTGTTTGTTTCACAATATTCTATTTCACTTGAGGATAAATTACACTAAAATTATTATTTTTATATGTAGAAATATCAATTTTCTATTTTTACGAGCAAATGTCATTTCGCATAGTTTTTCTTTTCTCCTCTTTTTTATTCATCACAAAAATATGGGGTTAAATTTTTATGTACCAGTTTTCTTTAAAGGACATTTCAAAATAAGAGTCTATTTATAAATTAAGGCACAAAATATAATTAGACTTAATTATAAAATGAACTCTAATTTTGGAAGTCCCAATATATTAAGAGATTGACAGCTATGAATTCCTTTTTTAATGGCAGAACTAAGGTTAATGTTCTTAATTTGTTTTTTAATCATTTATATTTCTTTAATTTCATACCTGTATTGTTTTGTATAAAAAAATAATTTCAGTACTTGTTTTCTATTGAAGTTATATAAAATTGAAAATGTGATGGTAAAATTACCTGATCGGCCAAGAAAGAATAATATTGTCTTTTTATTTTATTTTATTTTTGCTCAAACTTATGAATAAAATCAAAATACTTGTCATTCCCCAAAATAAATAGACTCTCACCGTGCAATCAGTTTAAAATACATGATTAATTTTGATTTTTTTATAATTTAAAAAAAAATTAAATTAATGTAATTTATTTAATTTTTAAAAATAATAAAATTTATAATAAATACTATTATTTAAATACTTTAAAATTTCTGTAATTATAATGTCTAAAATAAAATTAATTTATATAAATTTTAAATTTAAAAATATTAGAAATTAACTTCAAAAAATTACTTTTTTTTTCTCTATAAGATGTAGACGTTTATGTTATCTCGTAATCAAGAAATAAAGAACAATGTAATTATGATTTATGACGTCAAATGAGCTTATCTCTTATGGGAAATAACCCACTAGTTTGATTATTAGTGTAATTTCACTCCATTCTCTTTTGTGTCTAATCTAAACGCAAGGAATCTCTCTCATCTGCCAGTTTTTTTATTCTTCCCATTGTACTGATAAGGACGGTGGTTGGACCATTTTCTTTTTATCTTTTCTGACGATTTGAGGTTAGGAAAAAAGTTCTTCTTCTTCTTTATTGTTAATAACTATGCTTCTTTATTGTTAATAACTATGCGTGTTTGAGAATTATTGAGATTACAGGTCCTAATTTTGTATGCAGATTTCTGGGTTTTTGATTATCAATCACCTATGTCGCTGATCAGTCTTTTGACTCGTTTATCAGTGGTTGATTTCATCTGGGTTTGTGTTATAGTTTGACTGTTGATGGGTGTGAGTTAAAATGACTGAAAATTTGTTTTTTTTTCCTTCGAATTTAGTGATTGTAAGGATTTACTCCATCATGATTTTTTTTCCATATGGGTTTGTACTGGTTTTGATTGTTCATGAATTATGGGTTTGACTCAACTTTACTGATAATTTGGTGTTATTTGCTTCTAATTTAGTGTTTGTAAGGAATTATTCCAGTATGATTTTCCCCCATCTGTGTTTGTGTTGGTTTTGATTATTTATGGGTTTGACTCTACTCTACTGATAATTTGGTGTTATTGGCTTTTAATTTAGTGATTAACGAAGGGTTTAGTCCATTATATTGTTTTAGTCTTGACTGGTGATTAGTTTGACTCTTTCACACTGATGATTCCATGTTTTTGGATTTTAATATAGTGATCATCAAAGGGTTTAATGCATATTGTTATCTTGTTGATTGTAGTTAATCAGACTTTTACATTGCTTTTATTCTTGACCAGTTTTTGATTCTCTAAGGATCTTTATTTTTCCCTTGCATATGTTTAAACAATTCAGCTCATGGATTACACTGCATATGCATCCCAAATTATTGGATTTTTTTGTCAGATTCTTAGTCTCTTCATCTTGTTCGGATTTTTATAAACAATAGACTTGTGTGTCATGCAAATTCTCATCAGTTGTCAACAAGTATCAACAAATGTTGTGTTACTTCTCAAATAATGCTTCATTTGGGTCGTTAGATATTTAGTTAGAGTGGATCATTCCAGTAACCAATAAACAGTTTGGGAACTATGAGATAGAGTTGTATACTAATAGGTTTTGCATGGTCCTACATATTGTGCTTCTCTTGTTCTGTGATGGTTTTCTGATGCAGGTAAAAATTAATGGTTTTCTGATGTAGGTCAAAATTTATGCTTTAACATTCTTGGATTCACTTGAGCATTTGGTAAATGGGGTCAGAAGGGTGTCCAGCAGTAACGGTTCATGTGACAGGGTTTAAGAAATTTCATGGAGTTTCAGAGAATCCAACTGAGACAATTATCAGTAATCTAAAAGAATATGTGAAGAAAAGAGGTTTACCTAAAGGGTTGACCCTTGGGAATTGCAGTATTCTAGAGACTGCTGGTCAGGGAGCACTTGTTCCCTTGTACCGGGAATTACAATCTGCTGTGAGCAGAAAGGACTCGGAATCATCAAATGGTGGCAGAGTTATTTGGGTCAGTTGCTCATATCTCTGTTATATCATCATTGCAAATTTTAGAATTATCCGATATTATCATTTTCCCAGTTTACCTATTCGATTTAAGAAAACGTTTGGGTGACAATTAATTCATTTCAAGACCAATTTTTATTTTATTTTTTGTTTGTTAAAATAGAAAGATAATAGGCCTGCTTCTTAGATGTTCCACTGAATTTTGTGGATGCAGTATATCCTGAAAAAGATATTGGAGGACCCAAATTCGTCATTTTGAAAAAGAATGTCATAAATTTAATCATGACTAAGCTTTTCTTTCTTGGAAACTGAAAGTTTTTCTTTTAGCATGTACAGTGTATACAGGGATCTTAGTCCCTTCATTAATTCATTCACTCTCTCAGTTACATTACTGGCAAATGAGAGATATTAAACAGGATTGTTAATTAAACAGGAGTTGCTGGCTTAGACAGGAAGCTAAACCTATGGTCTAGACTTGTAAAAATTGAAATAAAATAATCCAAGAGTGAATTACCTTAAATGATCAGGATGTTAAGAAAGAATAAGAAGAAAAAAAGGGAAAAGTAATCCCAAGGGGTGGGACAAGTGTCAGAGTTTTTGAGGAATAACCTCAAGGTAATTAGAAAAAACAGAGAAAAGCATTGCAAAGAATATGCTTCCTCCGTTCCAAAATTAGATACATTTTCTTTTTTTGTTTGTTCCAAAATTAGATACATTTTCTTCTTTTGTTTGTTCCAAAATTAGAGATACATCTTTATTTTGAGATATAAAATACCATAATATACCAATTTTCCCTTTAGAGATACAACAATCTCCGCAGCTCAAAATCCTCCATTCTAAACCTTCGGTCAAAACCATAGCTCCTCAAACTAGCTCAGATATAAATATATGGAAATTTTCTCACACAGTAACTCAAATTCGCAAATACAGATACAATTTGAGAGTGAAAATTGTACAATTTGAACTACTGCTGAACAGTTGGAGGGAGTAGATGGACATTTGCAGGATATATATATGTATATATATATATATATATATATATATATATGTATATATATATATATATATATATAGAGAGAGAGAGAGAGAGAGAGAGAGAGAGAGAGAGAAAGTGTGATCGGAAATTGAAACGGTGACAATGCGACGAAGCTGAGTTGTTTGAGTGTGACAAGTCAGTTTTACCCGTGAAATAGTGTTGTGTACTGTTTGATCTCTCTAGTCTCGTCTTTTTCTCACTGGAGGTGGATTTGTCTACGGTTCTAGTACCTTGGGAAGGTTCACCCATGTAAAACAAGAGTTTTTTTTTTGTTTCTGGATTGTACAGTGTATTTTTAACAATGGTAGTACGTTTTCGTAATATGAATATTTTTTTAAGGGTAAAGCTGGAAGTTGTCTATAAAAACCGTCAATTTTGAAATGTATTCCTAATTTTGGAACAGAGGGAGTATTTTTCAGCGAGTCTATGTTGTTTATCTACTAATATTTTGTTTATGTTAACGAGAGAAGACATAATGATTTATCTATTTTGCTAGTTGCCCTGTATGTACATGGCTATGTGCATAAAATGGAAATCTGCAAAACAATAAGGTCTCAGATTACTGTAGAGAGTAGAGCGTTTGGACTTTGTCACGTGAGCACTGAAAACTTTATTTATATCTAAAGTCATAAACAATATTGACCATGATGAAGTTATTATTTTTTATAACTGCCATAATACCAAAACATCATTCAAGTTATGTTAAATCCTTCACCTGAAGCCTAGTACAATGCAGATCTCGAATAATATGCTAAAATGTGAAACTTTTTCCTGGATTGTGTCTTTTTTAATATTTTATTTGTTGATTTAAATGTTATCACCAAACCTTCTTAACTTTCTGGCCAGATTACCCATCATGTACAGTGACATTATATGTCTACAAATTTCTGATTTTTAAGTTTAAAAAGTTGTAGGTCCATTTATGGTGCAACTAGACCTTTTGTCTTTCCATATTCATGTATAATGTTTGCCTTTTAATATAAAATATATCTCAGGTACACCTTGGTGTTAATAGTGGTGCAACAAGGTTTACTATTGAGAATCAAGCATTCAATGAAGCTACTTTTCGTTGCGCTGATGAGATGGGATGGAAGCCTCAGGTAAGATATAACTTTTAAGGATTTCTACTGCCCAAATTTCAACTTCAAATGGGCTACAATTTTATTAATTACACTTCTTATTCCTTGCAGAAAGTTCCCATTATTCCAGCAGATGGTGGGATTTCACGAAAACGAGAGGTAGAACTGTATAATAAGTTAGATTTATCATGTTTTTCCTTCGTATACTTTTATATTTTTCTGTAAGCTTTGCTATCTAGGAATTTATTTGTATATTGGGATTATATAATTTGTTCAGCAATAGAAAAAGAAGCAGTTGTAAATTGTAAATATTAGTCATCTAAGGGATGTATATATGTTCACTGTTCATTGGTTAGATCTGATATCTGATTTTGTAATCTTTTCCATTCAATTTGGCAAAATTAAAATATATCTGTTCTCTGTTGTGACTTGTAAGAGTAGAATAAAATAGAATAAGTTAATCTCACCCATTCATCTCTTTTTCTTGAACTTCTTCCATATTAGGCTGAAAGGTTTGTTTTTTAAGTGGTAGGTATTTGCAGAATATTGAGCTCTTTATACGAGTCACAGAAACTTTGATGTCCCATTTATGACCTTGAGTCCTCCCTAGAGATGCAAATTATTCTCTCCCAAATTTTTTCCTCCTGGCATGTCCATGACAAATGTCGACTTACTCTGCTTAGGAGCTTCTATGTCTTGATTAATTGATCAACTAACTGTCTAGGATAGTAATCAAAATAGCAACCGGAAGCAAATTCATTTTCTACTCTCTTAAATTGTAGGCTTTGTTTACAATTTTTCCATTTGCAAAGCTCTAACTTAGCATTTTTTACTTGTTCTTATGGATAACTATCTACTAGTAAGCCTCCATAGTCATTTCCTTTTACTTTCGTCTGTTACTATCAAAAGAATTTATCAATTTATCAATTAAATTAACAAATCTTATAATTTTTAATTATCAACAAATTGTTTATTGCTTTTACCATAATTTTCTCTTTCTGCAAAATGCAAAAATAAACAAATATAACCTAAAAAATGTTGAGCAATTTAAGATTAGTTAGAATAAACTCTTTGTAATATTGGAATCATGCCCTTCTCTAGTTTTATCTATTAGCTGTTGTTTTATAAATAATAGTGTATGCGAACAAATATGTTTATGCATATGGTGCTGGAAAACAGATTTGCCTTGACCTTGATTCAACATAGTCTATTTCTTTCTTTCACATAATTCACTTTTTCCTGTTTATACTGTATCAGACTTCTCTTCCTACTGAGGAGATTACCAAGTCCTTGGCAAAGATGGGTTATGAGGTGACGACCTCTGATGATGCTGGTCGGTTTGTTTGCAACTATGTCTACTATCATTCCTTGCGTTTTGCAGAGCAGAATGGGATTTTATCGCTCTTTGTCCATGTGCCCTCCTTCTTAACTATAGACGAGGAGACCCAAATGCAATTTACTGCTTCCTTGTTGGAGGTACTTGCCTCTTTAAATTAGTTGTGCACTGTATGCAGTTTGCTGCTTCCTTGTTCAAGGTACTTGCCTCTTTAAAGTAGTCTTCTGTATGCAATGGGTTGCTTGCTTTTTGAAGATACTTGTTTCCTTATAGTATTCTTCCAATGTATGCAATTTACTTCCTTATTGAAACGTATTGTCGTAATTGGTCTTTATTAGATGTATCTTCATAACTTTATGTCTGGGTGCATATTTGACTATACTTGTTATCAGCCATTATGTGATAGTGATGAGTGGGTTTCTGGTGCTTGAATACATAGTTGCGTAAATGTGAAAATTGGATTAATAAATTCGATTGTGGCACATAGATCCTGTATCACGTTCTTTGGAAAGTCAAAACATCTATTTTGATGTTCATTGATGTGTGAATATATTTAATTTTCAGCTGACCTTCATAATCTCCTTTGTTTTGGTTATATTGATCTTTAATCTGCCTTTGTATGTTTTCTATACTGGCATTTCCATTTGAATTTGACTCTTTGCATAGAAAGTAGAGGAAACAAAGTTAAAATTTTCTGTCTAGTAATTCCCCCACACCGCAGCCTTTAGCACTTCCACCACCTCGTGAGGGGTGACTCATATGGGTGATTCATTTGTTTCTCTGGTCTGAGGAAATATTTCATGATGCAACTGTGTAAGGATGCTTCATTATTCAAAAGATTCAAGTTACTAGCTAAAGTATATATTCACTATTCGAAACATAAATAAATAGTAATAAGAGTTTCAGTGTCGTAAGATTCTATTATTAGTGTCAAGTGTCGTTTCGAGTAGGTTCTCCCTACAGCTTTGTTTTGCTAGAAATGAGGGTTACAGCAACCTGTACTTCTCCCTGAGGTTTGCTATGATGCTAATTAGTGCTATGTTTGGATTGTAGGAATCAGGTGGGAATAGAATGACTCATTCTTATTAAATGAGAGAAATATTGTGTTTTGTAGTTCCTTTGAAATGGTGGATTGAAGTATTTTCATTCTTGCCAAATTTGTGAATTTTATTTAAGGATAACTGGAATGAATCATTCCAGTAAGAAATGGAATGAATCATTCTATTATCCGTTCCCTTCTCTTTTCTATTTCATTCATTCACTACTTTCATTCCTTCAATCTAAACCTTTCTAATAATTGTCATCAAAATAAGTACCCAAATATCTAATGTCATACAGCAACTAAAATAGTTAAGCACCTTTTACAACTTTACCTCTCCCCTTAGTTTGCATGGAAAGAAGCAAATTTGTGAATTATGAAGCAAATCAACCCATTTAGTCCTTGTACTTTTCTTTTAGTTTCATTTTAGTCCTTATGTAATTTTTATTTCATTATTGTCCCTCTACTATTTTGTATGTAAACAGTGTAGTCCTTTGTAGGTGTGAGAGGTAATGACATGAAATGAACGAGAAAAACTAAATGCCAACATAGAATTTTGAGGTTTTTTTTTTTTTTTAATTTATTTATTTATTGTTTTTCCTTTTGCTCCTTATCAATAGCATAATTCAAATTAGAACTTTCATAATTAATTTTACCCAATCCAATTTTTGTTTTAGTAATCAATTTTAAATATAAAAAAATAACAAATAATTCAAAAATACAAATTTTTATAATTAATTTCTACCTAAAAAAATGTAACTAAATTCAAAAAAATAATGAAAACCAACCTTTAATATTTTAAGGACTTAATTATTTCAAGTAAATCCAATAATAAAAAAAGAGCAATAATTTAAGTTAACAATACTCTTTTATTTGAATTTAGTTTGTGTAGAAATTACTTATAAATTTTTGAAATTTGTTTATGATGTTTTTGTTTGAAACTTTGAATTATGTTATTGGTAAGAAGGAATAATACTAGAAACAACTTAAGATTTCATGTTGGCATTTAGTTTCTCTCTATGATGTTATGTCATTACCTCTCACAGACAAACACCTACAAAGGGGTAATATTATTCACATACAAAATAATACATAGACAATTATGATATAAAAATTGTACGATGACTAAAAAAAGAGTACAAGGATTAAATGAGTTGCTTTGCCGAATAATAATTGTCTCGACATTTTAATTATGATTTAACATTTTTGGAACATTGACATCCATTTTGGGACGAAGGGGGGACTTAAACTTATAATCGGCAGTTTGTCAAGTTAACAACATCCTTTACTCTTCATTCATTTGCTAAACTCAAGACTTGTAACAGAAATAAGTGCCTCTGTACTAGCTGGAGAAGTAGGAGCTCTGAGGAAAGGACAAGTTTATAAATATAATTTTGGGACAAAAGCTCAAACAAACACTCTATTTATATCATTAAAAAATAGGACTTGGTGTAGAAATCCGTATTAAGATTTATTTTTTTAATAGTAGAGATGGAGTTTGTGTATTTAGACTTGTTCGTGAGAAAAGTATATGCTCAGTGGGACCCTGCAAGAAAAAATAAAAAAATAGTCACCACTACCCTTCTTGAAGTAAAATCAAAGGATTATTTAGAGCTGAGACAAATTCTTGGATTACCATCAGCATTTAACATAGTAATATATCCTCTGAAAATGCATATTTACTAACAAAAAAAGTACATTTAGCGACGGAATAATATTTTGTTTTAGTGACACAATAATATTTAGCGACACAATAGTATTTAGTAATATTTAAAAATATTGTTGTCAAAGCAATAAGTGTCACTTAAAGTTTTACCTACTATTAAAATAATTATAAAAGTATTATTAAATGTGTATTTGTTCTGTCATCATAATTTTTGCTCTAGCAATATCATTTGGCTTTTTTTTTGACTCCTCTCTATCCAAAACGAGCTAGAGGGTATGTGTCAAGACATATGTTGCTGTTTTTTTTTTTTATAACAGTTAATGTTGCTAATTGCATAACCCTTGAAAGTTCAAACACCTAGCTAGTAGCTAGTGGCAGAACCAGGACCATATTATAAGGGGGTTAAAATTTCTCAGTAAAAAAAATTATTTATTGACGCTTGAAGGCTATACGACTGAGAGGAAGCAACTGTATTCTGTGATTCTGCATAGCTTGAAAACGTCTCAAAAAACTTACTAAATAAAACGACGCTTGAAGGCTATACGACTGAGAGGAAACAACTGTATTCTGTGATTCTGTACAACTTGAAAACGTCTCAAAAAACTTACTAAATGAAACGACGTCGTTTTATTTAGTAAATTTAAAAAAAAAATGAACAAATCTATTTCGCCTGAGAATGAGGAGTTTCGAACTACCGGCAATAGAGGATCAGGAGACGGAGGTTGGGGGGTCAAGAAATGAAATTTCGCCTAAAGCTTCCAATGCTAGCAGCTGGACCAAATTAACAGCCCTCTAAGATGGGGATGACGATGGTCCCCTTCTTCCTGTCTATAATCCCTCCAACTTGAATACCATAGAGACTTTACTACCGTCTCCATCTGGGCAAGTATTAACTCTTTCAATCATAATAAAGGAGAAAATAAACTTCTATCAAGCGAAGAAAAGAAGTAAATTTAAACTACTTGACAATTTCTAAGAAAATTATTAAGAGAGCAAGTTTTGTTTGTAGGGCATCTTGATGCAACAGTTGTTTTCTTATTTCTTTCAAAATTGCCACTCCAATAAGTTGGAAATGATAGGGAAATGTTGGAGTGAATATTCCCGTGCCGAAGAAAATAATACTATATGCAAAAATTGAACAAAAATATCACATTTAACGACATAATAATATTCGTCGTGAATAATTGTGACACTACCAATAGCTACAAATTATTTTTTGTGTTGTTATATATGTATTGGGAGAGGGAATCTTGAACTATCAAAATTATATAGTTAATAGGTCTCATTTTTCGAATGATAGTATGTTGCACCGATCCTTATTCTAGATAGTTCAAATGGGTAATTTATTTGGATAATTTATAAAAATAAGTTATATTTTATATAATAGAGAGTTGAATTTTTAATATTTGTGACTAATAATTCATGAAATGGGACCAGGGGGGTGATGATATGCTTGCAAAAGTTGATGAATGGGTCAGTGCACGGGGTTACCTTCTATATCTCCATAACTCCCCATCCATATCCACCCAATTCCTCCCTCCCTTTCTATACCTAAAAACACTCGTATATAACTTTCGATGTAAATTATTTGATTATTATTTATTTTTAAAAATTAATTTAAAATATTTTTAAATTCAAAAATAAGATTACTCATTAACAATAAAATTTATAATGAGTAATATTTTTTAGATAGTTTTCAATATTTATTATTGTATTAATTAAAATTAAAAGAATTTATGTCAATTTTAAGTTTAAAAATTTCTTAAATTGACTTTAAAAAGTTAATAATGATCAAATAATATAAAATGGATGGAGTATTTTATTTCCTCCAACCCAAACTACTTTTTTTGATTTATTGCATATGCAAAATTTAAGAATAAAATATATGGTGTTCAAAAGATTTTTTATTCGGATTATTCAGAAGTGGTATGTTATAGAACAAAATACACTGTATGTATTTTCAGACAATTCGAGTGCAAGTTTTTACGACTACTCCAAAATTTCTCACATTCAAGAATAGTCTCAAATTTAGTTAGAGTTTCAAATTATTCAACTTCGACATTGGACGCGCTCCAATTTAATTAAATGAATACAAATGTTGTCAAATTTAATTTATTGAATGTGTACGTTTCTTGCATCACAAATAAATACGGAAACTGATATTTTTATAAGTTTTTTTTAAATATTTTTACATAAAAAGTGTCGTTATAGGTCTATAACGACATTTTTGACCATCGCTATAGGTCTATAGCGACAATTTTCATATAAAAATATTAAAAAATCCTATAAAAATATCACTTCCTAATATCACTTCCCGATATATGTGATGCTTGCACAAGCTTTCTATTTGCTTATGAAGCTTTCTCCAGCTGACTTTAAATCGATATGAGCTTACATACCTTAATACCTTATATCGGTTTAACTGGTTAAACTAAGTGAAGCTTCACAATTCATAACTCTGATAAAATTTGATCCATGTATAGTGTATTATGAGCATTAAATGATTCCAATAAAAGCCAAGTTTCTAACTGTAAGTAAGGCTATTGATAATGTTCTCAAGTAAATAGCAATATTTTTAAGAAATTAATATTTTCACAGGATTTTTTTATATTTTTACATGAAAAGTGTCGCTATAGGTCTATAACGACGATTTTGACCGTCGTTAAGGTCTATAACGATAATTTACATGTAAAAATATCAAAAAATCATGTGAAAATATCACTTCCCTATTTTTACTTATGTTTCGGCAATAGTTATTGTTATGAAATAGTAGGACTAAGATCCATCCTTTATTTTTTTATATAATTTTTTTTAATTTCTCTTCATATACATTTAAGGACACAACTTATAGCAACACAATTATTTACGATAAATTTTAGTTTGTCGTTAAATATAATATTTATGTTGTTAATTATGTATTGTAAGAAAATGGAGAATAGATGTAATGGAAGTGATCTAATTTTTAATACATATTTAGCGACACAAATATTGTCTTTAGTAACGATCCAATGGCGCAATTATTTGCGACAACATTATTGCATAGCTAAAAGTATTTTTTTCTAGTGACATTATTATTTTGACAAAAATATTATTTTGTAGCTGAATGTAATGTTTTGTGTATTATGAAGATAAATTTAATCGCGGTGTCAAAATAATTTGTGCTGAATTTTATTGTGTCGCTCACTAATTATGTATTGAAAGAAATTGAGGGATAAATGAAATGGAAGAATCCTAATCCCAAGGACAGAATGCTCGAGTCCATTTCTTCACTTTTTCCTTCATAACTCTTTCTGTACTTTGTGGACATGAAAACATGACAGCCTAACTGAATTTCGAGGTCCCTTTTTCATGAAAACATCAACTGAATGCTGTATTTGATACCCGTCAAGTATATATCATATACCCAACCATTTCCTGCAATAACTACCTTCTAGCATGAATGCACTGTTTGTCTATATTTCGATATCCAATCATGTGCACAAAACTATAAAATTAATAAACCTTTATGCAATATATATATATATATATATATATATATATATATATATATATATATATATATATATTAATTTAAGAAATTGATATTTCCACAAGTTAATTTGATATTTTCACAAGTGAGTCCCATTTAATCTTGTGAAAATATCAAATTAGTTTGTAGAAATATCAATTCTATATGAGAATTGATATTTTCACTAGTTAATTTGATATTTTTACAAGTGGATTCCATTTGATATTGTAAAAATATCAAATTAGCTTGTAAAAATATCAATTCCCTTAATTTATAGTTCCTGCATTTGCTACTGTTAATTTTACATCAAATAAAGGTGAAAACTACGCACATCTGCGCCGCAAGGAACACTTTGCGACAAAAAGTGTGTGTGTGTATAGACAGTGTTAGTTGCTTGTCAATATTAATAGTGTTCCAGACCATATTTTTTGTATGTTATTCACTAATTAAATACATAAATAAATTATTTTAACATGCGATTGAGCAAAAGTAGTGCCCCATCTTAGTTACCGGCGTTTATAGCCATAGCGTTTAGTGCATTTGACCACTATACCAAAAATAGCCAAAAATAGTGTGACGTATTTAAGTTTCAAAAGTTGCTTTTGAGTCGAATTGAGTTGAGTTTAGAATAAAATGTTTATACATGAACAAGATTCTCAAGTGCATTTAAATTTTTCAACACATTAAAAGTTTCATAAGCAGTAAAAGGAACAAGCACTTAGAATAATAGCACTAAACTTCTCATGTTGTCAGATCGGCTACAAGATAATGCTTCCACTAAAATTGGTGATATATAAGACTGACAAGAGAAACATAATTGGTAGTACTATTTCCTCTTCCATACACCAACACAATGCAAACTTCTTGATAAAAGCAAAAGCACAATATTACTCTCTTTAGCTTTCCCATTTCCTATCTGGTATTTATGGAACCAAGCTTCACTTTTTTGTTAGCTTCTTCTTCTTCTTCTTTCCTATCTGGCATTCCAACAAAATGAATCCAACATTCTCTGCCCCTGAGCAGGAAGCAATTCCACATCGTAAAGCGTGAGATTTGTGCATGGTATGTTGTTGCTGCATGCCAAATGCTTTGGAGGACTCTTTATATCATAAGTACCCTTTATGCCTGCAATAAACTATATCACTAATGTACACTGCAGAAGTTTGGTTAATGCATCGATCCCTTTGTTTTGCAGTAATATTGGTCGATAATTATAGGGTTTCGGACAGTGTCCATGTGGATGTTGTTGAAAGTGACATTAGATACTTACCCTGAGCCACCTTGCCATGTTTTGATTCGAACCCGTTTGCCGAATGCTTCATAACTGAGTCAGTCACTGTGATGTTTGATACACCGGCTCGGGAATTACGATTCCCGAGGCTGCCAATGCTGCAGCAAGAAAATTTGTGCAATGTTTTATAGACTTTCAGAGAATAAAGTTCTTACAAGAGAAAATTAGCATGGATTAAACTCTAAAGCCTTTCAAAAACTTGTGAATATACTCCTTACTCCTTAATGTAAGAGGGATTTGAAAATCCCAGAATTTTCTGTTCTTTATCTTTAATAAAGGCAGTTATTGCCAGACAAAAATAATGTTGCCTGTGCAATAGGTTTTGCGTAAAGTATTAAGTGTTGCGAAAATAATTGTCAAAGTGTCATTAAATATACATTTGCTCTGACAACAACATTTTTACTCGGTTAATATCACCAGCGCTGAGAATGAGACGAGGGGAATTGAATCTCCCTGATTTTTCTTTTGCTTTACCTTCAGTAAAGATAAAAGGGAAACAGAACCTTAGCTATATATGTTGAATCTTTATATTTTCTATATTTTTTTATAATCTAGTTATGAGACTGTGAATTAGTTAAAAGTTACGCGAACTTTATTTCCAAAAAGCCATTGTTCTCTTAGGATTGGTTTTTCTTTGTTTGGATACAGAACAAAAGGTAGAATTGGTTTTTCTTAAGAATGGTAAAGATATGAAACAGAGGTGGACTGAATATTACCTTATGCCATGGCTAGGACCACATGTTATGTTCCTTATATCTACATCATAACAACCAGCTCCAATAGATACACAATCATCACCTACATGAATGAAATGTTAAAGGTAACTTGAGACAGATTGATGAAACTTTGAGAGCTTAAAGAATTTACCATTCGAAACGATAGAGTTGTGTATCTTCATATTGTTCGTGTTCTCTATGTGAATTCCATCAGTGTTAAGACTTTGAGCAGGCGATTTTATGTAAAGGGAATTGATATGAACACCTTGGCACTTGTCGAACCTGACATGGAATTGAGGACTGTTCTTGATTTTAAGTCCTTTTACTGTCAAATTGGAGCTCAGAAAGAACTAGTTTCAAAGCCTATGAGGATGAAAATTTTCAAGAAATAATTAGTTCACAAAAGTTGGATTTTAGAAAAATAAATAGTATCATGTAGTAAATTGTTAGGACTTACAGCAAGGCTATCACAAGGGCTAGACAGACTTGTTCCATTTACTCCCTGTGAATTGACATTAATTAAAATGAGAGGCATGAAAGAAAAAAAAATTAAGAGAGGATATAAGAAAAGAGTTAAAGTTTCATATACTGTCGAAGAATAACGGTATTAGGATTATGACACGTCACTAATGAAGTAATTATGCTGGACAAAATTACCCTTATTTTAATAAAGTATCATGATTCTAATACTAATCGTGTATAAACTATCGGTGTATCAAATTTAAACTCAGAAGAAGAGGGAAAAGAAAGAAACTTCATACTTTGAGGTTTGCAAGGAAGATCCCACCATTTCTCTCCTCTTCCATCTATTACTCCACTACCTTGGCATTGACATTCCATTGATTCTATAGAAAACCAGCCATTGTCTTCTGCTATTATTCTTCGGCCAAGAATCAGGTCCATCTGGTGGAATCACAGTTCCCTCAATCTAAAAAAATCAACCAAAAAACTACCCAAAATCAAAATCCCATTTCTTCATTTTTAACAATTTAAACGCATAGAGCTCGAAAAAAAGGATATCTGCATTACCTGGAATATAAGGCCACTTTTACAAGGCCCTGTAAAAATTGTAGACTGTATCATGAATGTGTAGGGACTAGGAACAAAGAGTAGCTGATTCATTTTCGCAAGCAGCATCCCAAAGCCATTTTGAATGCTTGTGTATCGTCTGTAACACCTTCCCCAACAGCACCAAAAAGTACACTTAAAATGGCACCAGAATGCGACTTGGAATCAAGAAAAGCAGCCTTGGGTGCAGGAGAAGGTGGTAAAGAGATTTGGGACAGTTTTCGAAAATGTAGCAGTTCTGAAAAGTCAAGGAGCCTGCATGAACTGGGATTTTGGAAAAGAACAAGGAAAAAATGATGAAAACCACAATAAAAACCCAAAAGAATTCCATGGTTGTTAATGATTATAGTTTTTCTGGCAGATGATCAAATAGACCTTATAGCAAAGAATGTGCCAAAAAAAGGTAAAAATCAAACTACCTGTGAAGATGAGGCAACTATCCTAGGGGATGTCTATATACTAGATTGTGGGGATCATCAAATAAAAATTAAAAATAAAACAAAAAACAAAACAAACTTGGACTTAAATTCAGAGGTTTTGTCACTACTATTGGCTAGAAATCTTTAGGGTATATAGAGTGAAGGCGCCCACGATCTGGGAAGCTGAAAAGTGCCAAGACTTTAAGCTATGGTTGTGACCACTTCTGCAGCACTAAAACAAGTTGCTAAGAGTTCACAAGTAGGAGAGTTCAGTGCTGGGAGTTACAGAACCAGTCGAGTGTTTAAGGTCACTTATATACGAGGAATAAAATCTTAGTGGAAGATGCTTGTGAGGGTCGGCCTGCATTTTTCATTATTGTATGGGATGAAAACCGACCAATGCCCTTAAAGGAATGGCTCTTCTGATAAGGGGTTTTAGAGTCTGCTTATGAATATCCAGAACAAGAAAAAAGGCGTGGCGACGAAAAAGCCTGTTGAGTAATAGTAGTACTAGTAGACTAGCAGTAGTAAACAAGCAAGAGGGGGAGTGTTTGGTTTTGATTAGTTTGAAAATGGAACAATTTCAGAAAAAAATTCATTTGTTTGATTGGTTATTCATTCATCTGCGTAAGTTCTGATAATTTAAATAGTGTTGAAAAGTTTTGGATAGGGAATTTAGTCCCTAGTTGTAACTTGTATACAAGTGAAAATATGTATAGCCTGTATTTATTTCTTAGAAAGGATTGAACTAGACTCGAGTGACGTTTGAACAAAATTAACTTAAATGTATGTTTGGGAAAGTTAGAAATGAAGAAGAAAATGAATGTTGGATCAATAAGCATTTTGGAACGGTAACAACAATATCATCAAGCACAACAGTAAAAACATCTTGTTTCAGTTGCTTCCACTTTCTCTGGTCCCTCCCAATGTATGTAGTTGATTGACAAATGATAACTGTTGCTCAAGTTCTACTAGTCATGGAATTTGTTACAAGTGCACCAGCAAGTAAAGTAGGTCTATTTTTGTCAACTTGAACTCATATTTTTAAGTTCTATCACAACTCACATATAGACAGACAGACAGACATGCTGTGATATATTTGAACAAGGAATACTGGTAGTGAAATTTGGTCAAGTGAAAAAAAAAAGAGATTATAAACATAAGTTTCATTTTCAATTAAATTAGCGGTGCTATATATATATATATGTGTGTGTGTGTGGTTTATTTCGCGGAATCAACAGGCATGTTAGAATTGAGTTTCCAATATCTAAATTTGGACAAAACCAATCAATGGGAATTTGAAAACTCAGCCAATTCCAAGTAAAGGCTGCTGATTAATGATCAGGTATATATGTTCAAAATAAGTTTTTTCTTCAACACTAGAGATGCACAAAAAGCATACGGCCCACAGGCCAGCCTGGCCTGGCCTGAGCCCGGCCTGGTCAAAGCCAGGACCGGGCCGCTCCGGCCTACAGTCTTTGAACAGGCTACTATTTTGACGTAAAAGCTCGGCCTGGCCCGGCCTACGAAAAAGACCGGCCTGGCCCGGCCTATGCAAAAGACCAGCCCATCCTATGTAGAGGACCGGCCCGGTCCAGCCTACGCAGAGGACCAGCCCAACCTAGCTAATTCGTTTTAACTATAAACTATAACTTGATATATATAAGCAGCAAAAGGACGGATGAAGGGAAGAAATAGTTCATTGTAGGGAGATAATAAACATTGAAAAACTTTGTTTGGCTTTTCTGTTCATTGTACTAATCACAATTGGTTGACAAATCCGATTGGCTTTTCTGTTTGGCTTTTCTGTTCATTAATTACTCATTTTTAATTTTTTGTCAATACATTTAATTAATATAGTAGTTAGTTTATTTAATATTTATATTTCACATTAAAAATTAGTTGATTACATTTTTAGGCTTGGCCTGGCCTGGTCCGACCCAAGGACTGGACTAGACTGGCCTGGCCTAACCTGACCCAAAGCCTGGCCCGGCCTAGCCTACAAGCCTGGCCTGGCCTACAGGCCTCAAAAGGCCAGACTTTGATCGAGAAGCCCGGTTTGGCCCAGCCTAAAGGCCCAAAAGTCAAAGTCTGGCATGGCCTGATCAATGGCCAAAGCCTACCAGGCCCAGGCCAGACCGAACCAGTCCGGCCTACTGTGCATGTCTATTCAACACCAAGCAGAAATATCATATATCAATTTGGGGGGTTTGTTTGCTTTAGTTTCCTATATTTTTCAGACACTTGGGAATTCAGTCAGCATTTGGGAATATCGTCAAGAAACATAGATTACATCAAGAATATAGATTACCTCAAGAATACTCTCGTGGTTATTCAATCTTTCTTTGGCTTCTTTTTTCTGACACTTGTAATGCCCACTTAGTTTATTTACCTCTGAAAGGGTTTGGTTGGTTGGTTGGTGCTGATAAAGTTTCTCATTCTTGGGTATTATTATAGAAGTCAATTGGGATATATATATATATATATATATATATATATATATATATATATATATAATAAAACAGAACTCATTTTAAATTTAAAGGCACAATGACAGTTCATGTGACGCTCCCAAATTGGGCCCACACCACCCAATTTGAGTTGTCAAAAGACTACAACAAAATTATTACAATACATTATGTGAGCTCATGAACAAAAATTAAGGTACACATTAAATGACCTAAAATAAAAAAATAACGGATAACGAATAACGGACAACGAACAAATAAAGACCGAATAAGACAGAACGTTTTCCCCTAGGGTTTGCTCCCCTAGAGTGGGCCCCCTTTTGGGGGTGGTCCCGTCTCGCTCCATGATACGTTCGGTTTGCTTTCTTTGACAATAAAAGTGCTTTTTTTTATTTGATCTTTTGACTTAAAATTATGCAACCTAAAAAAATAGAATTTAAGAGGTGTTGTCATGAGTCTCAAGGCAGAAGGCTCATGAGAACAACTTGTGATTGAGAATCGGTTGATGGATTGGATTGGTGGCTAGAAGAATTG
Source organism: Hedera helix (assembly GCA_947179155.2). Classification (NCBI taxonomy): domain Eukaryota; kingdom Viridiplantae; phylum Streptophyta; class Magnoliopsida; order Apiales; family Araliaceae; genus Hedera; species Hedera helix. The sequence continues at coordinate 26,616,216 of OX359287.1, forward strand.
GATGATTTGGGTGTTACTTGGGTAACCAGTGGTATTTTAGGAATTTTCTTATCATTAAGGGCATTTATGAAATTTCTCCTACTGACATGTGTCTGGTACATGTCATGGACCCTATAAATACCCTTCACTCTTCACTTGACAAGTCAAGGGGACTTTTGGGGTTTGGAAGAATTCTAGCATTCAAAACTCTCTCTCTCAACAAGAAATAAGTTTGAAGGAATTGAAAATTTGTGATTGACTCATCATCGAGTGAGCGAAAGTGTTGACTTGCCTATCTTGAGTTCACTCGAAACACCTATCACGGCTCTCGAACACCAGCGGTTACGCCGTGATACTGAGAGTTCTGCCACATGTTGCTTTGGTAGTTGCTCACCGATTTTTTCTCCCCTCTCCAATCTTTCATCCGATTTTGTATCTTTTGCGGATTTCTCGCTTCCACCATAACTACGAACCTTAACCCTAGCAATGTACATAATTTATGTGCCTACACACTGTTCAATAATACACAACTAAGCCTTCACAATTATTACTATTCTACAATACAGTGAAGACTACTATAGCAACTATCTCGGACCGCTACTCCATTCCCCTTTCTTCCCCGCTAGTCCCGGCTACGCTCTCATTTCCTGAACAATTGAACAAAAAGGAAAGGGTGAGCTCAAATAGCCAATAAGGAATATCATGACTAAAATAATAAAAAATAAATTATTCTTAGCCTTCAACAGTTGAGTTCTTAATTGAATATAATAAACAACAAGTTTTAAATCAACAGCTGCAGTTGAGTTATTGATAGAATAATATTAACAACAGTAGTTAAGTTCTTAAACAAAGTTTCACTGCAGCGAAATAACCACCACTAAAAGAATCAAGTAGATCATGATGTCTACTAGCTTCTCTTTTTAAGAAAATCATCATCAACTTTTATCATTTGAAACACCACTGGTCATGATCATGCCAAACAACAGTTCTTCTTTGCTCCTGGCCAAAGTGAATATTTATCACGTGTCCTTGTCATCCGACCAAAGACACCCAATAATTATATCGCCTTTAATCTATATCGCCTTTAATATATCATCTGTGCCTCAGGCCACAGATATTCAAAACAATCTGATACTTGATTATTGAACAGAGATATAAATAATGAACAGAAGAAACAAGATAAACAATAACATTAGAAGTTAACAAATTTGACTTTGTTCATAGTCAAATAAAGTCCAAATTGTCAACATGATGTATAGAAAAAAGTGTTCAAGTCCAAGAGTAATGTCCGAGATTCACAGGGAAGAAGTTCAACGGTAAGGTTTACGGTAAAAGAAATTAGTCCAAATGTTCACAGTTCAAAAGTTCAAGGTTCATAAGTTCACAGTCCAAATAAATGTCCACAGTTCAAAAGTTCAAAGTCCATAAATTCACAGTTCAAATACGACAATAGAAATTTAATAGGAATGTTCTTGTCAAAGGGTATTAGATGAAGTGTAAACTATTAAGGGAATATTAATGAATTATTAATTCAAGAATTTTCACAGTTTAATAATATTAGAGGTACAAATGAGATATTTTCTTACTGTAGTAAGTTTAAGCGATAGAAGATGAAAAAGATGGTATTCCTTACAAGTAAAAAAGAAAATGATATCCCTTTATGATGATAAAAAGAATGATATCCCTTACCGTAATAAGTTTAAGAGTTTGAAAGAAAATGATATCATTTACTTTATCTCGTGACTAAATACAACTTTTATGAGATTGATCAACTCGAACAATACTCGTACCCTTCCAGATATTCAACGCTTAAGATAATTTTAATACATTTAGGGAGACACTTATACTAAAAAATATCTAGCTAGTGGAAAGAAGATTGAGTAAGGAATTAATGAAACTCCTTTTGCTAAGCCCCCTATCTATAGCCAGAGCCTAACCAACTTTTCCACACACACGTTAACATTTTCATATTATTTTATTGATTTAATATATCAATTATTAAACATACTGTGTTTTTTAAATAATAAATCTGTCTAACTGTTTAATACCCGTGACTACTACTATAACAACCTAATAATACAAGATGTTGTGCGTTATGACAATTATTGATTCAATAATATAGAACACTATGCAATTAATAATGTAAAATATTGTGTAATGACAATTATTGATTCAATAATGTAAAATGTTGTGTAATGACAATTATTAATTCAATAATGTAGAATGCTGTGTAATGACAATTGTTGATGAAATATTATGTAATAGCCACTTTATCAGTTCAATAATTTAAATATTGGGTAATATCGCGTGCTACTATATAATACCATGTGCTACAGTAAAATATCACGTGCTACAATAAAATACAATATGTTACTATACTTTTATCACTAGATATTTTAACAGTTAAAAGTGATAATACCGTTGGCCATTTTTATTTAGAAAGACTACTGTTGTCGTTTTCTTCATCCGACAATATTTCGTTGTGGGGTCCACCCATAACGAAATATTTCGGCGCCGTCGTACAAATATTCCCCGACAGAACAAATATTCCTCAATAAAATGAATATTCCCTGATCAATCGAATATTGTCCAACATAAAAATTTTGCACATAACATCTTTAACTTTAATTTTTATTAATTTAACACCTTACTGTTAAGCATAAAATTATAAGAAAAATTTGAAATCTATTTATTAAAATTCGGAGTCTTACATCCTCCCCTCCTAATAAAATTTCGTCCCCGAAATTTACATACCTGGTATTTTGAAGAGATCAGTATACTTAGCTCTCATTTCAGATTTCAACTCCTAGGTCATTTCCTTAGTATCTTGGTTTTTCCATAAAATCTTGACTTGAGGTATAATATTTGAGCGTAAGATCTGCTCTTTCCTATCTAAGATCTTGACAGGTACTTCCTTATACGTTAAATCTTCCGCTATATCATCTGACTCCAATTCAATAATGTGATTTGGGTCCTCCACATATTTACGTAACATAGATATGTGAAAAACGTTATGAATGCGAGACATGTTTGGTGGTAGAGCTAGTCTGTAGGTCATAGTTCCTATTCGGTCAAGGATTTCAAATAGCTCAATAAATCAAGGATTGAGCTTTCCTCTCTTTTCAAACCTTGTAATTCCTTTCCATAGGAAAACACGTAAGAATACATGATCTCCAATGTTGAAACTTTCGACCTTTCGATAAAGATCAACATAACTCTTTTGTCGTTCTTGTGCAGCTTGTATTCATCGTCTGATCATTTAGATCTTTTCTGTTGTCATGCGCACCAGCTCAGGTCTCAACAATTTTGCTTCTTCCACCTCATTCCAACATACTGCAGAGCGACACTTTCGTCCATACAAAGCCTCAAATGGAGCCATTGCTATACTTGTTTGATAACTGTTGTTGTAGGAGAATTCAACCAATGGTAAATACTTGTCCCAACTTCCTTTGAAGTCTAGCACACAAAGCCTCAATAGATCTTCAAGAGTTTGAATTGTCCTTTCCGATTGTCCATCTGTTTGGGGATGATAAGCAAAACTAAATCGTAGTTCGATGCTCATAACTTTTTGTAAACTGATCCAAAATCGTGAAGTGAATCTAGGGTCCCGATCAAAAACTATGAATACTAGCATGCCATGTATTCTCACAATCTCACTTATGTACATATTAGCTAGACGATCAAGTGAATAGTTTTCTTGTATAGGTAAGAAATTAGCGGACTTGGTCAATCTATCTACAATGACCCAAATCGCATCCAAGCCTTGAGAAACTTTGGGAAGACCCGTCACAAAATCCATATTGATGTTTTCCCACTTTCATTCGGGAACCTCAAGTGGTTGTAATGGACCCTTAGGTACTTGATGCTCCGCCTTGACACGTTGACACATCAAACACCTCAAGACAAACTCAACGATCTCCTTCTTCATATTGCTCCACTAAAATGTATGTCGAAGGTCACGATACATTTTGGTACTTCCAAGATGAATTACAAACGGCGTTTTGTGTGCCTCCATCATGATTTTATACTTTAATTCAGGATCGTTAGGAATACAGAGTCGAGAGTTGACTCGGAGTATCCCTTTCTCATCGATTCTTGCTTCTGGAATAGCACATTCTCGTATTTTCTCATCATATTCATCAGTTCTAGATCAGTAGCTTGAGCAGCTTTGACTTTATCGGTTAAAGCCGATTCTACTCGTACGTGCGCGATCCTTATCTGGGTTTCTGGTGATTTTAGCTCTATCTCCATCTTTTGTAAATCGTACAAAATGCGCATTTGTGTTGTTAGTATTGCATTTGTACTCGTATTTGATCTTTTACTTAATGCATCAACTATCACGTTTGTCTTTCCTGGGTGGTACTGGATAGAGTGGTTATAATCCTTTAAAAGCTCAAGCCAACGTTGTTGTCGCATGTTGAGTTCATTTTGGGTGAAGAAATACTTGAGACTTTTATGATCTATAAAGATCTCCACCTTTTCTCCATACAAATAGTGTCTCTAGATCTTCAATGCAAAAACGACCGCTGCTAACTCTAGATCATGAGTAGGGTAGTTTTTCTCATAATCTTTGAGTTGTTGAGAGGTGTAAGCTATAACTTTTTCGTGTTGCATAAGAACGCATCCTAGACCACTACTTGAAGCATCGCTGTAGATAACAAATCCTCCTGATCCTGATGGTATAGTCAGAACAGGAGCTGAAATGAGTCTTCTTTTAAGTTCTTGAAAGTTTTTCTCGCATTCCTTACTCCAATCGAATTTTGTATTTTTTCGAGTCAGCTGAGTTAGTGGAGTGGCAATTCGAGAAAAACCTTCTACAAATCTCCGATAATAACTAGCTAGACCCAGAAAATTTCGTACTTTAGTTATTGTCTTAGGTTGCTCCCAGTTTAAAATTACTTCAATCTTTGCGGGATCAACCAATATTCTTTGTTTAGAAATCACATGTCCAAGAAATGTTACTTTCTCAAGCCAGAACTTGCATTTCTACAACTTAACATATAACTTATTTTCACGTAACTTTTGGAGTATCAAACACAAGTGACGTTCATGATCCTCACGACTCTTGGAGTATATGAAGATGAATGTAAGACCCCGAATTTTATGAAATATAAAATTTAATTTTTCTTCATATATATTTTTTTCTGAAAAAGTAAGTGGTTAAATTGATAAACTTAAAAGTTAAGGATATTATGTGTAAATTATATTATGTCGGACAATATTCGTTTGGTCGAGGAATATTCGTTCTGTCGGGGTATATTCGTACGACGGCGCCGTACGAACCAATCATTGGTGGACCCCACAACGAATAATTGTCGGATATAGAAAATGACATAAATAATTTTTAAATGGTCAATGGTACTATCGCTTTTAATTGTTAAAATATCCGGTAGTAAAAGAATAGTAATATACGGTATTACAAGTAACATACGGTATTACACTGTCGACGCCGGGATTTTCGTCGTCTCGTTTTTTTAATATTAAAATGTCCCTTTTCAATTTTAGCCTTTAGATTAAGATGTGATTTTTTGAAAAGGGTCGGCTTAGTGTCGACAGGGTTTCGAAATGTCGATTTTCTTATGAGCCAATTGACCAGAGTCGCCAGTTGGAATATTTGAAATGGATGTACCAACTCATCCGAATTTTGTTTTCGTAATCGTAATGGCTCATATGTGACTCCGATTCAAATGGTCCGCAAACCGAGATTCATAGAGCTCAGAGGCTTGCTTAAGCGAGGGGAAGGTGTTAGGCACCCCCCGACTTCCGTGAAATACGGTTACCGCAATCTCGATATTTTTCTATCATTTTAAATCTTGAAATGTGTGTGTGCGCGTGCGTGTGTGTGTGCGCCTAAATGAATGTTTGTGGTGTCCTTTTGCATAAAGTTGCTTTGGTTTTATATGACAAAATGTGTTTTGTCAGGAAAGCGTTTAGACGTCTTTTGACCCAAATGACGAGGCTTCGCTTTTTATAAGAAAGATTGATTTTAATTTCGAAAACGTTGAGGGTTTTTTATTAGATGTCATTTTAGAAAACAAACAGTTTTAAACTTTTGTCAAATAGGAATCGAGACTATACATTGCCTTCTAACAGTTAATATAAATAAAATGAAGGCAACTTCTAGAACTCTTTAACCCTATGCACAAAGTTTAATTAAAACGTTTATTTATCTTTCGAAAACATCTTTTATGACATTTCAAACCAAATATAGCCTTTTCGTCACGCAAGGATCAAAGTTTCGCAAAACTCTTTACTTTTTAAACCTCGTGTATCTAATATCCTATTTTGATTCTTTTTAGAAGATCTTTGTCGTTTGCTTTATTTTTTTGAAAAATCGTTTTGTGTCGTAAATCAAAACAAGCACCCAAAAACGTGTCGGGGCTATCCATGGGCATGTGAGCCATCTAGACAACCCCAAACACCCACAATCACATATCTTTATTATTACGGGGCCTTAACCCGATCCCGATTCGGTATCGCTTTAAGGCCCAAAATTACATATATACAACCGTGCACCATTTTTAACGATTACATACACCCAACAATGTCCATCATCGGGATTTGACCACGATGATCTCCTCCCTAGGCTCACAATCACCCAACCGTTGCACAACCAATTCTAAACCAAATCTAACAAGATTGAACATTACTATCACATTACATAACTCCAATATCACAAACTCAACATTTCGAACCACTCATGACCATAACGGACGATATATCACCGTACGGATGTCATCGGGGTGTTAGGAGGAGTTACGTTCCGATGGAACCCTCGCTAACAACACCTAATCCACGGATCATCATCATCATTATCACAACAACACACTACATCAAATAAACCAATCACAAAACTATACTAGCAATACAAACAATAAAAACATAAGAACACACCCTTTTCACCTTTCAAAATGCCGATTTAAGCCTCTTATTTCACAAATCGGACAACACCACAAGAACACTCAACTATCTAGCAAGAGAATACAAAGATTTCACTCAAATCTCACCAAGAACAAAGGTTTTTTCTCTTCACCCGTGAACTTTCTCTCTCTAAACTTTATCTTCTTCCTCTTTTTTTCTTCTCTTTTTTTTTGTTCTCGGGTGGAAATGGCCGCTCTATAGGCATCTCCAGGCAGCCGCAGGTGCATTTGCGGCTGGCCGCAGATGCATCTGCGGCTGGGCTGCAAGCCGCCTGCGCCGTTTCCTCGGCTGTCGTGTGCCGTCTCCTCGAGCCGCGCACTGTCCCGTTTGTCGGTGGCCGCAGGTGCATCCGCGGCTGTCCGGCTTGCTTTTCTCGATTTCCGTGCCACGCGGTCTTAAATTGCCAATTTTTGCTGTATTATTTTGGAAGGCTGTTTCTTGATACATAAATCGTTCTTTGTGCTTGGCTTCCAGGGGGCGCTGCCCCCTACCACCCCCGCCAGCTCACCGGCGAGCTGGGCAGCCGCTCGCTCACCGGTGAGCGAGACCCCCGAACATCGTAAGCGTAGTAGCCGTTAGTCGTCTTTTGTGATCATCTCGGGTTTTTCTGGATTAACTGTTTGCCTTGCCTCAAGTGACCGGATGCTCGTTGTCCGTTGTGGCGGCGTTGACCGTAAATCGTTGGGGTGGCTTCGTGTTGGGGTCCACCTTCCTTTTCGCGTGTCGGGTCAAATGACGATTTTACCCTCCTGCCAGGGTTAGTAGAGAAGTGCAAAAATTGGGTGTCTACATACACAGTAACATACGGTATTACACAGTAGCACACGGTATTGCACAGTAGCACACGACATTGCACAGTGTTTCATATTATTAAACTGTTAAAGTGGTTATCATACAATATTTGACTTTATTGTCACATGCACAATAATTCATATTATTAAACTGATAATTGTCACAGTAGCATATGCACAGTAATTCACATTATTGAATCAATAATTGTCATGACACAGTAGCGTATTCTTTCTTTTACATACTTTCTGCATTATTGTTATCTCTATTATGATGTTATTTAAACAGTTGTATTTCATTAATTAATTGACTTGATATCTAACTCAGGGAGCCAACTACACTGTATTTATAACAATTAGTCATAATAATGAATAAGTGTGAATTATTGTTGAATAATTGAATTGATAAAATTATTTGTTTATTATAATAAATAATATAAAGTTAGGTGATATAAAATGAATGGTATAGATTAAAATTTGAAATGGATGGTGTAGATTAAAGATGATCTTTAAATGAATGGTTTAGATTAAGGAAATCTTAAAAGATGAAATGAATGGTATAGATTAAAGATAATACAAAATTTGAAATGGATGGTGTAGATTAAAGATGATATTTAAATGAATGGTTTAAATTAAAGAAATCTTAAAAGATGAAATGAGTGGTAAGGATTAAACATTATCTTGAAATGAACGGTTTGGATTAAATTAGGAAATCTTGGTTTATGATAAGATTTTTGGCTATAAATAGAGGCCTTAACTTAAGAATTTTTCAAAAAGCTTCCTTACTTGTTCTTTCTTTCACTCTCTAAATACTTCTTGTGTAAGTTCTTTCTTAGTGTGTTTAAGTCATCTTGAGTATTTGTGAAGATCTATAAGTGTATGAGTACTATTCAAGTTAATCAACCTCATTTAAATCAATATCCAGTCACGTGTTAAGGTAAGGAATATCATCTTCTTTCATATTTTATTATTTAAACTTACCACGGTAAGGGGTATCATTCTTTTCATCATCATAAATGGATATTATTTTCTTTCTTACTGTAAGGGATTATCATTCTTTGATTCTCGAAAATAATATAGTTTCTTTCTTACTCATAAGATGTGCCATTTATTTCCATGTATTAATTTGTGGGAATAACCTTACGGCGCGGATTACCGTCTGTTGGTGAATAACCTTTCGTATTCATTCCTTATTAATCTCTT